>CP025656.1:3119629-3301285 GCA_003576665.1 Ipomoea trifida
GTGTGTAAACCTATTTACAAGCTTATGTATATCTATATCTCCTTGCGGGTGTGAATGGTGGTTGCTTAGCATTCTTTTGCTAATGGTTCTTTGCGTGTTTTCCAGGTATGGAGTAGTACTCGCGAGCCCGCTAGAGCTTTCCTTATGAGGACATTAGCCTTAGTTGGTTCTGATTAGACTTTGTTTTGATGGCATGTGAGCCTTGAGATCTTATGATACTCTGTTTAGTACTTTGAGTATTTCTTTTGGATTCTATGGATTATGTTGAGGATCCGTTTTGAGAATTTATGATATGACAGTTTAGTTCGTTTCATGTTTAGCCTGTGCATCTAGGCTTTGTTAATACCTAGGTGTGGCATGACGCCCTTAAGTTTAAATTGCTTCCGCTATGTTTGGTTTGTTGGTTGAGGTTGACAGCTTTTATGTTGAGTTTTTAGCTATCTCAGCCTGTGTGAGGTTGGGGTGTCACATCGATGATTGCACACGATATTGCTATATGTATTTGCTAGGGATGGCAATTTCAATCCGCCCCGCGGATAATCACCCGAATCCACCCCGCATGGATCGGGTTTTTTTGGGTGATAGTGGGTGGTGGGTCGGGGGTGGATCTTAAAAATGTAAATCCGCGGTGGGTCGGGTTGGATTCGGGTTTTATGTACAAAACCCGCCTATCACCCCACCCGACCCACCATGTGTGTATACATATATATAATAGTAAAATAAGTAGTACTAGTATATAGTTAATTATAAAAGTTTCATTAATTTTGGGTAACTTTTTAGTATTTTTATATCTAAACTACTAAATTTATTTTTTAAAATTAACAATTTAGTTATTATATTATAATATTTCCATTATTTTATGTTTTAGTATAACTAATGAATTTTATTGTGTAATTATGTCTAAGTAATTTTGATACTCCGTATTATTTTTTGAAAAAAAAAATAATAAATTGATAAGTGGTGGGTACCCGTAGTGGACACCCGCACCTGGTGGGGTGGGGATGGATTCTAAAAAAGTCCACCCGATGCGGGTTGGGGGTGGGGGCGGGTGGAGAAAATAAAAGGTGGGTCGGGTGATGGATGTAGCCCTCCCCGACCCACACCCGACCCATTGCCATCCCTAGTATTTGCTGAATAGTAAAGATGAAGCCATTGATAAATTCATTCTTTATAAGAATGAAGTTGAAAACGAACTTAATCAAAAGATTAAAAAGGTTAGAAGCGATAGAGGTGGTGAGTATGAAGCACCAATTAGTGACTTTTGTGCAAGTGTAAGAATTATACACGAGCGTACGACACCTTATGCACCTCAATTGAACGATGTTGCCGAACGAAAGAATCGTACATTGAAATAAATGATGAATGCGATGCTTATCATTTCGGGCTTACCTCAAAATATGTGGGGTGAAGCGGTTTTGACAAGTAATTACCTTTTGAATAAGGTAACCTGCAAGAAGCTCAATATGACTCCTTATGAGCTGTGGAAAGGTAGGAATTCTTCCTACCAATACCTCAAAGTGTGGGGGTGTCTTGCCAAAGTTTTGGTGCCAACACCGAAGAAAATAAAGATAGGTCCAAAGACCGTGGACTGTATCTTTATTGGTTCTTAGTACGCGAGTCCCATAATCTGGACGTGCATAAGAACACGATAATTGAATCAAGGAATGCATCTTTCTTTGAAAATGTATTTCCTTGTAGGTCCAGCGAGGGACCGAGTACGTCAAAACACACGTTTGACGAAGTTATGGACAATGATCGTGGGGATTCTGAGAAAGAACCCGAGCTCGAGCCTAGACGCAGTAAGCGGGCGAGAGTTAAAAAATCATTTGGTCCTGATTTTCTTACCTACTTGTTAGAGTATGATCCGAGTACTCTAACTTGTTTGATAGAAAACAAACCGGATTTTCTATATTGTTTGATAGAAAATGAGCCTCGAACGTACGTAGAAGCTGTGACTTCTATACCTGTTTTCGGGATCCTAGTATAGAAGTACAAAACATAGGTAGGAAAATAGTATGTACAAGGCCCGATATACTAGCCTAAAATTGGAATTGAACCCTAGTATATGAGTTGAAGGTTAGGATCATAAGCTACTAAAGCCATGAATATTGTCATGCTCTAAAGGGTGATGTGTAAAGAGAAAATAAGGGTGTCTATTTATAGTTTAGAGCCTTCAAGATGCTTGAAAAATGCATTGAAATTCATTCATATAATACGCTTTTAAATATACCATTATACACATTTAAAGTATACACTCTACACTTCTAAGATTTTGTGTTTTCTTTGAAAACAAAAACACAGTAAATATGTTTAAAAAAAAAAAAAAAACACAGTAAATATATTAACTCAGCAAAAGGGCTAAGAAGGCTAGAAAAACATCTTAAAAGGTACCAAAAAAAAAAAAAAAAAAAAAAAAAAAAAAAAAAAAAAAAAAAAAAAGAAGAAGCTAGAACTTACCGCCTTGACCATAGCATGGACAAGACGATTTGTATCCCCACGGACATGACTAACCAAACAAAAGTCAAAAGAGCAAAACAATTGTTTGCACATAAATATAATCGAACCAACAATTGTTTCTAAGTTTAAAAGTTCATATTGTCCATTTTTAGTGCTTATATCCTATAGTTATATAGTCTCTTTTTTTTTTCACACTTTTACCATTATTAGAAATATTATGCACTTTAAGATATAGTATAGGAATTTATTATCAAAATGGTCTCTCAACTATTGCAAAATTATTTGGTCCTCAACAATTTTTCTTGTCCAATTAAGTCCTCAGATTTTGAAAAATGTAACCATTTTGGTTCTTCGTTTATTTAACATTTGATATCCGTTAAATTAAGACCAAATTAGTAATTTCATTGTAGTCAAGGGACCATTTTAGTCAAAATTAATTACCAAAATGGTCCTTTGACTATAACAAAATTATCAATTTAGTCACGATTTAACGGTTGTTTAACACCAAAATAAACGGAGGACCAAAATGGTTAAAATTTTCAAAGCCTGAGGACTCAATTGGACAAGAAAAATTGTCGATGACCAAATTGAAAATTTCGCAATAGTCGATGGACCATTTCGATAATAAACTCTATACTATAGTGTACTCTTTTCTTCTTCTTTTTCTTTTTTCTTTTTTCAAAAACTATTTTTTAATGATCAATTACAAAACCACAGCAAGCTAAGTATTATGCAGACACAACGTAACCCCTATAATAACTATTTGACAAAACAAGAAACGTCCCTCCAGTGTTAAAAGTTACGGGTTTGATTTTTTACTAACACTCTTTCAATCAAATTCATTACACGAAATTTTTTTAGTGCAGTTTACCGTGTCATATTATAATAACATTAAAAAAAAAAAATTACAGCCCAGTACAAATAATGTCACCATTAATGGAAAACTCTACATAACTTAATGAAACTCCTGTGCATGTCCAAGGAACAGACAATTCGTAACCCAGTGATTAGAGACTAAGATGTGAACCCACTAATGGCTGCTAAAAACAGTATCCTTTAGAAAATGGGATTTCAAGAAAAAACAACATTCCCGCAAAATACTGAGTTGCTTGCCAAGATCATGGTTTCACATCAAAATCTTGAAAACTTTAATCTACATAGACAAACGAACTGGGAATTATTGGGGTTTAGTGTGAAACTAACAAAAATAATGGATTGTTTTATAATGCAAGTGTTACTATTGGTCGGGGGCTTGGAAACCAAGTTCAGAATATTGCTATTAATTAAAACATGTTGGTAACCTCTATGGTGTAAAGAAATAAAATTGTCTTCAGTATAATGACTATAATCTGATAATTGGTATCAGAGTACATACAATATTCAAAGATATGACCCAAAGGTATGACCTAAGTAATAAATAAATGATAGACACTATAGCCCAAGAAATGTACTAGGAATGCTTTAGTAGTGTTCAAACCATGATGTTTCAATGAGAGATAAGGGTGCCCTTTTTAGTTTTTATAACGCAGAATATACTTTCATGGCTTGACAAGTGCGTTGTCTTCATATCACTGGCCTCCCATCTTAGCCATACATGTGTCTCATTTTCATTCCCACTACTAAAGTAGACAAGAGCTAAGTAGTTTGGCTAGATGGTGGGTATGTTGCTATGCATGAGGTTGCGGGTTTGAACTTAACTTGTCATACTCCCTTTATATTTTGCTCCATTAATTACCTTCTTCCATCCTTTAAGCCAACAAGACCCCTCCTCCACTTTTCTTGGACTAAGACCTTCGCAATAAAATGGACTTGGGGTCTCATGGCCTTATCATGAGTCCCTCACTTTCCTTGGTTGTCTTTGACAGGCAAAGAAAATATATACTCCCAAACGTCTGCACATCTTGACTCCCTAGACTCCTAGGCTGATAAGATAGCATGTTCCCTACCGCCTTTCCTACATGTCGTTCAAATGACTTAGCTCTCGCACGTTCCCTGCAAGAAAAGAAAGAGATTTTTTTTTGCCGCCTCCCTTGCTTGCAGGCCTAGAAAAAATTATTCTAGGCTATCTTTCCTACATGTAGGCCAATGAGTCGCCTCCCCTACTTGCAAGCTCTTTGGGTCGCCTTCCATACATGCTGGCCCGCTCGACTTCTTTAATTCTCTTGAGGCCCATCTCGATCGCTTTCCCTACTTGCAGACTCCTTGGGTCAACTTTCCTACATGCAAACCGGTATCACTTAGTTTTTTCCTCTTTTTTTTTTTTCTTGAGGCGCGTTGCCTTCTCTCAATTTTTTTCTTGAAGCACGATGCTTCCTTGGGCCACCTTTCCTGCTTGCAGGTCAAGAAAAGATTATTCTTGATTGTCTTCGCTACATGCGAGCCAATGAGTTGCATTTCCTGCTTGTAGGGACCTTGTAGGCTCTTTGGCTCTTCACTACAAGTAGGCTTATATGACATTGTTTTTGACCCCTCTATTTTTCCCTCTCATTTTTTTCCCTTGAGCCATGATGCCTCCCTAGGACGCTTTCCTTGCTTACGGGCCTAAAAAAGATGATTCTCGATTGCCTCCCAACATTCAGGTCAATGAGTCGCCTTCCCTACTTCCAGACCGGCCCCTTGAGTCGCATTTCTTACATGCAAGCCCTGACCTTTTTTTTCCCTCCATGTTTTTTCACCTCATGTTTTTCTTAAGGTGTGTTATCTCTTCTCAACTTTTCCTTGACACGTGATGCTTCCTAGACTGCATTCCCTACTTGTTAGCCCAAAAAAGGATAATTCTCTACCACCTCCCCTACATATGAGATGATGAATTGCATTCCTTGCTTGCAGGCTTCTTGGGTCACTTTCCCTACATGCAGACCCATATGACTTTATTTTATTCTACTAATTCTTTTTCTTGAGTTGTGATGCCTCCCTGGGTTGTCTTCCTTGCTTCCAAGCTAAACAAGAAATGTAGAAATGATTTTTTTTCTTCAACTCCATTTAGATTACTAGTCGCTTGGTTAGTTTCACTGAAGGTAGTGTCCCCTCCAATGCCTATAATGACAGTCGAACCTATTTTGTTTTTGGGTAGGGAATCGACCCTCGCAAACTAACCCTCGCCTCGCCGGCTAAGGCGTTCCTGTGCATTTGGGAAATGTTTGCTGTGTGACTCAGCTATTTTAGCATATCTCAGGTTTGATTGTGTAAAGGGAAATTGTAAATTTCGTAGAAACTGGGAATGTGTACTTTTAATTTCGTAGTGATCTCACTGACAGTGCCAATGATGGTTCCACCATAAACTAAGTATGAACCTACAAAAGGGGCGGGGGAAAAACGATTTTATTTTCTGTGACGCTAGGCCCAAAAGAGTATGTACAATATTTGAGATACGACCTAAAGGAATGTCCCCAGTAATAAATAAATGATAAGCACTATAGCCCATAAATGGACTACGAATGATTTCGTAGCTATTGGAGATCGAACCTTGATATTCTTGTAAGAAGCAAGGACAAAGAACCACTTGACTAGGAGTGATGTTACTACTGTAGTATTTAGACCGTGATGTCCTAATGAGTGACAATTGTGCCCTTTTATAGTGCTGAAAACACTTTCATGGCTTGATAAGTGTGTGATCTTCATTGACATCTCATCTTAGCCACCATACATGTGTCTTATTATCTTCATCGTACCTATACTACTTTACTATTAGTGCATTTCAAAGGAATATGTATAGCATATTACGCCTTTGTAGATAAGAATTAGAGTAAATACCAGTGGAGGTCTCCCGACTTTGATGGCACCGCCACTTTTAGTCCTCAACTTTTGAATCAACCACTTTTAGTCCTCCGACTTTGATGGCACCACCACTTTTAGTTATCAACTTTTAAATCAACCACTTTTAGTCTCTTACTTTTTGTTTCTAGCCACCTATGGTCCTTAGCTTCCTTTACAATTGGACATTTAATGTCATTTTCTCAAGGGCAATTCAATCGTTTCATAATTAATGAATTGAGTATTATGTTTCCTCTTCAGAATAATTGAAGAAACCCTATTCTCCACTCTCCTTTGTGAACACTAAATTTTGGACCAAATGACTGAATTGCCCTTGAAAAATGACATTCAATGTCCAATTGTAAAGGAAGGATCATATATGGCTAGAAACAAAAAGTAAAAGGACTAAAAGTGGTTGATTTAAAAGTTGAGGAATAAAAGTGACAGTGCCATCAATGTCGGAGGACTAAAAGTGGTTAATTTAAAAATTGAGGTCTAAAAGTGACGATGCCATCAAAGTCGGAGGACCTCCACTGGTATTTACTCTAAGAATTAAGTAGCTTTGTAAAATTGGTGGGTGTATTGCTATATATGCATGAGGTCATGAGTACAAATTTAGTTTGTTACACCCCTTTATATTTTTCTCCCTTAATCTATTGAAATGTGCACTTCAATTTTCAAAGTTTGCGCTCTGATCTATAATTTTAGTATCTAAAATTATGTACTTCTTTTACCATTGTGCACGGTACACTTTTAATATTTAAATTGTACTATGTACCTTTAACTTTTTTACTGTGTACTTTTGTGGATCCTTGAACTTTTAACTTTCTCAATGCATAAAAGTAAACGTGAAAAATAAAAGAAAAAAAAATACCCCCGCAAACAAACAAATATTTTGGTGACGGGTTAAATCTATAACCATTATTTAAAATATATACATGGTAAACTTTACTATTATGTACTAGCTCGCAATTCACACGTACAAAGAAGAACCTGTGAGACAGATTCAACCTTGAGGATGTTGAGAAAAATTATTATGATAATTATATTTCACCCACTCGGTCACTAGGAGCTCATAAATATTGATCTGAACTGTAGTCCTAATCTATAAGTTATGGAAGCCCACACAGCTAAATCCACATCACCCATACAGGAGTTATTGTTTGAAGAAGACAAATATATACCGAAATTGTTAGTATCATAATCTTGTAGTATGTATCAAACTCCTGTATGTGGGAATTGTTATTTGAAGACACGACAGAAACATAAAACAAATTAAAATATGGGACATTATTGCTGCCGTCTGATGTGCTCTCAGCTCAAGAAGTCAATTGATGGTATCGGAATCTATTGTTGCAGATGAAATGTTTTTTTTTTTTTTTTTGAAAACCAGATGAAATGTTGATAGATGGTACTTTCAAGTTAAGTAACATAGTATTTTACATAATTTGCCATCTTTAATTTTGTTCAAAAGATCAAAATTAAATTAGTCTGCAAATGGATGCACCCATTCTTAAAATAAATAACGGAGATATCTTTGGTAAAATTGTAGTCAGAAGAAAATAGTAAATTAAAGAAAGAAATTAAAATTCCCCCACCAAAAAAAAGAAAAAAAAAAAAAAAGAAGAGAAATAAGAATTCAACATTATTATTATTTTATTGAGTTAATTTCAGAAATAGTACTTCGACTATTGACTTTTGTCAATTTTTGTCCTCAACTTTTAATTTTATCAAAGTTGGTCCCTTAACTATTAATTTTGTACCAATTTTGGTCCTTTTGTTAAATCTATGTTAAATAGGTGTTAAAATTGAGGGCAAAAATATAAAACCAAATATTTTAACTTTTTTTCTTCATTTTGTTTTCCCTCCTCCACCGCAAGATTATATAGGGAACAATGTGAGTCAATATATTTATTTTTTACATTTTATGTTAAATTGGTCAAGTAATTAAATTTGTTTTTCTGTACATTTTTTTTGATTTTTTTTTTTTGGTTTACTGCAATGTAATATATACTCCATAATATTTTTTTTTTTTTTTGTAAATTTTCTAACTGGATGTGGAGTGTTATTGTATATTTTATTGTTGTATTAGGTGTTTATTATTATTATTATTATTATTATTATTATTATTTGATAGCAAAAATGGTAGAAAAGGACACCACTAAGAGGGGAAACAAAGTGAATAAGAAATGTTAAAATATTTGATTATATATTTTTACCCTCAATTTTAATACTTATTTAACATAGATTTAATAGAAGAACCAAAATTGGTACAAAATTAATAGTTAAGGGACCAACTTTGGTAAAATTAAAAGTCGAGGATAAAAATTGGTAAAAGTCAATAGTTGAAGGACTATTTTAATATAATTTCTAGATATTTAATTTAAAATGAAAACATATTTTTATATATAAAAAAAATTCTAACATGCTCATCCGTATCACACTTCTTTATACATAGTACCACCCCATAATGAGGAAAATTTTGGTGGGTTATATAACTTATACGTGGGATGTGCTCTCATAATTTTCATCCACTACTGGTCGGAAATGTAATTTAAAAAATAAAATAAAAATCATATATAGTTGCCAAATGACAGAAACAAAAATCAAATAACCATGACCATGTTGTTTCTGTGGGAACAACAATGTTCTATTACTCTATTAGAGTACACTTCTGGGTTTCCGTGAGATCTTGCAGAAATAAAAATAAAAATAAAAATTCCGGTGTATCCTTTCTTCCACTAATAAAACCCGTTTACTTACGGTTATTATTCGAAAGTATACACTGAATTTGGAGTAATCTCGCTTCAGTAGTTATAACGAAAATTTACTATAGCTTCAGTTGGAAAAATAAAAGAAGCATAAAATGGTATTTTAAGTGATCATTTTGTGATACAAATATATTTGGACCGGGTCAAAATTAATTCGGATATTTGGACAGGGTCAAAATGGTCACTATTTATTTGGACCGGGTCAAAATTAATTCGGATATTTTAATGATGAAACAAAGAGATCGATATATTGGCGATTCGTGAAGAAGTAGTTAAGAGATTGACGGCGAGAATGCTGATGCTGATTGTGATTGAGATATGAGAGTTCCTTAAAAAAATGACGGCACACATCCTCTATTTCTATGGGTGCTAAATTCGTTTTCTACTGCTCATCACTTTATCAGTATTAAGCTGAATCACAAAAATTATTTGTTTTGGAGGACACAAGTTGTGCCTTTCCTCCAGGGACATAGGTTAATGTGATTTATTGATGGTAGTCACCCATGTCCGGATGCTTTCCTCCCAACCACTACTACTAATGCAGTACCACAAGCCAATCCGGCTAATGCAGTTTGGTTTCGTCATGACCGAGCTTTGATGTCCATGTTGATTTCCTCTCTTTCAGAAGAGGTTATATACCTTGCAATTGGCCGCAGGACATCACAACAACTTTGGGAGTCAATAGAACAGTATCTAACTTCCTCATCTCGTGCCAAATCGCTTCATCTTCTTGGTCAACTTCAATCCCTTCAACAAGGTAACTCCTCTGTGGCTGATTACGAGTTTGATTCTTGTAAATACCCTTTCGGTCAATTAAGCCCATTATATTGCTACTACAAATTTTCTTCATTATCCAACTAGCACGGCAGCGACCGCGGACGGACAAGCCGTGGAGGCGGCGAGGGCAATGGACGACCGATCGGTGGGCGATTTGGCGTTCGCGGCAAGGGCAGTTCGAATCAATGTCAACTTTGTAATCGTTTTGGACATACAGAACGTACTTGTTATGATTATTTTCCTCCCCAGGCAAACTTAACATATCAAGGTGATGATAATGGTTCTCAGGTATGGGCCCCTAACGCTGGTGCTACCAATCATATGACTCCAAACATTGGTGCCCTATCTATTTCAGAAAAATACACTGGTAAAGAACTAAAGACACACTTCATGTTGGTGATGGTAAGAGTTTACATATTAGTCATCTTGGTCATGCATCCATTACTACCCCATCTATGTTATTTAAGTTGTCTAATATTATTCATGTTCCTAAGATGTCTACTTCTTTATTATCTGTTAAGCAATTTGCCTCAGATAATAAAGTATTCTTTGAGTTTCCCCCTCTTTTTTTTTTTTTTTTTTTATTTTGTTGTGAAGGACATCAATTCCAAGGAGATTCTTTTACGGGGAAGTAGTTCTGGGGGCCTATACACTCTTCCAATCACTTGTTCATCTCCATCCGTTTTTCTCTCATCTCGCACATATGCATCTGTGTGGCATGATCGTTTAGGACATCCACATCATCGTGTCTTACATCGTATTCTTCAGTATTGTTTGGTTAGTGGGTCTAATAGTTCAAATCGTTGTAATTCTAGTTTATGCATGTAATGCGTCTCAATTAAGAAAATCATCAAGATTTCCATTGCCACACGTTAAGTCGTCTAGTTCAGACATTCTTGATTTAATATACACAGATATTTTGGGTCCAGCTCCCTTATTGTCCACTGACGGCTATCGTTACTTTGTTATTTTCGTAGATCATTACTCTCGTTATACTTGGTATATATTTTTCTATGAAATTAAAATCTGATCTAGATTCCATCTTTGATAAGTTTCGTAATTTGGTTGATACATTCTTTCAATAAAAAAAATCAAGGCTATCCAATCTGATTTAGGAGCTGAGTACAAAAAGTTACAATCCACCTTTGTTAAATTAGGCATTTTCCCTAGACAATCATGTGCCTATACTCTTGAACAAAATGGTCGAGTTGAAAGAAAACATAGACACATTGTTGAAATAGGATTGACTCTTTTAGCTCATACGTATGTTCCATATAAATTCTGGGGTTTTGATTTTGAGATTGCTGTTTATTTAATAAATAAAATGGCATCTACTACATTAAATAACACTAGTCCTCATCAATTATTGCATAAATCATTTATATCATATTCTTTTCTTCGTGTCTTTGGTTGTCTATGTTACCCTTATCTCAGACCATACAATCTTCATAAAATGCCCTTCAGTTACTCTCCTTGTGTCTTCCTAGGCTATCATGAATCATTCCGGGGGTATAGGTGCATTGACTTACATACTAATAAGGTTTACGTGTGCAGGCATATGCGGTTTGATGAGAATATTTTTCCATTGCTACTAAGGAAAATTTGCATGCACCAAAAATCTCTCACAATGAACTATGGGCAAAATAAATTTTGTATCTTCCTAATGCCACCACTGCCACACATGTGCAGCCTAGCACACCGTAGTCGCCACACCCGAGCCCACCCGCCGCCATGGCCACAGTAGTAGGCCAACCCGCAGACCAGCAGCGTGCAGCTGCTACGCACGCTGCTGGTCACGAGATGCAGTCAGCTGCTGCTGCCGGTTGCGACGTTCAGCCAGCGCGGCAACCCCGTGGCCGCCCGTGGGGAACTTTGGTCAGGCCCACCTATTGCTCCCATGCGATGCAGACTCGAAGTGAATCTCAAGCTCCACCTTCCTCAGCATTGACAGTTTAGGTGTCCTACAGATCCTACTTGTTACACTCAACCAATTAAATATCCAGAATGGCGTGAGGCCATAAATTAGGAATTTAATGCTCTTCTACAGAATCAGACATGGTCTCTTGTACCTTTCAAGACAAATATGAACATCATTGGGTGTAAGTGGTTCTTTCGTACCAAGCGTAAGGTAGATAGCTCCATTGAAAGACACAAAGCAAGGTTAGTAGCAATGGTTTCAATCAGGTGCCTGGTCAGGATTTTATTGATACTTTTAGTCCTGTGATAAAACCTACTACTGTCAAATTGCTTCTCTCTTTAGCTATATCCTCTGGTTGGGTGATTAGACATCTTGATGTCAATATGCTTTTCTAAATGGTAATCTATCTAAAACTATCTACATGAAGCAACCTCCTGGTTATACTGATGCTAAGCATCCAGATCATGTTTGCTTTCTTAAACGATCTTTAATTTATATGGTTTAAAGTAGGCTACTAGAGCATGGTTTAATCGTTTGCACTCGTTTTTGCTCTCTGTTAGCTTTCAAGCATAAAAAACGGATGTGTCTCTATTTTATTTCTCTCAAGATTCTGCTTATGTTACCTTTTGGTGTATGTGAATGATATACTTGTCATGGGGAGTTATCCTGGTCTTATAACTCTTTTATTATCCAAGTTATCTAGTGCATTTAAGATTAGGGATCTTAGTAGGTGTGGCCATGGCATAATGTATGCATGCTCGTAGAACCTTAGATTAATTGGGAAGCAACTAAAAAGAAACAACAAAGATACATGATGATATTCTGAAAAGGGCTGGTATGTTAAAGGAACAATTAACAATATTCATTGAGGTTTGAACTTGAGATCCCTCATCTAAGAAGTCAGAACTATAACACTCAACCACAAGGCCTTTACTTGATGGTAGTTAAGATATTATAACTAAATTTGATAAGTTAAATTGGTCAAGTTGATACTTGAAAACTAAAAGTGATAATAAAAATATAGGGTGGGGTGGCTAAAAATAAAAATTAATTCTAATAATAAGAATGATTTTCTTTAAATTATATTTTTTATGACAACAATTAATAATAATGTAGTTTTAAGAACTTATTGCAACGTTTTTTTTTAGTACTACTAACTCTGTTAGATTGTAGTTCTCAATCTATTGAAGCACAAAGAGTTAATATCAACCTCACCCATTGGGGCTCAAACCAATGACATCTCATTTGGGCGAGTCATTTCGTGCCACTAGACCATAAGGTCATTGACACAACCAAGTTAATTGAATTGGTATTACATGATAATGTTTAGAGCATTGGTAGTTAATTTGAGTGGCTAACAAGTAGTTAATTACCAATTAACTTATCAACTAATTAAGATATTAGTTGAAATCAAACAAAGCATCAAATTTGAAGTAGACAGGTGAACAAACAAGATCAAAATTTGATGCATTGTATGTTTAAGAATGCAGACAACATTGGGACAAGACACGTTACTGCACAACGCTTTGCTTAAGGTTTCGGCCAAATATGGAAATGACACGTGGACTTATCATCTTATAAGCATACTAAATCCAGTATTTGTAATCATTTTTTCTGAAAAACAAAAAAAAAATAAAAAATAGAGAAATTTAAAAACCTAGAAAATGAAGAATATAATTCATTTACACATCTTACATCTACTTGAAAATATTTAAAATTTCTTTGGCATAAAAAACACTACTGAAATGGGGCAAAAGAACATAATGGGAAACGGTGCACTGACAACAATTTAATTAACACGTCATTCATGAACATATTGTAACAGAATCAATAGTATTCAAAAAAATAAAAAATAAAAAATTAAGACGTTGTTTGTGGAACATTATACATTTATATCTATGATTAATTATATTGTAGACAATGATGTACATAACAAGATATATACAGATTAATTAGGTAAATAGACATCTTTCATGAGAAGTTAAACTCAAAATCTTATGATTGTCAAATCACATGTCCGACTAACTTAGTTGAGGCTAGTATAATACTTAAAAATGAAATTTGAGTACATTAAAACTGAACCTCAATATACTAAAAATTAATATTTCTTAGTGATCCAGTTTGCAATAAGAACCATGATCTACCATATAATTTGCTCATTTCTATGCATGTGGTAAAGAATACACACTAGGACTGGGATCAAATAAGAAGTACTCATTTCGTAAGAACTAATCTTATGATTCTTATCCATCCAGCTAAAATGATCAATGGCTGATTTTATTTTTCTTTTTAATTATTGTGGCTTTTTTTAATTACAATTGTGCATTTGAAAAATAATTGACAGTGAATTTGAATACAGGTTTGCAAATGCACAATCAATTATCTATAAATGCACAAATTATATATTACAAGATGCACAATAGTAATAAAAAATGTCATCGTGTTTTTTAAATATACTTGAGAAGGCGTTTCAAGAATGTTTCTTGATGTACAATCAATTCTCATGCTTAAGTCCCATGAAATTAAAGTTTTCCATAAGAAATGTGGACCAATAATAGTCATCGATCTAGTATATTTAACTGATAGAAAAATAAGAATTTTTTTTTAAAAAAAATGGTGGGATCATTTTCATAAATATTATAAACTTTCAAAGATTGTAATATTTATGAAATTTACTCCACCCACGTTTTCTTTTATTTTCTAACCATTAATCACCCTAGATGACCAAAATAAAAGTCCACACTTCTCAAGATCGAGAAGTCTAGTTCTTATTTCATCTTGACCTTAAGAACACAAACCACATAATTTTCTAAAAGATGTAATCATAATCTTAATGTGGGTTAAATTAACCCACATAATTCTCTAAAAGTGGTAATCTTGATCATATTAATTGATTTGACAATAATACCCCTAGGTTTAATAGTCATTTAGAAGAAATTTTAACGGATGTGGTAAAAATGAAAGTCAAGGTACGTGTTTTGGTTAAATTGAAAGTCGATGACTAATACTAGCACAATAATTAGAGGACCATTTGTGTTATTAACTCTTTCTAAAAACTTGAAAGTTTATAATAATAAGATCATAGCCTTTGATTTCTCAAGATGGATGATCCATGTGGATGTGCTCACACTTTTTACAGGAGGAGATGTTCTCACTTGAATTATATATATATATATATATATATATATATATATATATATATATATATATATATATATATATATATATATATATATATATATATATATATATATATATATATATATATATATATATATATTAGTGATGATATAAGAACCATCCTCTCTATGAGTCCATAAGAATCAATATGGTGCATTAAAAAGCTAGTGATTGATCACATGAGAACCACCCTCCTATGAGTACATGAGAACCAATATATATGGTGCATTAGAAAAACAGATCTATGGATGAGATTAGTTGGGAGAATTTAAAATTCGCGTGTGCATATGGGCCATGTGATGTGCGCATGCATATACTATATTTGCACACAACACATGCTTAATATGCACATGTGAATTTTAAATCCTCAAACAATTACACACAATAAATGCCCATATACGCACACGAATTTTGAATACCCAATTAATCTCATTCATAAATCTATTTTTTTAATGCACCATATTAGTTACTGTGTATTAATAGAGAAAGTGGTTCTTATAGGAACCTCCCCCTCTCTCTCAATATATATATATATCAAAGATTGTACTATAGCCTATATGTTTATATAGCTTTGCGTCTAGTGCTTTTTTTTTTTATCCTAGCCGCTATTGTAGCAATCGTTATACCCTGCACCACGGTGCACATAGCAATGTGCACCACGTACGTAAAACGACGTCGTTTCGGTGTTAGTAGACGCGGACGCGAATGACTCAGGGAATTCATTATCTATAATACACATAATCATTATCTATAATACATAGAACGTTTGCCTAGAATACATAGAATGTTTGCCCAGAATACACAGAATATTGACACAAAATACACAGATGTTAGTGGACGCGAATGGCTCCAGGGAATTCATTATCTATAATACACATAATCATTATATAGAATACACAGAAGGTTTGCCTAGAATACACAGAATGTTTGCCCATAATACACAGAATATTGATGCCCATAATACACAGAACTCATCCTCCTAACATTCGAATGCACAAACACATCACAACTTGTGTTAATAACATGAATACACATAATATTTACACAAAATACACAGAACTCATCCTCCTAAACATTCGAATGCACAAACACATCACAACATGTGTTACTAACATGAAATCACAACATGTGTTACTAACATGAATACACATAACGGTTGCCTATAATACATAGAACGGTTGCCTAGAATACACATAATGATTGCCTGGAATACACAGAATATTAACATAAATACAGAGACCGGCCGAAACGGGAAACGTGATTTCCAAAAAAAAACGGACGATTAGTTTACAATGCTCAAAACGACGTCGTTTAGGTACGTGGTGCACATTGCTATGTGCACCATGGTGCACAATATAATTTGCCCTTAGCAGGCAGGCCAGCCGACCTCACACCTTCAATTCCTAGCTATTTGACACGTTCTATATGCACCTTTTTACTAACTTAAAGTAATTAATTAAAAACTTTTAAAAATTATATATAGGAAAAATTGTAGTTTGCCCCACTTATAATAAGTCAATTAATAAATATTGCCAAAGAGCTTCGCTTGTGATTAAGCAGCATGGGTCACTTTTCTAAATGAGGAGTCATGCGTTTAAGCCTCCGTGAGAACGGTATATGGACAAACTCTACTCTATAACAGAGTCAATAATACTCAAAAAGAATATCAATGTGTGTATATATTGCTCATTCCTTACCTTCACCGATGGGCAACAGATATGTAATTTTATTTCTTTGTATATTTCTATAATCGTTAGTGTCATATTTTGAATTTCGATAGTACTAAATTCACCCTTTCTAGCTATTGCCTAACAACCTGATCTCCAGCAATGGACTTTGTTTTCACCTAATTTTATTCAGTCGATTTGTTCTAATGATTTGACTCTAATAAAATCCTTAAAAAGTTTAATGTATAAAATAGAATAAATTAAAGAGAGTAGAAAGTTGAGGCCCATGATAATTGTATTCTATTGGTAGTTGAAGCCTAAATAGTAGCAAGTATCACTTTGATACAGTCCACTTTGAAGATATTCTTAGCCATTTTGGTATTTTTTAAATATTTTCTTAACCACAATGATTATTTCAATATTATTGCAAGATAAAATATGTTCATATCTTAATCATAGTGTAAATCATTTGTCTTGAGGAGCATTGAGCATATAAGCAAGACGCATAGATGACGTAAATCTAGACACATGTTTGATGTAGTGGTGGACTATAGTCATTAGGAAAAGCAATTAAAATAGTACTAGTTGATTGGTTTATCAATTATTATTATTATTACACTCCGAAAAAGCATATTGATTGAATAATTAGGTAAGAGATTCTGGTCAAAAATGAAACTTAGACGTCTAGACAAAAAGACATATATGATGACTCATAACTCAACCTAATTCAGTAATTTGGGGTTGCATTGGCCCAACATGTCCAAATTCATGATGTCTCATCCCGTGATACCGGACCAATGTAAAGATTAAGATTTATGAATTAGTTGTTTTGAACCATTATCAAAGTTGAAAGACTTAGATCAATTAGATGGTCATCTTCTGAATCTATCGCTTTTATTTACTAAGACATTAGTCATTCAATCGTTCTAATTAATCCACACATCACATGTACGTACTCACACTTTAAAATAGGCAATACCAAATTACTCGGTTTATCGATCTATAAACCATCACATGTTTAATTTCTCTTCTATGTAGAAAACTTGGTTGTATGTGCAAAGTCCCACCTTAGTGCATTTTGAGGCATGTATGCAATTATAGGTAGAAGTTTGAAAAGTGGCCTGGTCCTTCATCATGTTCTCCACACTTATAAAGAAATAAAGTTGTTCATCTGTTTATTCCTTATTAATTATAGATAAACGTTTGATCCTAACAACAACAATGACCTTAGGAGAATATATATAAATTAGTCACCTAGTCTTGACAGGATTAGCCTTACACTCCTACTAATTAGAAGATTATGAACAAAAAAAAAATTCCACTAGTGAAATTAATATGAATATTTATCCTAGCTAAACCATGTATGAAGGTATGTTCGGTTTTAATTAGACACTGTTCTTCAAATCATGCCTTAAATATACACAATCAATAAGAGTCTATTGGATAAACACAAATGTTCTATGGCGACAGATTGCTGGTTTTGTTGAGCCCAGAAGTTGAATAAATTGACAGGCGGTAACAGAGAAGAAGAAATTGCAGATCGAGAATTAGCATTATAGAAATGAATTGATGAAGGATCGGAAAATTACAGAGAAGAACTGAGAGAATACGGTGGCTGTCTTTCTTTCTTCCGGCGGTTCCGATTCTCGCCGTTGAGGAGGGACGGTTTTTTCCGGCGACGCCCAAGTTCGACAATGGAGGAAGGGACTTCTTCAATTCAAACCTTTGGCTTATGATCTTCTACTTAGTGTTTGTTATTATATTTAAATATTGTTGGTCAAAGAATGGAGGAATTCTAATTTTGATTGAAATTGTCCTCTCAACAATGATATATCATCATTGTTTTTTGTTATATTTGAGATTTCACTTTACCAACCAAATCATCTCTCTTTTTCTGGATGACGAGAAAAATTTATAGCTTCCACTACTAAAGTTGTGTATTGAACAAACTCTACTTCTATGTAATAACTCGCAATCTCCACCGGAGAGGTAAATCACATGAAGTATCTTTTTGGTTGATTGTGTTAGTGTGCGGCTAATTGTTGTGCGACAGTTTGGAGAGTCAAGTCTATCATCCTGTCATCGAAACGTAACACTCACTGCATGCTACGCAAGTATAATGAATTAAAGTTACGCATTTGTTAACTAGTAACTATAATGAAAATTGAGTACCAAAAAAAAAACTATAATGAAAATTGCTGATGAATGACATTTCTAATAAAAAAAATCTCAAGTATCAGATCACTTTTCAATATATAATAAAAAATCTCTAATTTTCTTGAATAACATCTGATTCAAATAAAAGGAAGGAACTTGGTTTTTCCTAAGTAAGGTATCGGATTTATAAATGGAGCTAATAATATATATATATATATATATATATATATATATATATATATATATATATATATATATATATATATATATATATATATATATATATATATATATATATTATTTATTGTATTCCTACTTTTGCCAGATTAGTTCTCCTAACTGTTGAAAAACTTGCAGTTTTGTTTATTGTCCATCCAATAATTTGCTCAACCAGTGATCATATAGTTCATGAATTTCTTTTTAAATTTTTTAACAATATATAGTTTGGTATTTTAATTGTCTAAGCAGCTAGCCTACTATTTTACTTTTATTCAATTATTTTCTTAGCTTTATTGAAATCTAAATAAATTTTTGTGGGTTCAGTCCTTACTTTAATTTAATACGTACACTCTACTACTTTGTGGCATGTGCATTTACACGGTCTATAAAATTGTCCATAAAACTGCATTAGTATTATAAGATCAAAAACTTTGTTTGAGCTCCAAATAGGATAGTTGAGTGAGTACTGGAGCATAAATATTGTAACTAAAGGTAATAAGTTTAATTTTTGTCAACACACTCTCAATTGAACCCATCACATAACATCTCCAGTCTTCCTAGATTGATTTACTGGAAGAAAAAAAAAAAGAACTTTATTACTATACTTCTTTATATGAATTGAAATGATACACCCCATTTATTTCAAATATATTATTTATTGATTAAATAAGTTCTTTAACGGATTTTAAACAAGAATTCTTATAATTTTTATTTTAATTCAATTTTTAAATATATAAATATTTTAATTAGTATTAAATGAAATATTATAAATAAAAAATAAATTGTAAATAACTCAATTCAAATTTCTCAATTTAAACAAGACTAATAAGTTAGGACAAAGGGTATCTGTAACATATAGGAATAATTTAAATAAATAAATAAAAGTGGCAAGGCTAAAAAATTATAATATTTATTAGTTGTTTTTAATTATTAAAAAAAAAAGTTTTCATCCCCCAACTAGGGGTTTTAATTTATTTTTTGTCTAGTCATAATTATTATTCGTACGCCGAACTCTTTGGCAAATACCAAACACTTATCACCAATTGCATTATTGCATATTTCATATAGCACCAACATAGATCTTTATGATGAGTGTTGGGATTGAAGGCGCAATTTTTTCTTCTTTATATTTGTATATCACACGTCACGTTTTGAAGACGGGATGTTGCACTTGCCCCTCCAATCTTCTGCCTCAAAATGAGAAAGTATAAACACTATGCACCCTGTCGTTGGAAATGGTCTTGACTGCTATACAGAAATAAAGTTATGTCTTCGCTACCAGTTATAACTTTTGACTTAGTGGTAAACACTTGATTTTGACAATTAGATTTAGGGGATGTTTGGTAAATAGCTATTAGTTGATTGAGTTAGTGGTTTGACTAACTAATAGCATTGGTTGATTGTAAAAAAATGTTTGGTAAATTAGCTGTTAGTTGATAGCTGATTACATGCAAAATGACTTTCTTAAAAAGCTGTTTTGAGTAATTTTTTGAATTTTAACATTTTGAAGCAATAAACTATTACAAAAAGCTAATTAATCAGACATTCATATTGATTGTTTTGAAAAGTCAAACAACTAATAATTGTCAAATAAATCAAAATTAATTGATAAGCTAACTATTTACCAAACATGGCATTAGTCCTCTGGCTTCGATAAAGTAACTTATATGTAACTTTTTTTTTTGAATACTACTGACTAGAGTCAATATTGACTGCACTGAGGCTCGAACCCACCACCTCCGGTTTGATGTCACTGGACTACAAGGTCCTTGGCAACTTATATGTAACTATTACAACAAAAAATCATATTAATAAAAAAAGGCTATAATCCTAATACCCCATACCAAAATATCCATTTCATTTATATATATTATGTTATAGACAATGGTACACAACCACATGGGCGCCCACAAAGATGTTAGAGATGTTGGTGACAGTATAAAATGCAGTGGACACAAATAACACAATAGATAACAGCTATATATATATATATATATATATATCAACTGGATTGCTTATTTGTGCCCAGTCCGTGTATATATCTATGTAAGTCTACTATCTCTCATCTCTGATCTTTCCCTTTCAATTTGCACCAAAACCCTCCAAAACCCTAATTAAGTCAAACCACGATTTCCCCACGCTTTCACTTTTATCCCTCATTTCTTCCCATATATATATACTATACATACATACACACATATACACACCACACTCAAATCATTCCTCAATTCAGTAGTCACATCTCTCAACATCTATATATTTATATGTTTGTGTGTGTTTATGGCTGACCCTAATTCGAAAACTCCAGAGATTATTATTAGTCAAACACCATCTTACCCAAATCGCCAGCTACAGGTTATTGCTTCAACTGCAACAACTGTAACGGCGGCGGCAGTTGTTGTTGAGGATAAGGTTATAGAAGCGACAACAACAACAACAACGTTGGATACTCCGAATTTGGTGTCTCCGAGGCTGGCAGAACAAGGGCAGGCCGCCGCGGCCTCTTCGCCCACGGGCGGCCGCGGGAAACACCCAAAGTACCGCGGCGTGAGGAGCCGGAGCGGGAAATGGGTGTCGGAGATTCGGGAGCCGAGGAAGACGACGAGGATTTGGCTTGGGACTTACCCGACGCCGGAGATGGCGGCGGCGGCCTACGACGTGGCGGCGCTGGCGCTTAGGAGCGCCGAGGCCGTGCTCAACTTCCCTGCCTTCGCCGCGCGGTACCCCGTCCCCGTTTCCTCCGACGCGGCGGATATACGACGCGCCGCCGCTAGCGCGGCGGCGATGATGAAGCCTGAGAGTAGCGGCGGGGATGGCGGCGGTGGCCGCCAAGAGAGGAACGATGATCCGTCGGTTAACACAGAGTATATTGACGAAGAAGAGCTGTTCAATATGAACAATTTGCTGGTGGATATGGCCGGAGGAATGATGGTGAGCCCGCCGAGGATGAATTCTTCCCATCCCGCCGACGATTCCCCGGGAAACTCCGACGCCGAAACCCTCTGGAACTACTAATAATCCCAATAACTTCCAAACACTCCATTTTCAATTCATATCAAGAAAAACAAAATCCCCCATTTTCATTGTATATGCAATATATTCGATCTTCAATCTTCTCCCAAATACTGCCTACTGAATTAAGCCCGTGCAGAGAAACATATGATATATATATATATATACACTGGCCGATGGAGGGAACCATGATCGAATAATCCCGAGCTTATGCTACTAGACTACAAGGTTCTGCGAATCATCACCTAATAGTATTTTTCTTCCATTCAAGAGATGCTTTTTGCTGTTTGTATTTCATATATACATATCAGCGTTTGATTTTCTGGTTGTTCTTGTTCGATCTTCATCATCATCATCTGATTGATCTCTTGTTCTGAGCTTCCAAGATTTGATCAGAGAGTCTGAGGTTTCAGAATAATGAGATTTTTAGTAAGGTCAAACAAAACGTTTTTCAATTTCCGAATTTTCTGTTTGTCGTTCAAACGGTTTTCTTGTCTTCACTCCATCAATTAATGCAAATATTATCATGTTTTGTGATTTTATATTATATATATATGTATTGGAGATACTCTCCCTCCTACCAAGAATCAGTTGACTTTTCCTGGGGATGTAATTAAGGTTTAGACCTTTTGTCCTGTGCTTTATTTGCTTCTGTCATTAGTAAAAATTTACTGGGAATTAGCTAGTTTAAATTGTATGATGATCATCAATAACTGATGATGATATATAATCTTTCCAAAATTAACTTATCTGCAGTGAAACCTGGAAATATTGAAAGCTTTGAGTGAGTTTAATTTCTTTTCACCTCTAATTAGGGGAAAGAGGAAAGCAATATAGTAATGTGAACAATCATACCAAAATAAAAGTTCAATTGTTTGAAGTGTCTAAGTTTTATGGAGGTGGCAATTGAGTAGATGGAGTACAACTTATGTACTAAAAGATTACGAATTTGATTTTTGTAAACACCCTTTCGGTCAATTGAGCCCGTTGATACTACAAATTTTTCCCATTATCCAAAAACAAAGAGTTAATCACATGTGTGACCAAATAACAACATAATTGGGGACAACCCCAGCCAAGTTAGTCAGACAGTTGATTTGGTAACCACAAATTTACGAGTTCACTCCTAATGGAAGCGGCCTATTGACCTTCTTGGCTCGAGCAGGTCAACTATGGGTAACCTAGGTTGGTTTAATTTACCTCCTTGTAGTTCTTTGTCGGTTAAGGTCACAAGGCAGGTTTACCCAATGCATACCCTAAGGTAATAACTACGAGTTTCCCTTGTCACTAAGAGGGTGTTTGGTAAATAATTGTTACCTGATTGAGTTAATAGGTTTGACTAGTTGATAAGATTAGCTGATTGTAGAAAAATGTTTGTAAATTAATTGTTAGTTGATATCTAATTAAATGTAAAATGACTTTCTAAAAAATTTGATTAATAAAAAAGCAACTTTGAGTAGCTTTTTGAATTTTAGCATTTTGAAACAATAAGTTCTTATAGAAAGCTAATTAATCAAACACTGCACTGATTGTTTAAGTTAACTATGTTACCATACATGATTAAAAAAAAAAAAAAAAAAAGTTAATTCCACAAATGTCTCTTGATTATTAAGTTTTAATTTTAGATTTGAAAATCAAACACAATTAGTCTGTGATTATTGAGAATTTATCGTATTTAATTCTCCATTGTAAAATCTGAATTAGATTCCACATATGATGAGTGAGAGTTTCTAATAGATAAAATATATAGTTCCAACTTTTAAAGTTCATAAAAGTTTTTAAAAGTCATGATTGAATACACACTTTAATTTGGAAATTTTGACTTTGTTAAACTAATGACTAAAGTTACAAGGTATCAATATATGAAATTAAAGTTACAATTTTACTCCCAAATTTAACAATTCCTCAATAAATTTGGTAAAAATGACTAAGTCTGACCATTTTAAATAATTGAAAACTAAAATGGTCTATTTTAAAATGAGTGAGTATACATACGAGAAAACTCATTGAGACATAATTTTACATTTTAATATTCACCTCCTAACATTGCAATGAAATTCCTTTTATCCATTAACTACTAGTTGTGAATTGATCAACCTGACCAATATTGAAAAAGAATTACATGGCTTTGAAAGTCCTGCAAATGTTTGAGACCCCCAAACATCCTCGTTTAGAAGCGTTGTTGAAGCACACTTTGAAGTTTTCAATCACAAAGAAACGAATAATCGCAAGCTAAAATCTTTTGTAAAGAAATCTGTTACACAAAATTGTTCTTTGAAAATATGAAACACACAAACGGTCCATTGTTGTTACATTAGGCATCTACACTGATGAGCAAAAGAATCTACTTATTTATTAAACATTATCATGTAAAGATATGAAATTATGAGAGAAATGTAGCATTATGTAATCATGATATAAACTCAAAATAAGTGATAACTAATCATTGGACATTTAAAAAAAAAAATTAAAAAAGAATCTTAGAATAAATTGCCTAAAATAAAACATGAGAACAATCCTACCTCACAACCTTAATTATGGATCATAATATTTTGTTTTGTCGTTGTGTTTGACCCTCTAACTTGAAGGAATTAGTCTCTTTTGGGGCTAACGTGCTAAAAGCCTAATCTGCCGCCGGTTGTAGGGTTTGGGGTGAAATTGTTAGTTTATTAAGCTTCCACAACATTGTGATATGATGCCAATTCAAGCTTAGATTAGTGAAATTTGCAATAATGAATAAAGAGAACCAAGTTTCTAGATTATTATGTTTAGGCGATAGGCGACCAACCAGTTAGGAAAACGAAACCTTATTTTCTTATGGATATATGTAGCAGTTAATACCACGTTTTGATAGTAAAATATTAGACTCAACCCACCAACTTTTGCCCAATGATATACACTAATACAACATTATTATTGGGCGGAGGTTTGAAGGGCACATCCAGCATTCTATTATTGAAACGTGGCGTTAATGACTATACAAGTATATGAAAATAAAGTTTACATTATTTACTAGTAATAACTTTGGTGTATGAGTAAGCGTTGATTCTATCACAATCAAGCGCTTACCAATTACCACTACGCCAAAAGTTATAGCTAATATATAAAATACAATTTTTTTTTTGTTTGCATAGCCGTCCGCGCCACGTTCTAATAGGCTGGATGTTGGGTATTAGGACCTAACCTCTGCCCAACAATCCCAACCCAACACTTGGCAATACAAATTCTCAAGATCAGGTGCTTACTATTATGTCAAAAGCTATATGTTAGGTTGTGGCTTGGAAAGCCGAATCCAACATCCTGTCATTGAAACGTGACACTAACTACTACGCAGGTTTAAGAAAAATAGAAAATAAAGTTGTACATTCACTAATAAATATATATATCTTTTGACTTAGTGGTAAGCGTTTGATCCTTACAATTTGTATCAGACCAGGTCAACGGATCCTATGCAATCAAAACTGACAAGTGCTGAAGAAGAATTGTTGGGCAGAAGCTTCGAGAGCGGAATCCAGCATAACAACACAACAAAGACTACTAGCACAACCCCTTGAGACGAAGATAATGATTTTGGTACTTGTTTGCCGCTATCGAATCTACCCACCTAATAGTTTTTATGCTCATATGTCTTTCACAATCACGTTAAGGCCTTAAAGGCATGTGATTATAATAATTAAAATAGTTAAAGAATATAAAAGAAAATTAGTGAATATAGAATTTATATATATGATTCATTAATGATTACTCCGATATAATTATAAATTTCTATCCAAATACAACCACATATTATTAAATAGCTAATTAAATAGAGTTATACTCTTGCTTTTAAAAAAATAGAGTTATACTCTTAAAGGAAACGAGCATGATCAATACATAGAATATACACATTGTACTAATATTTTTCTTTTGGATAAATTTGTATATTGTACAAGTATTATTTGCACTAGAGGCTTAGGCTTCATTTGATGGGTGCTATGTTGTGTATGAAGCGTCAGGATCACGCGTCTATCACCAAATAATTTTTTCATATTTTTAATTGGATTCGAACACATGACCTACTTTAATTTGATACCCGTTGTCAAAATTAGGCAGCCTCAAAAGTAGCTAGTAGTAAAGGGTCGGGCAACTTCATTTCTTTATATTTGTGTATCAGTCAGCGCTATGTTTCAATGACAAGATTCTGGACTCGACCCTCCAAGCCTCCAGACAACACGAAGTGACAGCACATTTTTGCAATGTTCACACCTGAACTTGGTCCATTGAGTGGATTGTGCGTGTGAGGGCAGCGCCCCCGCGATACGGTACACGGCTAATTTTATAAATTTACCATAAGTTAGAGTTACCCTAATAAAAAGAATTGTTTCACCCCGTGAAACTGTGAAAGTAGACACACTAATTAACCAATCACTACAAGTAGGCCTTGTGTTAGTTCTTCTTTCGTTTTTGTCTTTATTATGAATTTCTTGATCCCGTTTTTGCTAACTAGCTCTCTTAAGGGCGTTATTATTATGCACATATAAGTTCAACTTTTAATCTCAATCTCATACTTAAACGAATTGAATCAAATAACTTTTTCTCGAGATATCGTATTTTCGTTGCAAGTGTTTTTTAGGAAACATAACAAGGTAGCTAGTTTGCGTTACTCAAAAAAAAAAAAAAAAAAAGTAGCTAGTTTGCACTTTCCATGCAACTTCATGAGTCCAATTGAGGAAAACATCTCACGTCATAAAGATTTGGATGATAAGAGGACGAGACGAAAGGAATTGAAGTGAGACACTGCTGCCGTTTGATCATCAGATCAATCAAATCACCCCAAATGTCCCATTAATATTCCATTGATTAAGGAACGGACCGACTAAGGTTTTAGTTCAGAGGATGTAGACGCCCTTTTCATGCGAAGACAGACAGACATGTTCATTTTCCGGCTCATCCAACACTCCCATTGGTCTCAACTCAAATCCAATTTAATTGTCTTCGCTAATAAATATGAAACAGCAGCAGAAGATCGAGCTCGTAGTACCTTGTTTTAACTTCTGCACAATCTGAGGTACACGTTAATAATAACCTTATTCCGGCCTGCTTTCCAACTATGACTTTGGTACCACCTTGTTCACATTGCAACCCACGATTTCTTTCAGAGTCGGTTTGAAATTTTCTGACATTTGATTAATTAGGATGTTTGATTTTTATCTGGATTGCAATAAGGGTAACAAAACACTTCGGTCCAGTTTGATAAATAATCAGTCTATCAGCCAATTTTGTCTTATTTGACCACTATTAATTGTTTGGTTAATAAGCTTTTTGTAACTCCAAAATGCTAAAATTCAAAAAGCTACTCAAAGCAGCCTTTTCAATTAGCTTTTTGAGAAAAGAAATTATACCAAACAGCTATCAGCTAACAACTAATTTATCAAACAACTTTCTACAATCAGCCAATATTATCAACAAATCATTCATTCTGACCCAAACAGCCAACCCAATCAGCCAACAACCATTTACCAAACAGGGCGTTCATTATAAATTCGCGACATTTGAATTTTTTTTTTAAATATGATTAACAAGGGTCACAATCTATTTGATAACGTGTTATACCAACAAGGAAGTATCCAGTCAACATTCAATTCATGAATGACAGAGACAAGAAAAACACTCCATTTTGATTAATTTAAGGATTTAGCTCAAATGTGTCTTAGGTTTTACCTCGAATGTATTGTGTTCCGCCATTAGAAGCAAGGTTATGTTGGTAAAAACAACTGGGTTAAGCACTTAAGCATAAGCAAATTTAAATCAAATTTAGGATAATAAATTGAACTAGACAATCCCAACTAAGTTGGTAGGACAGATAGCTTCTTAATCACAAGATTCTAAGTTCAAATTCCAGTGTGAGATGTCTATTGACTTTCTTGGTTTGCATCAGTCTGGATAAATTCTATTATGCTCCATGTAATAGTCAACAAATTGCACTAGGAAGACTGGCTCGACCAAGAGGGTAAGCTGTTCATTGACATTCTTAGTTTGAGCTTAGTCTTGGTAAATTTCGCTCGTGTTGATAAGAATTAAATTTATAATATTTACATATGATAATTATGTTCAAGACTTTTATATTATTTAGAAGGGGTAAATCCGAAGTACAACGGTATTAGTTTGATTACAAAAGGCGGCGCGATGGGTATCCTCCTTTCATATTATGTTCAACTCTTTTAATCACTGCTTTCAGAATCTAATCTTTTAGAATACATATGAAAGGTTATAAATTGACTTATAACCCCTTAAAACAACAAACCCTAATCTATTTTTATATACCATGAACCAATCAATAATATAACCTATTAACTTAAAATTATAACTTATAAACCGGGACAACACGTCAATCTACAAGATCTTGAATAACTAACCCTAATCTTTAACTTTAAAATTGTGTGGGAGGAGAGAGAGAAAGATGTTTCCTAGCTTTTTCCATGTTAAAGAAAAGGTAACTTGCTTTTTAAGATTGATATGTGAAGCTAGTCAAGAGACAACAGAGTTGAAAATGATGGTGGACGAGGGTTGGTGTGGAGGTCGGCCAAGCTCAGGCGGCAATCAGACAATTTTCTTAATACGTTTTTAATTATATTAAACCTAGTTTTTTTTTTATTCTTGGTTGGGACAGTACTTAACTGATTATTTTTATTTCATTATTCAGTTCAAGAAAAATATTAACAACCAAAAAGCATCGGATATCGATACAGTGGATGAGAAGTTCTACTTTATACTAATTTTTAGTTTCAGAGTGATGCTTAATTATTAATTACATGTATATAATATGATAATTACTGATACATAATTTATATATGGTCCACTATGTGTATGGTGGACTCTAGTCTATAATATAATAATTGATTTTTTTTAGACTTGATGGCGAGTTCATGAGATACAAGATATATAATTCAATGAAGCTAAAAAAAATTTAAATTATCAAAAATTTTAAAAATAATAATAAAGGAAGGAAAACAAATTTGAAAGTTTATCTATGTGGGCCCCTCTCGTTTCATTCAGAATCTCTTATCATAAGAAGACAATATTCTCTAAAATTTGAATATTTGAATAATTAAAGGCAAGTTTGACTATCAAACAACAGTCATGGCCGACATAAGTCACATAATTAACTATCCTTAATTTCTACGATCTTTCTTGAAGAATTTCTACAACAAAATTATTAATATCCTATTTGTACTGCACTTGTAATAAAATAATTAAGAGATATAAATTCATCAATCGACATTATTGAATTCATGAGTCATAGCATATTTTTTTTATAAATTTATCTTATGGTATATACTTTCTTATGTATCATTATTCAGTTTTTTTTTTTTTAATATTTCATTATTAGGTAAATTCGTACAAAGTATTTAAACTTGAAGTAATGTCAATTAATTAATAATTAATTAATAAATATAAAGAGTGCATAATTCTATTCATTATACATGTAACTCTAAGTTTTTTTGTCAGACCACAAGGTGTCCTGAATAGGTCCAGACTAATCCCTCTTCGCACCGGGCCGATCCAATTAAGGGACAAAGTGCTTGCTAAATTGGTTTTTTCATAAAAGATGAGGTTCAAACTTTCGACCTTTCTTAAATTAAAGTATAAGAGTGCATGACTACTCACGCTAACCAAGCTGGTTACATGCAACTCTAAGTTTAGATATGAAACCATATTTATTAAAAATTTATTTTGAAAAAAAAAGTCCAAAGTCTACAATAAGATTTTGTATAAAGTTAAACAAAAAAGTGTTTGTTCAAAGATGTATAAAGATTGTGTACATATAAGTATTTTCTTTTGGTGCTTTTTATTTAGTATTGTCAAAGATGTTGTACTCAAGCAATATTAATTTGTAATTTTAGACAAAATGTTACTGAGTACAAACTATTTATGTGTTCACAATATTCCACTTCAAGAAAACGAGCAAAAATGTCAACAAAAATACACTAACCTTAAGCCCCAGAACCAGACTATATATATATAGACCATACTTCAGGTGTGACCGTGCCTTAACGTGCAGCCAGTACAGTCGCACCAGTAGTTATGCACATATGCACCGATAGTATTAGGAAAAACACAACAACAATACACTAAAAAACACACCATTAGGTACACATCACTAAAAATGCATCATTAGGTATGCATAAAAGTACTACACAATGTTTAGAAAAACATAATTAGGTGTGGTGCATTTTTTGGGTGTGTTGTGCGTTTTTGTGGTGTATTTGTGCATTTTTCTAACACTATTGATGCCTTTTTAAAGCGACCGCACCGACCGCACGTTAAGGCGCGATCACATTTGAGCAAAAGTCTATATATATATATAACAACTAGCACTCAAACCTATCATCAATCTTGTACCCAATTCTATACTTAATCTTGTACTCTTTCTAGTGCTACTTTCTTTCACTCTTCCTTCAACAACTGATGCACCTTAAACATATAAATCATGCACCTTATGAAGAAAAATTACGCATCTAAAGCTTTAGACTGATGCACTTAAGTTTTCACAGCTGACGAACATTAAGCACACAAACCACACATCTTAAAAATGTAAATCACGCACATTAAGAAGTAAAACAATGCACCTAAAACTTTAGACCGATGCACCTTAAGTTATCAACTGAAGAGCTAACGCACCTTAAGCACATAAACCATTCACCTTAAGCACAAAACCTACGCACCTTAAGTACAAAACTTACGCACCTTAACTTCTCAACTGCATAAGTGACGCACCTTAAGCACAGAAACTATACACCTAAAGAAGGAACACGACACACCTTAAGCACAAGACCTACGCATCTTAAGTATGACTCATATGGAACACAACCAATTGCCACCGCATTTTTTTTAAACGTTGTTAATCCTGAATGTTAATTTTGGCAAGATCAATGGCTCTCTTCTCATTGCACAACTGCATCTGACAAGATCAGCCGCATGCGAACTGAATTATATATATATATATATATATATATATATATATATATATATATATATATATATATATATATATATATAGGTATGTATGTATGTATGTATGTATATGTATATATTAATTGGTTTAATGAGGTAAGATATTCTAAGTTTCCCTAAATTCCTATGATTATTTTATTTTAGGGCATATATTCGATGGAGATCAGATCAGACCAACCACCACATGATGCTAGAAGCCTAGAATGTTTGAAACCAAAACTTATTTAACCAACTGCCATAACTACCCTGTACGAATTGAATCATACACAATTATATTTATTTTTCACTAATCATTATTTGGAATTTCTCTTTCTTTTTCCTTTTGTGGGCCTCTACCGAATACCAATAAACAATTATTTGCTATATTTTCTTATTTTGGTCTTTTTAGATGCAATGCATTATGCATCCAACAACACTGTGGACCATGAATATAATGTACATTTTTATTATACTAAAAATATATTATTTTTATATTGAAAGTACATTATTTCATAGTATATATAAAATAATGTATTTTCAGTACTTAAATAAAATAATGTACTTTATGTACAAAAGTAATGTACTTTTAATATATTTTAAAATGTACTTTTTATTTATGGTCCAAGCAATAATGATTGCATTGTATGTGTGTGTGTTTTAATAAATTATTAAGCATATAAATTAAATATGCAGACTATAGATTCCCCTACAATTCAACACAATCGATACTTTTAAATTAGACACACATAGACACAACGAGTAAAATGGCAATTACATATTTATATTGCGAGATATATACTCATCACATTTTTTTTCTAATAAGCAAGTATTGACGAAAACATTTAGGGGTAAAAAAAAATCCCCAAGATCGTAAAAAAAAAGTGTAACGGACCGAGTCCGGCACCTATACTCATCACCTAAGGGTTACTTACTAAGCTCAATTGGGAATATAAAAAATGGTCCATCCAACTAATGTCTAGAGATAACAATTTTGGAATCCTTGACCCAATGTGCTTTTCGTTTTGATATAATTAACTAAATTAATTAATTTTGATTCGTGATGGTTAGGCAGATATATAATATGTAAAAATACAAAAATGTAGTTGTTGAGTGGCGGCTTGGAGGGTAAGTCCAACACCCTATAATCAGAACATATTGTTAACTATTAAACAAGGAAATAAAGTTGTACATTCATTATTAGCTATAGTTTTTATTTGTAATAAATGTTTGATCATGAAAATTGATATTATAGTAGGTTACGGGTTTGAACACATTGAAAGCATGTTGTGCAGTTGAGATTGCCCGATGCTAAGTAGGTGATTGGTTTGGAGGGTCGGGTCCAACATCATGTTATCGAAACGTGGCTAAAGTTGCGCCTTCACTACTTGCTATAACTTTCGGAATAGTGGTAACATTTGATCTGATAGAGTTTGACACCTAGTACAAACTCAATGCTTTACAGTTCACTTTGGATTGGTAAAGGTTATAAAAAGTTACCACGTCAATTGGCATGGTAGATTTTTCTATATATATATATGAGCATGTTTCAATGAGAACCATGTTTTCCGTCATAACTTAACAACTATTAGTGCAATTACTGATATGTAAATATTCACTCAAAACTATGATTTTACAAGTACATCGTATAACAATATAAATTCAATTGCTTATCAATGTTTACACTATTAATTAGTTATTATGCGATACACTTTAAATTTAAAATATTTATCAAAATGCTATTACATTTTATCATATATATATAAGTAAGTTGGATAAAATAATTATTCCCATTTCCAATGAAAATCGAGGGGAAAAAAATATTAACACGTACCTGCTGGGAAGACTTAAGACAACAAAGGTTCAAAGTGTTCATTTCAGTCTTAATAATAATTGGGAGACTGGAGACAAAGTGGCTTTTGAATATAAAAATAATTACTGCCCCAATCTTTTCCCATTTTATAATAATTACACAAATCTTCTTTTATTTCCACTTTTGGACGGCTTTAAAAAATAATTATACGAGGGAATTGTTTATTAGAGATATTCCGTTTTTGGACCTTGTCATCAAATTACCGTTTGAAAAGAAATTAATTAATTATTTATTTATTTAATTAGATTAGATTATTCTCACAGGCAAAAGCATATATGATGCATGAAGGTGCAATGCACCAATATTAATAAAATTACATTGGCAAACTTGTCAACTAGCATCTATTGTGCCAAAAATAATCATTAATTATGTATCAAAGATTTCAAGAATAATATATTCTAACTTAATGTTATCTTATATTTGGTGTGAGCATAAATATAATATGTGCAGTCCAACTATCAGCTTAGGCTTTTAGTTGGATGGAGCACGTGATTCAATTTGGTATTAGAGCCATGCAAAAGATCATGAGTTCGAATCTCCACGTCACCCTCAAAAAGAGACTTCCACGTGTTGCGCTCGGAAATCCACCGCACACGTTGAGGGGGCGTGTGAGCATAAATATAATATGTGCAGTCCAACTATCAGCTTAGGCTTTTAGTTGGATGGAGCACGTGATTCAATTTTTGGTTAATCATTGAACTTTATATTTATTATTGATCATCTAACAGAAAAATTAATCAAACTCGCTTGATTGTTGCATATTTTTCTTTATAGAGTAAATACAACTTTTTATTCACCGATTATAGTTAGTAATTTGATGTAGTAAATGCACGGATACTACAGATACGTACAAGTATGAAGGTCGGATTGCATATGGATACGTCTCTGGTCAAATTCTTGGTTAGTTTCCTAGCTCGGGATACGGTGGCAGTAAGTTAGAGGGTCCCGAGCTCAAAATCACAATGCAAGGCTAAAAAGTCCCCACTGTACTCCCCACCCCTCGCATTTAATGCGATATTTATAGGAGGCTAAGGGGAACACATGCCGGTACCCCGGCATGTGTGACACGTGGAGCTCATGCATTGGAGAAGCCCGGAGGCTTTGTTGATTCGTCTACGTGCCCCAAGATTCTTGACGCCCTCGATCCAAACGAGATCGGATTTGATTAAAGGGATAAGGCTTAAGGTTCTGAGGGGAGAAGGTCGGTTGATTCATCGCGACTTGACGTGGTCATGGAGAACCAAGAGGCGGCAGAGAGTACTGTTGTTTACTAGCTCCCTGTTCAATCCATCATGCGGGTCGGGTCAATCGGCTTTCTGGTCGGTAAATGATCGGGATCCTTTCCCCTTGACGGTCCGCACAGACACCGACTAGGTATACAGGCTAAATACTCAAAGTTCGATGGATAATCCCCATCATAACCTTTGTATTTTTAATCTAGCTCAATGATGTAGTCATCATATATATCATTAAGAAATTTTAATAAACATTATTTCATATTAAATGTGATTGATTTAAAAAGTTTAAAAAACTAAAAGTTATTAAATTAATCGTTAATGACAAAAAATAAAAGTACAATTATAAGCGATGGATTGAAATCAAAGTGATATGACCTATTTCTTTTTATATTATCTCTAACAATATATTAATCCTAGTCTAATACACTCATTATTATTACTCCGTATAAAACTTTATCTATATTTTAGAAAAAAAAAAAAAAGAAAAAAAAAGGTCAAATCAAATAAATAATTGTATGTATGTGTGACTGTGTGTGAAAGACAGAGAGAGATGAAATAAAAATTATGCAGTCGACAAGGTGCCTAGAATTTGTGGTCCAACAAATATGCCAGAAAGGGCAAGTTACCAAAATGATTATGTTCTTATGACTTTGAAAGAATTTGATTGACCTTTTATTAATATATCAATAATTATATTTATATTTTTCATAATGAGATTCTATTTATAGTAAATGAAAATGATATGATTGAGCTGAAACAATCAATTTCCCCGGTAAAAGAGTGGATTAATATTATTTGTATTTAAATTTCATTTTTAAGTAAATAGTGGTAAAATCAAGTAATATAATACCATGTACTCGAATTTTCTGAATTCTAATAGGATAAGTTCGGATAGTTTATAATAATCAAGTTCAAGTAGGTCTAAATTTATTCCAACTTAGAAAGAAATTAATGAGATGAGTATTATATCCAATGTCGTCATATCTATCAATAAGGTGTAATTTTAAAGAGTTAATTCTCTTTTAGTTCATTTAGTATCATGAATATTTCAAATTTAATATAATTCATTATCTTTTAATTTGGAATATAGGGCATCATGTTTCTAGTGACGGGAGCGAGTTTGTTGAACCACCATAGGTAGTCATGAAAATTTTTTAGGAAGATCGTTTGGGCATTCCTAGAATGAGGAACATTGCGAGACCACTATGGTGGTTTGAAGTCATACGTCCCCTTGATTTTAAAAAAATAGTTACAATTTTTTTTTTAAATTGGTCAAAAACATTTGAAATTCCTCAGTTGTTAATATTTTCAAGGACAGGGCTAAAAATTTCATCCATTGGTGGCGAAAGATTAAAACAAATGAGATATTTTGAAAGGAAAAATCAATTAAGTAGGTACTATGACCTCTTAACCTCAACTACAACACATACATACTTAACCATCTAAGCTACTTCGTGTTTGAGTAATTTATAATATCTATATTATTTATTTATATCTAAACTTTATATATATACACGAGTCCCTTATATATAAGGGGTGAGGTGGGGGAGAGGGGGCAGCTGCCCCCATTGCCTCATACGGGCTATGTCCTTGAATATTTTACCAAATTTTATTGTTTAATTAACATGTGAAAATATTTAAGATATTTTGAATTAAATATAGAAAAATTTTAAAAAATAAAAATTCAATACATCGAGTTATTAAATTTAAAAAATTGTTACACTTAAGGAGCCAAAAGTGGAATTAACGATGATTTGAGCTGTTAAGTTATGATTGAATAGCGATTTTATTATGATGTTTAATTGTTAAATTAACTAAGTAAAAGCATTAATATAGCAAATCCAAAACTAAAACATGATTAAAAATATAACAATTATATATTCACATAAAATAATAAAAAATTAAAATTGCTATTCAACTATATGTTAAAATTGCGGCTCTTCCACTTTTAAATTAGTCAATGGAAGAGACTTGATGTTAAAATTAGTGGCTTCAATTTTTCTAACCACTAAGCAAAATTGTCATGATTGTGTTAATTAAGGATGTTCATTTCTATACTATTCCCAATAGCACCATTTTAGTGAGTGATTAATTATATTGGCTTTTCTTGCCACAAATTAATCGGCTTTTCTTAAACTTACTATTACCATGATAGGGATTAGTTGCAAGAACAACAATACTATTTACAACCAAAGTCATCATTACTCCGAAGCAGGGGTTTTAATAAGATCATGGCGAAAATCAGATGTTTTAATAAGATCATGGCAGAGGGCCTCATCATTACAAGAACCAAGGGTTTTAATGAAACTATTTTAGTAAAATTTAGTCACACAGGTTCCTGCCAAGCACCTTGTGCTCAAGTGACATGTAGTGGCCACCCTCAGATGGGAGGTCATGAGTTCGAGTCTCAGTGAAGGAGATTTCGAAATTGACTCTTTGTGCTTAAAAAAAAGAAAATTGCAGGTTCCTTATGTCAAGATCATCAATAATAATAATATTATTATTATTATTATAGGTTAAAATAACATAATACACTCATATCTTTAAATGCCATTTGTATGTAATAAGTTATCAGTTAATAGCTAATTATCAAACATCTTTCTACACCCCCTAATACTATCATGTAGTCAAACCTACTAACCAATTCGCTAACAGTTATCAGCTAAGTCAATCTGTTATCAGCTAAGCTAACATCTATTTGCCAAACACCCAAAGTATATTCATCACTTAAAATTTTCCCAAGTTATAATAAAATCACTTAGATAAATTTTTTTTTTTTAATAGAACACAACACAGAACCTAGGCTGATATATTGAATCAGTATAAATTTTAATCAAATACTCCCTCTGTCCCATTTTACCTGTCCTATTTACTATTCATTAGTTAAACCAACTCTTTCTTCATTGCTTATTTTCTTTAATAATTTTTAATTATTTTTAAATTTAATTTTTTGTGTTTAATAGTACTTTTAATGTAGTTTCTAAATATATAAATTTTATATACTAATACTAAACTTAATATTATGAAAATTTGAATTAAAAATAAATTCAGTCAAGCCTCGTTAACCGAATCAGATAAACAAAATGGGACGGAGGTAATAATATTTAACTATTTAGTTTCTCGACTTCAATGGTTTAAACTCTCGTTGGAAGGGCAATTTTATTACGGAGTTTTATTATTCTCCACACTCTAAAATTTAAAGGTTCGTTCTCTAGTCATCAGGCCCAATACCAGAATCAGTTTACAGTTGGACTTTAGATGTATTATTGTTCATTATCTGAGACACAATTGTTTGACTTCCGACTATGTTAATAATGGCCCATTGACAAGTCCCTTTGTCGGATATATGCCATAAATGGTTGGCATTATATGTAGTCATTATTGCATGAACCATGGTTACTATTTAGATTACAAATAAAAATTAAATTATTTGTGCGTAAAATACATTATTTGAAATTATATTATTTAATTACTGAAAATAAATTATTTTTGTATACTATCAAAAATGTATTTTGAGTATATTAAAAATGTATTTTCTGTATTAAAAAAAAGTACATTATTTTGAATACTGAAAATATATTATTTTGTATAATGTATATTCAGTACATAAATAATGTACTTTTAGCATATTAACATTTTACTTGTTTTTAGTAGTACACATAAAATTTGCCCATTATATGTCTATTTGGGTCGGTCCCTTTCGTTTTGGATCGGAAAATCACCACTTCACAGCAATCGTTATTTGCATTTGTAGGAAATTTTAAATCCTAAAATGTCTCTGCTATATATATATATATATATATATATATATATATATATATATATATGCGACCTTGGGTGCATGCGGACATGTGCGACCTTGGGTGCATGCGGTCGACGATTACCAAGCGGTTGAGCAGCGTGTGCGCGGCATGTGACGATACGGTTTCTAAGCATGTGCGAGGCACATGAGGCGGTTCTGAACTTGGATATGTGGTAGTGTGTGATTGGCTATGTGGTTGGCTTGTAACCGCACTAGTTAGTATAAGTAGCCTTCATTTTGTAGTCAGATTGTGAGTGAATTGCGAGCAAAAGCTACGAGTGAGTGCTGGTCAGTTGTAATACTCTTGGCTTAGAGTGTTCTTAGGGTCCTGTGTACTTTCGGTTTATGAAATACAAGGTTGGACGGGTTAGTCTGTAAAAGCCTGTGTCCCTTTGCTGGTTTACTTTATATTTGTAGGTTAAACACACGGGTTTGGTGTGGGGAAAAGGCTGACTGCCTTTGGGTTTGAAGGTAGGCCGTGCGGGTGCGAGTTTGCTGCGTGGCTCGAAAAACTGCCTTGTATCAATTGGTATCAGAGCCAGGTTTGATCTAGGTTGCGCTCAAGCCGGTTCGAGACGATGAGCAAGCGTGTCCAGGACGAGGGTGACTTCACGAACGTTGAGGGCGGACGTGGTGTTCCACCTCGTAATGAATCAGAAACCTCAAGGTTAGTCGAGGGGACTGGTTCCGTTGCGGGGGACCATGACGGGGATGTTATGGACCTTGCAGTGCGTCTCAAGGCCTTGAAGACGTACATACAGACGCTGAAAGAGGCGGCTCTTGATGATATCGAACTTTTGAGGGAGGATAATGCCTCACTCAAAGTCGAAATTGGCCTGTTGAAATTAGCCGTGGCCAGTGGGCGCGCGGTGCCTAGCGGACTGAGTGCTGGATTTAAGGTGCCAGAACCGAAAGCCTTTGGGGGTGCCCGAAACTCCAAAGAGCTTGAGAACTTCCTTTGGGATATGGAGGAGTACTTCAGAGTTGCCGGTGTTCCGAACTGTGAGAAAGTCGCGCTGACCAGCATGTACTTGTCCGGTGACGCGAAACTGTGGTGGCGTTCGCGTGTGGCTGATGATGCTAGTGCTGGCTGAGAAAAAATTGAGTCTTGGGACAGACTTAAGAAAGAATTGAAGGGTCAATTCTTGTCGGCCAACACTAGTTGGTTTGCACGGGAATCCTTGAGGAGACTGAATCATTCAGAGACTTTAAGGGACTATGTTAAAACTTTTTCTTCTCTTATGTTGGACGTACAGAACATGAGCGAGGATGACAAGTTGTTCAACTTCATGTCCGGGCTCCAACCGTGGGCTCAGGCGGAGTTGAGGCAGTAGGCTGTGAGAGACTTGCCCAGTGCGATGCCCGTTGCGGATGGCTTGGCAGATTTCCGTAGATCGAGTTCCCAAGGTAAGAACGGGGGTAAGAACAATGGGGAATCGGGCAATGGTATGTCTATTTCGAAGGATAAGTACATGTCTATGAAAACCAATGTCGTGGCTGAGGTAAATGGGTTTCGGGCTAGCACCCAGGGTGTGTGTTGGACTTGCGATGGTAACCATTTTAAACGTAATTGTCCTAACAAACAAAAACTGAATGTTGTGAAGGAGGACGAGCCAAAGGATGATGGTTCGCCCATTGAATATTGTGGTCCCTTGCGTGTGGTTTAAACATGTCGTTTTGGCATGTGAGGGGTGCTGTAGGTGATGGGCAGCACGGTGTTGGGAGTGGGTGCGGACCCGGCGCGGGGCAAGGCTGGCGGATGGGACTTGGCTGATGGCAAATGGCTTGGAACGGAGCTGTTGTTGCAGACATGTACCTGGGAACGTGGGATACTTGCGTGGTGCGTGTGGCTGGTTGGTTGGGATGAACTAGTGTAGTGCGGATTCGGGCAAAACACACCATTTTGTGTGGGCAGCGGGCGGCTGTATGTGGCTGTTTATTTCGTTTTCTTGTAAACTTTGTTTCGTTTTAAGTTGTAATTCGAATTAAAAAGTACGTGAACCTTTGTAATGGTTGGGTTAGTTTTCTTTTATAGGAACTAATGTATGGGTTAGTCGGTAGTGCTAAGGGTTTAGCGGGGTGTGCTATGCTGTTGACGAGGTCGTCAACCTCTTCAAGTGGGGGAAGTTTGTTAGACCCCTAAATTTGAGCCTCGATTTTTAGCCTTGGTTTGGCTAGAAAACCATGATTTATGCGTGGAAATGGGTTTTCCAGGCTAAGTCGTGGCTTTTGGCTCGAACGGGCGCGTTTGATGGTGCGCGACTCGGACCATGATGCGGACTAGGTCCGTGGCCGAAGTTTACGCGAAGCCTTGGTAAGTCCGTGTTGCGACGGACTTCGGTTACGCGGCTTGACGGACGGGCAAGAGCGCTGGTTTAACGGACCAGTGCGATCTGCGGCTAAGTGTTGGTGCGGATAGGTGCAATGCGACCAGACTTGGGCACATTGTTACGAGAAGGGCTCAGTGCCGTGTCTATCTCAGTGGCACCACCAGCTTGGTCATCCATCTAATAAGGTGTTGCAACGCTGTAATATTCCAATTTTTATATCGTCCCTACAACAATTCTACTGCCTTTCTTGCAATGTGCATAAAAGCCATAAATTGCCCTTTGCAAAAAATACCCTTGTTAAAACTAAACCCCTGCAATTTATCGACACTGATGTATGGGGGCCTACTGAAAGTCTGTTGATGAATTTTGCTATTATGTAATTTTTGTAGACCACTTTTCAAAATACATTTTGCTATACCCCATGAAGCGTAAGTCAAATGTCTTTCCAATATTTACCCAGTTCAAAAATTTAGTGGAGAAATATTTTGGCGTTTCAATTATTTCTATTTACTTAGACAATGGGGGATAATTTTTAAAACTGATGCCATTCCTGAACACTCATGGTATTTCTCACTTCACCACCCCACCACACACTCCTGAGCATAAAGGATTCGTAAAGCGACGACACATGCATTTAGTCGAAACTGGCTTATCCCTCCTTTACTCTACATCTATCCATTCTCGTACTGGACTTATGCCTTTCAGACTGTTGTCTGCCTCATTAACTGGCTCCCTACACCAGTTTTAGGTAATTAGTCTCAATTTTACGTCTTATTTCATTAGGCGCCTAACTATAATAAGTTACAACTAACCCCTTGGCTACTTGTGTTTCCCGTGGTTGTGTCCTTATAACACTAAGAAACTACAGCCCAAGTTGCGCTCGTGTATCTTTCTTGGCTACTCCAACACCCAATCGGGTTATAAATGTTTAAACCCTACGTATAGTCGCATTTATATATCTAGGCAAGTTCGATTTGTGCATCATGTTTTTCCTTATAGGGATTTGCGGCAAACATCTAGTAGTCCATAATCTGATTCGTAGGGTTCAAAAGTGAACAATATTGTGTTCAAGTCGCCCACTGTGTCTACCCAACCCGAGATCATTCCCTTGGCAGCTCAATCTCCCGTTCCGGCATTCACCACTTTTCTAGCTACGCCTCTCTCTAACGTAGCTGACTACTCGCAACCTGCTCCGGATAATATTCCAACTAAAGTTCCAACACGGGCCGATGAAAACACTCCAAACACCCCCAATTGTTTTCCATCGGTGGCCTCCAGTTCGCCGTCTCATTCTAGTTGCCTGTCGCCCACTGTTTAAGGAAGTGGCCAACCTACCAGTCAATCTATGTCTGCCTCCCTTCCCGTCACTGCCTCCGAAGTTTCTTAACCACAAAATAATTTACGTAGGTGTACTAGAGAGCGTCACATCCCTTGCCACCCTCCCCCTCCCCCGCTTTAGAATATTCAACCGTCGCCCGGGCTCTTAAAGACGCTCGGTGGAGGAAAGCAATGGATGAGGAGTTCGAAGAGCTCCAGCGTTTTCCGCGGAGCAGCTATCCCGATCAGTTGCAAGTGGGTCTATCGTGTCAAGCGCAAACCGGATGGGTCGGTTGATCGGTACAAGGCGCGGCTTGTTGCTAAAGAGTTCTTGCAGACTATTGGCCATGATTATTTTGAGACGTATAGCTCGGTTACGAAACCAGTGACCATCCGTGTGGTATTAACCGTTGCCTAGAGTAATCACTCGACTTTGCGCCAGTTAGATATCAATAATGCGTTCCTACATGAAACATTGCATGACGAAGTTTTTATGGAGCAGCCACCGGGGTTTATAGATCCCTCGTTCCCGTCCCATGTTTGCAAGTTGACTAAAGCTTTATACGACCTTAAGCAGGCGCCTAGGGCTTGGTACTTGGAACTTTCACAGTTTTTATTGCGTTGTGGTTTTTTGAAGTCACGCAGATGCTCTTTATTTGTTTATTCTGTCGGTAACGCCATTGTTTATTTCCTGGTGTATGTGGATGATATTATATTAACAGGTAATGATGCTGCTTGGTTTGATCCGTTTCTTGACACTCTGTCAGCTTAGTTTGCTCTTAAGGATCTTGGTCTCTTGCATCATTTTTTGGGTATTGAGGTAGTTCTAACATCTAGTGGTGTGTTCTTGTCTCAGAGTCAATATATCATGGATATTCTGATCCGATTTAAGATGGATGGTGCAAAGGCTGTTTGAACACCACTGGCTACCACAGACAAATTGCTTCTTGCGCAATATGGTAGTGTTGCGGTTGATGTAACTCAATTTCGACGTCTCTTTGGCTTGTTGCAATACTTAGTTATAACTAGAATTGATGTGTCCTATGCGGTTAATCGTCTCTCACAGTTTATGCATTTTCCTATGGACCAGCATTATCATGGTGCTAAACTGTTGTTGCGCTATCTATAAGGAATGATCTGTCATGGACTGTTCCTTCGTACTAGGCAACCATTGTCACTGAATGTGTACATGGATGCTGATTGGGGAGGTTGCACTGCTGATGGCCGATCTACCACCGCGTACTCAGTGTATCTTCGTTCTAACCTCATTTCATGGAAGTCCACACGCCAAAAGTCTGTGCCGCGCTCGTCCACGAAGTCTGAATACCGAGCCTTGGCGAATGCTGCTGTAGAAGTCTAGTAGATAAAGAATTTGCTTGACGAGCTTCGGTTGCAACTAGTGAAACGTCCGGTACTGTTCTACGACAATCTTAGCCTGACATATGTGTGTAATAACCCAGTATTTGATTCGCGTATGAAGCATATGGCGCTTGATTACTTCTTTGTTCGTGAGTTGATTGCTAATGGTTCACTGGTGGTTCAGAATATCTCTTCGTCTGCTCAGCTAGCTGACTTCCTTACCAAACTGTTGGGTCGTGCCATGTTTCTTCTGTTCTAGTCCAAGATTGGAGTTTCCGACGGATCTTCAATCTTGCGGGGAGTATTAAGGACATATGTGGCAGGCATATTGGCATATTCCATCTGTGTATTTGTTCTAGTTTAGTTATTGTTGAATAGTTGTATGTGTTAGACTAGTTGTTATAACTCATTCATTTTCAGTACTTGTCATCTTCTTTTTTATTGGTAGTGTGTCGTTGCAATTGGGTTAGTGGTGGTAGCATAGAGGGCAACGCCATGCAATGAGATTATGGTGTAGAAAGTTGTAGATTTGCCTTGTTGTGTATATGATTGGAATCTTAGTTGTACTATGAACTCTTTATCTTGCATGTGCCTGTTGATATTTAGCAGTAGTAGTTTTTCTCCCTACATGTTTCATGTGTTATGAGATGTGTGTCATAGATTCTCATAAGAAAGTATTGAACAAATTATATTTGTAGAAGGTTCATGAGTAGTACCTCTTGTTCTAGTTTCATAACTTGTTTATTTGATAGTAACAACAATGGTTCTGCAAGTGTTCAGAATACTATAGGAATTTTGCCCTTAGCTAAGTGTTTTTGTTGTCAAGGTTGATGCTGATTTTGCCCTTAATCTAAACATGTTTAGTTTCAAAAATGAAATGAATTGCAAATTTGTATTAGTTCTAATATATTTAAAGGATGCACAATAAATATTATACATATAAGATCAATGAATGCTGCAATGATGGTTATTTATGAAATTTCTTCATTTTTTAGATTTGCAAGATTGATTGCAGCATTGTTGTAGTCTCGACATCTTTTTGATGCGTCAAGTTTGTCATGATGTTCTATTGCCCTACATTGCCATTTTTAATAATGAGTTTAAATGTAGCTACGTAAGATAATGATCTAATTACCATTTACATATTATTATCAACATAAAAGCATAATAGTCTTTTTAGGTATTTTGCTTGAGGTAATTTTGGTTCAACCATTATTGTTGAATGAGCTCTTGTGGATAGAGAAATATGATTTACCTTTAAAGTGAACAACTATGATGTATTCAGAGATATTATGGAGTAGTTTCCCGATTCAATTTATTGGATTATTTGAATACTCTCTTAGTCAACAAATTCTTCTAAAGTAGTTAATATGATTGACTTCAAACTATTTTTTATTTTTTCCATGGTAGTAATAAAATACTCCCCCCGTCCCAAATTGGATGTCTCATTTACTTTTTGCACGCTTTTTAAGAAATTAAAGTAAATGTGATGTGCTTTCCAATTATGCCCCCACCTTTTTCACTTTTGAAAATAAAAACAATAAAGAAAGCAAAAGTCATAAGGGTAAATTGGGAAAAATAGAATGATGGTGATGTTCAATTTTAGAAAGTGGACAACATTTTGGGACAAACTAAAAAGGAAAGTAAGACAGGTAAAATGGGACGGAGGGAGTACTTGATAAATAAATATAATACATATTTTGTGTTAATTAAAAGATAGTGTAAAAAGAAGACAATAGACAATGTAGTGAATATAATCTAAAAACATAATAAATGCGAATGAAGGTTATACACTTCATTTATGTCCGTTTTTTTCTATGTTATGCTATAAAAGTTGTACTTTACAATATTTTGGACAAACATAACCCTAACGTTATAACTTCCGTTAACTTTCCACTATTGTTACCATGCACATGCATCCATCATATATTTTCTTATCTTATTCAATAATAATAATAATAATAATATAGTTATATACACATTATACATTGGAGTTATATGTTAGTTATTTCCTAAAATATAAATATAAAATTTATAAAAATCTTTTACATTATTATTATTTACAATAATTTAAATATTTAAAATATAAATAAATTTAAAATTTTAATATAAAATATTAATATTGGGCACATATTTTTTGCGCATCGCGCATAAAGAATACTAGTTACTAGTTAGTTAATAAATTTGAAGGTAATGAATTTTTGCATTGTAGAAAATAAAGATAATATAACTAATGAAAGTATATCTCTTTTTAATTTTTTGATAATGAATAATTTTTTTTTTGAATAAAGGCATTGTAGACATCTAATTCTAAATTAAAGAATGTATTATTTTTTGTTGTAGCTACTAATTTATTTAATTTAATAAGAGTATAGATTCGGTACTTATTTTTATCCACAACATTGAAGTCATTGATTTTTTTATTTCCATTCGTTGTTGAGACAAATTATTTTGGGAGTTTGTCAATGACAATTGTTACAATTGCTGCCAATAGAGAATGATAATAAATAATTCAAAATATATGATTACAATAGATGTTGTTATAATGATATAGTAAAAATTAACTTACAAATTTCTTTCTAAGTTTTCATGCATTGATAACATTTTGAAAATGATGTGTAAACATATTCAATTGGAGCTGAGCAAGTGGAATGTTAACATTGTCAATTCTTTGGACAATGGTCCTATTGTTTAGAGTCCATGTGTAGTTGTATTTGTGATCAACAAGTTTGTTGTTAGGTCGTATAGGTCTGATAATGTTAGGAATAATTTTGTCCAATAAAAAATAATAGTGCAATATCATTAAAGTAATGAACAATTGTATCATTATAGAAATACAGACAAAAAATACTAATACCATAATGACCTAAATCATTCCCATTAATGCAAAAAAAATAATTGAAATATCGAGCCTTGTTCTAAATAATAAAAAGAAGATTAATTAAACAATAAAAAAGAAAATTAAATTTGTTTTTTTTAAATGCAAGAAAATGTTTTTTTAAGGTTCCTTATTTATAATCTTTGATACTCAACTTTGAATGTTATAGAGTTTATTACCGAAATGGTCCCTCGACTATTGCGAAATTACCAATTTGGTCCTCGATAATTTTTCGTGCCCAATTAAGTCTCTCGACTTTGAAAATTTTAACCAATTTGGTCCTTCGTTTATTTTTCCGTTAAAATCAGGACCAAATTGGTAATTTTGCTATAGTCAAGGGACCAAATTGGTAATTTTGCTATAGTCTAGGGACCATTTTAGTGGAAATTAATTACCAATTTGGTCCTTTGACTATAGCAAAATTACCAATTTGGTCCCGATTTAATGTATGTTTAACGGCTAAATAAACGGAGGACCAAATTGGTTAAAATTTTCAAAGTCGAGGGACTTAATTGGGCACGAAAAATTGTCGAGGACCAAATTGGTAATTTTGCAATAATCAAGGGACCATTTCGGTAATAAACTCAATGTTACATATTTAGTCGAGCTAATTATTTGACACAACGTTTATGTTAAATAATTTTATGTTGTAACAATTATGCCAACTCTAAATGAGATAAGATTCGAACCCAAGACCTTTCTTATAGAAATCAATGAGTAAGTTAATAATAATAAATAGTTAACGGAATAGTCCCTTACTAAATTTTAACAGAATTCGGGGTTATTTAAGGGAAGAAAATAATATAATAGAGGGTAAAAAAAGAAAATCATAAAAAACATACTAAAATCAAAATAATATGAACTATTCATTTTAACAAACAATTACACTAACATTTTTTATTTCCAGTTAAGGGCCTAACTTTAATGGTTCTTATTAGATTTGTAGAAATGTTTACAGACATGATAAGACGTAAAGTGGGAAAGTAAAATGTGGAAAGCAAGGCCTTCCCCAATAGTGTATTTTGCATGGTTTTTGAGACAAAAAATGTCAACATGGAAGAGAGATAGTGAAGTGAGAGAGGATGCAAGGTATTCCTGCTAATTTGAAGTTTTTTTCTTCAGAAATGTGGGGCCCACCACTGAGGAGGCCGGAGAGTTGTGCCTCACCACCGTGAGGCGCAACTCTCGTGCCTAGGTGGGCGCGCGCCAAGGCGGGTAAATCTTTCCTTTTTTTCTTTTGTAGATTTTGATTTTGTTTTTTTTCCTCCACTCTCATTTTTTCTTTCTTACTCACACGTGCAAAAACTCCTCAAAAAATCTCATACTATTGAGGATGCCCAAAGAAAGAAAAATTCTTGCAGATATCTTATCTGTTCAAGAAATATATGTATGTATGTATGTGAGAATTTATACTAACATGATTGGGAAGAATAATTCAAACTCCTTAGCCAGTGCCAGTGGCTGCTGGACGGCGATGACGCGGCTGTTGCGGTGGCTGGAGTCATAGACTACGAAGGCGCCAAACACATCGCAATGACAGTCCGGTAATGTCCATGTCCATTGCGGGATGACACATATGAATAAGTTAATTAACGAAATGGTCCCTTGACTATATCGAAATTATCAATTTGGTACTTGACTAGTTTTTTTTTTTTTTTGCTTAATTAACTCCCTCAACTTTAAAAATCTTAACCATCAGACGTCCTGGTAATTCACTCTTCGGTTTAATAAGAGAGGAAATGGAGCATGTGATGACCGAAATGTTCCCTTGACTATAGTAAAATTGCCAATTTGGTCCCGAGTAAACAAATGTCTGACGACTAAACAAACGGATGACCAAATTGGTTAAGATTTTTAAACTTGAGGAACTTAATTAAGCAAAAAAAAAAATATTCAATGACCAAATAAATTGATAAGTTCGCTATAGTTTAAGGACCGTTTCGATGATTAACTCCATATAAATCTAGGATCAAAAGAGAATAAGAATTAACACTTATAACTAAATAGACCGAAATGTCATTGTATTTAAAGTCATTTAAACGATTTTGTTGATTTTGTTGACGGATGACAAAAAATAATCGTGTCGCAATAATCTTAAGACTAAAAGTGAGATGATACTTAATCTAAGACAAAAAAATTGAATTAATTTAAGTCTTTGTTTTTATTTAATTTTTTTTTTTCTCTCTTTCCAGCTAGGTGGGACATAAACCCAAAGTTGGGTTCAGTAGTGGTGTGGCTCTTACTTCTCTTAGGGGCCATCTTTTACCACCATATTCATATAGAAAGACTGGACTTGACTCGGTGAACCGTATCACGCACGCAGTCGCACACTATAATTGCCGTTGACCCTCAACAACTGCTGGGTTTCCACTAAAAAACGTAAAAATGCATTTGATGATCGAATAATTAAAATTAAAGATTAATAATCGATGGAAAGTGTTTCTCTCCTCCTCCTGCTATCATGGCTTCTGTTATTAGCAGTTTCCAATAATCCAAACAGTTCCCATGCAACCCACGACATCATTAACTCCACTCAAATCCTTAAAGATGGAGACACCATCAGTTCCTCCGGCGGACGTTTCGAACTCGGATTTTTCAAACTCGGGAGTCCCTTCAAACAATACGTTGGCATACGCTACAAACAGATCCCTGCTAAGACCGTAGTATGGGTGGCCAACAGAAATGTTCCAATCATCGCTAATGCATCGCAGGTTGTCTTGAAAGTCACTAAACCAGGCATTCTCCTTGTTCTTAATATTAATAATGCCGCCATTTTATGGTCTACTAACACGCCGGCGGCGGGGAGAGCAGTGCAGAATCCCGTAGCTCAGTTATTGGATTCTGGAAATCTTGTGGTGAGAGATGCGGCGGACGAAAACCCAGATAATTTTCTATGGCAGAGCTTCGATTATCCGGCGCAGACGTACTTGCCGGGCGTGAGGATGGGCGGGAATTTAGTTACCGGGAAAGAGGTGTACATGACGGCGTGGAGGAGCGACGACGATCCTTCGTCGGGAGAAATCACGATGCACTGTGATCCCTCCGGGTATCCACAGACCGTCATCAGAAACGGTTCCACCGTGATTTACCGGACAGGGCCGTGGAACGGGCTCCGGTGGAGCGGAATTCCCTTTTTATCAAGAAATCCTGTCTACACATACGATTTAGTCATGGATCAGGACGGAGCGTGGATTGCATATCAGCTTCTAAAAAACTCAGTTTACATCCATTTAACCCTGACGCCTACAGGTGTTTTACAGAGGGAGATGTGGGTGGAAGAGGCAGGAAAATGGTATCCTCGGCCTGGGCCAATGATTGAAACATTAGTAGTGCCATTAGATGTTTGTGATTCCTATGGAATATGCGGTCCAAACGGAGTGTGCAACATTGATGAGTCCGTAACTTGTAGTTGTTTGGACAAGTTTTTGGCTAAATACCAAGGGCCGTGGGACATGGGTAACTGGTCGGAAGGGTGTGTTCGAAGAAGGCCGTTGAATTGTAGTGGAGGAACAGACGTGTTTGTTGAGTATTCTGGGATTAAGTTGCCGGATACGAGAAAGTCGTGGTTTAATACGACGATGACACTTGGAGAGTGCGAGCAAGTTTGCCGGAGGAACTGTTCTTGCACGGCATATTCAGTTGTGGATATTAGCAGTGATCCAGGAAGTGGGTGTTTGCTTTGGTTTGGAGATTTGATGGATACCAGATCTCTTTCTGAGAAAGGGCAGAGCATATTCATCCGGATGGCTGCTTCTGAGTTGGCAGGTATGTATTCAATTCCATATTTTGACTTGGGTGTGTTTGAAAAGAGCAGACTTCTGAAAAATGAGTTCATTTTCTGTGTTTGGTTGCACTTTGGAAAATTGTCTTTGTGTGCTTGGTTCATTTTTCGGAAAATGAGTAGAAATGTATAACTATATATTTTTATTATTTTATTTAAAATATAAAAATATAAACTAACAATATTTTTAATTTATATAAAACAAAAAAAAAACAAAAAACAAACCCCCGTTTCCGGTTGGTTTCCGCCGGAAACCATGCGGAAACCAGAGCACAATGCCTCTGATTTCCGGCGAGAAGCCAGAGCATTTGCTTTGGTTTCTCGCCGGAAACTAGAGCATTGTGGTTTCCGGCGGAAACCTTTGGGAGGTGAAGGCGAAAAATGACTTCCGCCCAAATTGGGCGAAAGTCATTTTCCGCTATTTGGGGCTTGTTTTCCCAGTCAACGAAAATTATTTCCAGCTATAGCCAAACACTCAAAGCCCGGAAAATGATTTCTGAAAATCATTTTTCGGGCTTCCAAACACACCATAAGTTCCATGGATTTACTAAGTAGTCCTCCATCAAATAAGTCCTACTAATTAATGAATTTATGGTTAACCTCATGAGTAAATCTATAAATTTTTAAATGATATGCAAATTGAAGCACGTGCTCCAAGCAATACGTGGAACATAGTCTTTTTTTTTCTCATTATTTTTGGCACGAAGTTGACTTTGATACCTAATTGAAGCAGGTGCTCCATTTCAACTAAAAGCCTATGTTGATAGTTGGATTGCACAATTATGTCTATATATTATATATGCTCAACAATGCAAATAATCTCTTATAAGTGAGAGACAACATAACAATTGCCAATATCGTTCAATAGTGATAATTAGAGACTAAAGTCTAAATGTGGTTGTACAAATAAGTAAAAACTCTTGCAATTTGGCAAAATCATGAAAGTCATAGATAAAATGTGCCAAAATTATTTGTCAAGAGCTAAATTTGATTAAAACTACCAAAATCAATGATTAAACCATAATTTTGAAGATACTCAAATACAAAATGTCTTTTAAGAAATTATCAATAAACATTATTTTGAATACTTTCTTTCTTTTCAAAAATCACTGTTGAGAATAATCATATTTCTGACCACAAAAAGTGCAAGGGTTTCATCTAGGTATTTGTGGGTGGATGCAATTTTTTATTGAGTTTCATCAAACTCAAAGGTAAAGAGAAGAAACATCCTTATAGGGAGCTTATCATCAGCATTTGGACTTACTTTGCTAGCACTAGGCTTGGGTTTTTATATGTGGAAAATGAAGAGGAAGGAAAAGGAGGAGAAGAAATCAAAACAAGATTTTGAGTTGCCACTCTTTAACTTATCCACTATCACAAGGGGTACAAATAATTTCTCATCCAACAACAAGATCGGAGAAGGTGGATTTGGTCCTGTCTACAAGGTAATTATTATGCAAGTTGAACTAGTAATTACAATTAGATTATGTATTCGATCCCAACTAAAAATTTAATATGATAGTGAGACTATATTTAACACACCACTTACAATACCAAATTGAAAGATGTGTTTATGTTTCGACTAAAAGATTAATATGATAGTAATGCTACATATTTTCGTTTTATATATTATATGCTCAACAATTACTAGTATGTTATTCAATAGTTAATTGTCAAAGCTTTGAACAAATAGGGTGTGCTAGAAGATGGAATGGAAATAGCAGTAAAACGACTCTCGAAGACTTCTATGCAAGGACTTGAGGAGTTCAAGAATGAAATTATCTATATTGCAAAGCTTCAACATCGAAATTTTGTAAAGCTTTTAGGTTGCTGCATTCAAGGGGAAGAAATGATGCTAGTCTACAAATACATGACCAACAAAAGTCTTGACGCATTTATATTTGGTTTGTTTTAATTAATTAATCTCCAACTCCATTGCTTTCAACAATATATTGCATCAATTTTAATGTCTGTTTTTTGATAGATTCAATAAAGAGTAAATTACTTGATTGGCCTATGCGCTTCAACATTATCAATGGCATTGCTCGTGGGCTGTTATACCTTCACCAAGATTCTCAACTAAGGATTATTCATAGAGATCTCAAGGCCAGTAATGTGTTGCTTGATATTGATATGAATCCAAAGATATCAGATTTCGGCTTAGCCAGGAGTGTCAGTGGGAATGAGATTGGGGCGAACACAAGACATGTGCACTAGTACAAAAAAGGCCATAGGCTACACCTGTAAAAGTGTTTTCGCTACACCTCTAACGGTGTAGGCTATGGCAGTGACGCTAAAAGGTAAGTCTTTCCGCGGCACCCGTTACGGGTGTCGCGGAAAGAATTTAATTTTCTTTTTTTTTTTTAAATAAATACTTTCCGCGGCACCTGTAGAGTAACAGGTGCCGCGGAAAATCAATAATATTATTATATTATTGACTTTCCGCAGCACCTGCTCCGTTACAGGTGCTGCGGAAAGTATTTTTGAAAAAAAAATTATTTATATATATATATATATATATTCTCTCTGATATAATTTCTCGAAATACCAATAAAATTTGTACATTAATGGTCTAATATTTATTTTTACACAAACACAATAATTTAACCAAATCATAATATTTCAAAATACATAAATGAACTACTTTATTAATTAAAAAATACATTCTAAAGAATAAAATAACCACTAAGCATTAACAAATCCAAACACTAGAGTGGTCGAATAAGCAAAGTGCACAAAAGCCCAAGAGCCTAACATACAAACATCTGATTCTGGAATCAGTGTGAGTGAAGTACATCACTTTATTCTGCTTCAGGAGTGGAAACTAGGACCTCTGATTTGTAATAACTAGCCTGAAAAAATGTTTAAAAAATAAAAATAAATAAACAACCAAAACAATAAAGCATGTGAGTATCATTTTGGATTCACCTCATCCTTTGTGGCCTGATGACATGCAACTTTCAGTTTTGATGTTATGATCATTCAACAGCCTGGGAACTGCCTCCACCAGCCACTCCATGCTCTTCTTATGCTATTTATGATCATTAAACCTGCAACAAAAAACGTTCCTCAAAGAACATGAAAAAGATTTGTCATCATCCAAATCCCAAGCCCATTAGTGATAAATATTGATCACAACTGACAATGAGTGCTCATTATATTTTAGATGTTCATTGACCTTATAGGTTCTTCACCAACAGCATCTAGCATTCACTAAGGCACACATAGCTATGTAAGCCAGACTCCCTAGTAGACCAATTGCCATTCTGAGAAAGCATGGTGGAGAGGAAGAGATATAATGGGCTAACAGATAGAAAGCATAAAGCAATTTTTTGTCTATAAATTATGTAGCGTGAAAAGAAATTATTGATCCACATACAAAGTAAAGGAAATATTATCTCTTTCCAACCTAAACATCTAAATTGGTAATCAACAAAAATCTCAAGTTCCAAAAACAAAGTACTTTCTGTAAATTGTGTTGTCTACTTGTCTGTATGAAATTATATTTTCAAGTATAGATGAAAAGGCATTTCTTTGCAATCCTAAGCATCTAATTGGCTAATAAACAAAATTAGCAACCAAAAATCCGTTTGCCAATTTTTTTTAAATATATTTACAGGTTTTGAGTATTATGTACTCTTGTCCACTCACAAAGAAAAAACACAAAATTCTCGAAAAACAACAGTGGTCTCAAACATGGTGTATTTTTTAAGTTCATTTAGCTGAAATGCCAAACACATTGTTCACTAAGAATGAAGCTAAAGCAGGAACAGAAGAAAAAAAAAAAGGAATGATAAAACACAAAGGACCAGATCTGAACTCATTGATCCTTCGAAATTTACTCACCGCAGACTTCAAATCTTTTTCACATGGAGGGGAGAAAAGAACTGGATCTGAGCTCTCTAACATACTTCGTCGCCTCTCTTCAACGCAACACCAGATCTGAGCTCGCTCTCACCAGATCTGGAGAAATGAAAGAGCCCACCGCCACTAGATCCGCCGGTCCCGAAGTCTTCCATCTCGATCCCTCCGCCGTTTCTCCGAAAAACATGTCGCTCACCGGCCAAATCCAGACCGGTTGTGTGTCCTGCGAGCTTGGAAATGAGAAGTGAAAAAGAAAGAAGCAGTGGTTTGAGTATGGAGAAAGAGATCAGAGGAAATGGAGAAAGAGAAGCGGTGGTTTGAGTGGGAAAGAGAGGGGTCTGAATATTATTTGTGGTGTGTGAGGTACGGGAGAGATAAGTAAAATATAATAATAATAATAACGTAATCGACTTTTCACGGCACCCACAAAAACAGATGCCGCGAAAAGTTAATTATTATTTTAATAATTTACTTTTCGCGGCACCCATTTTCTATGGGTGTCGCGGAAAGCTATTTATTATTTTAATAATTTACTTTTCGCAGCACCTGATCTCGGTGGGTGCCGCGTAAAGTAGTGTTTTTTTTTTTATTTTAGGGAATACACTACACCTTTTTGAAGAGGTGTTGTGAAAAGCTATCTTTATATGGTCAATTCTGTAGTAGTGGTGGTTGGAACGCAGTAAGTGATTTTCATTCACCTTAGCATATTGGTATTATTACTAGCTTGTGCTTAATGCTAGTTTCTTTAATTGTGTGATGCAGCGGCTATATGTCTCCAGAATATACAATAGATGGACTTTTCTCAACCAAATCAGATGTGTTCAGTTTTGGAGTTCTTGTGCTTGAGATTATCAGTGGTAAGAGAAATCGGGGATTTTCCCATCCAGATCACCACCTTAATCTTCTTGGCCATGTAGGTGTTGATTTCCATCATACACAAATTGTCCAAAGCTATTGAATAAATTAATATCCAAGTCTAATATAATTTGTCTTCAAACTTGACAGGCATGGATGCTTTATAAGAAAGACAAATCAATAGAGTTACTGGATCAACATTTAGCCGATTCTTGCGACGCATCGCAAATTATACGATCAATTCACATAGGTTTGTTATGTGTGCAACAATGTGCTGAAGATAGACCAAATATGTCTTCCGTCATGATGATGTTGACCAATGAAAATTTGTTATTATCTGAAGCTAAAGAGCCTGGTTTTTTCACTAAAAGAAAGATGGCAACTTCAGAATATTCTTCTTCAAGCACTCGAGGAGATATTTCAATAAATGAAGTCTCATTTTCACTCATAGATCCCCGCTGAGTTGGAATCAAACCTATTGAGAGCACCACCTTTGTTAAGGAGTTATGCACAACAGCTATGAAGGAGTCATTGCACTTATTAAGGAGAGTGTTGCAGTTATTATAAAGTCTATTTTACGTATCATACCAAATTTATTAGCCACTGGCCAATATAAATATTAAGCCCTTGTGACATGCAAGGAACACACTCAAATCTTATACTAAGAACTATAAAAAAATACAATTGTTTACTCCTTCCTTACTATATTCGTAACTACATTCTAGAATTCCAGTTCCCAAAAGGCAAAAGCAATTGAATCTTAATTAATAATTATAATTGAGGTGTTTATTTCTTGTAGAAGTCTAAGAGATCTTTGATGTAGTGACGCTCTGTTATCCACTTCTTTCACTTCTCAAGTTTTCAATTTCTCACTTTGTCAATTTGTCTACATACAGAGACGGCGAGATGCAGTTAGATTGCTTCAATTCCTTATCCCCTTCAAATTTTCAAAGAATAAAAGGCCAAAGCCATGGCTTCTCAAGTCTCAACTACTTCCAAATCCCAATCTCCCATTGTTTCAAAATCCAAAGCTTCTCAACCTTTCAGTCCTTTCTCAACAGATCTCAAGTTTCTCAGTTCTCACATATTATTTGATCTATGTTTTTAATTTTATTCTGTTTATTCCCCAATTTCTGAAAGCCAACGCTATTGTCGTCAACGGCAAAGGCGAAGCCAAGTGAAGAAGGCTGGCAATCAATAGTAACTCCATAACCAGGTCAGTCTTTATAAATTTACATGTTTTTCTCTCTTAAATTTACTGTCAACCATTAGAAATAAGCACATTTGTTTTGTTTCTTTTTCACAAATCACAATGAAGAAATCTACTTCAATCACAATGAAGAAATCTACTTCAATCACAATGAAGAAATCTATTTCTTTGTTTGATGTAACTGGAAATTTCCTATATATTAATGCATTTTAGTCTCTTTTTTTATTTTTTATTTTTGCAGATGGAAGATAACAACCAAATAGAAATGTCAAGTGATCCTAAGAATACAGAAAATAGTACTAGTCCTTACAGATGGAAGATAACAACCAAATATACAAACACACACACACACACACACATATATATATATATATATATATATATGTACATATATATGTACATATATGTACATATATATATGTACATATATATATGTACATATATAATATGTACATATATATGTACATATATATATGTACATATTATATATGTACATATATATATGTACATATATATATGTACATATATGTACATATATATGTACATATATATATGTACATATATAATATGTACATATATAATATGTACATATATATGTACATATATGTACATATATATGTACATATATGTACATATATATGTGTATATATATATATATATGTATATATATACACACATTATATATATACATAGACAAAAATTTGTGTGAGATGTCTCACGGGTCTCAATCTGTGAGAGGGGTCGGATATTTGATTAATGAGGTCAAAGATCGGACTCATTAATCAAATATCCGACACGTCTCACGGATTAGGACACGTGATATCGTCTCACACAAGTGTTACACACACACATATAACATTAATATTTTTAAAAAATATATAATATTGAACATAACAAAAATAATATTATTTGTAGACTTTACTTTTTTTTTTGAATTTTAAATTAATATTAATTTTTATTAGACTTCATAGTTGGATTGTAAATTCGCAATGTTTGTAATTAATTTGTAGACTTTTTTTTTTTTTTTTGAACATTGAAATCTATAAAAAGAAAATATAAAAATAAAATATTATAAAAGCCCGTGGCGGGCCGGGACGGCCCGTTCGGATGGTACTATTTCAAGTATAAGAATCATGTTTCACCCACTCGACTACTCCTTCCGAAACACACATTTTTGTTAATAGTAAATAGTGGTTTTGTGGTATATATAAATAAAGAAATTTTGTGGTATATAATTTGTATAGTAAAATTTAATTATTAGCATATCATCTCTTATAAGATGTCTAGTTATTATCTCTTTTATATGCATGTTTAAGTATTTTAATATGTTTAAATTAACTCTATTTATAAATAGTTGTCCAAAAGTACACATTTAAAAAAAAACAAAGAAATTAGTCTTTTCAATTATATTTGGACTAAATATAAAAATAATCCAACAAATAAACGGCTATGACATTATAAATATATATTCACAAATACTCAGGTGAGAAAAATAATTACATATCATTATTGCATGTTTTTTTTTAAATAATCAAAAAAAAAAGTAAAAAATATTATGCATGGTGTAATGTTATGTTAAAAAAATATTTATCATAAAATTTTATTATATTGTTACCAATTAAAACATAAACCTTCACAATATCCTCCCGAACATACATTAGTTCGTTTCTTAATTAATCTTTGATTTATGACAAAATGTGCAGTCGTCGCTACTCAAAAGTGTGTTCTAGGTAAAGCCCGCCTTATGGTTCTAGCTAAAGAAAGTAACTATTTCAGGTTGTTCATAATTGACCAGTTCAAACCAAGAAAATCAATAGATAACTTCTCACACGAAGTCAAACTTAGAATCTTAGAGCAAACTGATCTATTGGTATATTTTCAATGGTTTTCATCCGTCCATTTGGAAGAGACGAGGGTGAGAGGAAAAAAAAAAAGTGGCTTACGCACCCATTGGACCTAGTTGGTGTGTGAAATGCGCACCAACATGACTTTTTAACCAAAGAGGTGGAGTCCACAAAAAACGTAACTTTAATATTTGTAAATTAATTTTCTTATTATAAAAGAACACATTTTTGATTGATTGAGATGTAATTTGAACCTGAAACTTTTAGTTTGAGTGAGAATGCTCTTATAATTACCAAACTATTCGACAATTCAATTGAGATTGCCCTTCTTAATCAATCTCACATATAACTAAAACGGCTGCTACTATGTCTGGGCTGTGTATCAGCCGTGTAACAACCTATTTGTAGACTATATTTAGCATATACTTATGATGTCCCCCCTTTTTTCCTTAAAATATAAGCAAGCAGCCAACCGTCATCCTTAAAGGCAAAGCTCTCCTAGTCTCCTGTGTCTCTGAGTTGACCAAAATCCAATTACCACGTCACTCAAAATATTTGAACTCGTGTGCAGTTCAGTGTACCCCACTCATCTCTTTCACACACACAGCTGTACTGCGTCTCCCCTTCCAGGCAACTCCACAGAATCACAAACACACAAAACAGTGACAACTGACAAACAGCTTACTTAACATAACATTCCTATACCCGCCCCTGGATTGCGACGAGGCCTACCTCAATGACTTGGCATGTGCCACTTGCGTCCGTAAAGTGAGGAAGAACAATTAGTTCTTTTTTATCTTTATCTAGGTTACTCCCATTATCCCGGTCCATTATTTATTAAAAAAAGAAAAAAAAAAAACATTATACCTATTTGCCCGTGTGGTGTACACTCCACCAGTATGTTCCGCTTTATTTCCGAACTCTATAAACATATGGTGTCTCCATCTCTCATGGTCGTGAACTTTTAATTACTACTACTACTAAGAATTCGTAAGGTTTAACGTTTTCAGCTCCGAAATGGATTACTCGACTTCCAATTCCGACCCGAATTGTTATCGTGGCTATAAACTGTAGTTTTATTACAACACCATTAAACTATAATTCTAATTCAACTATGTTTTCTTGACAATATACACTCAAATATGTTAAATATGTTAGTCAGTTTCATTTTATATACATTGTAATTTCATTACAACAAATTTAAAGTATCATGTTGATACATTGACGAGCTATGTGAGACCTATTGATAGGGTTATAGGGTAACCCACTAGCCTTAAAGAGCTCATAAGTGCATTTTTTTTTACTGCATTCTTGTATTTACCGACCTCATTGGGGTATTTCCCAACCACATTGTGCACTTCCCGATTTCCCGGTCTCATGAGTGCACTTTCCGGTTTCGCGAGCACATTTTCCAACCTTGAGAGTTCATGCCTACCTCTTGGTCTCATTACTATATAGTATCATTACTGGACCTCCCGATCTCGTTCTTAGTAGACCTCCTGATCTCCAAGCATCCTTTACGTGGTCAAACCTCTAAAAAACACTTGGCAAACATTACCTAGCCATCGAATCTCCTTAAGACATGTTGGACGATCGGCATGTGTTACCTCTCTTTCTCTATACATATATGACATTTATTGCGCTCTAAGGGGGACTTTTGCCTCCCAATATACATGACTCCAATCGGAGCTTCCTGACCACATATGGTAGGAACCTTAGCTCCTGGTCATAGTGCTCATTTCAATTAGTTTCCCGACCAGACCATTCCACCTTCATTTAATTTGACTTCCCAATCACATATTACTTACCAAAATAATATACATTATCAAATGGTCTGTAGGGAACGGAGAATATGGCAGCTTGTTGGTTCCCCTCTGATCTTTTCTCTCCTCAGCTCCGATCGGCTTATCAATCGTATAGTAGCTCATTCTAACAGCAACTTTATTGTGCTGCTATAATGCATACATGAATATTCTATTATATTCCTTATGAATTTATATAGCAACGTAACCCGGTAAAAAAGCTCTCCCCGACCTCACGGGACTTGATCCCAACCGCTAGCTAAAGGTTTCATGAGCTCGGGTTTCCTTGTTCGGAGCTAAGACCATATATATTGTTCTAAGCTTTTAAATCTATCAACGTAATCTTTAAATTCTAAATTATTGTACTAGTTATAGTCCTGTATTTAAAAGATAGCGATCGATACTAAAATTATATGTATGTATTACGCCTGGTTAGTCGGCCTTGCCACCACCAACACCCCAAAGCACGGTAATAATTCGATATCGATCTTAATCGTACTAAAATTTCTATATCTTGATGAGTAAAATTTAATACTTCGATCGTGTTAAAAATTTGATTGCTTAATCGCTAAGATTCGATCCCTAGATCGTGTTAAAAATTAGATCATCGGTAAAATTTGATCTCGTGATGGCACTTTCTGACCCCAATCAAAAGCGAAGGAGCTCGGGAATATATCATATTGTTGATTCTACTTCCTTGTGTTAACGATCCTCGCACCAGGGGGAGTGGTGGAGTGTGATAGGGTTATAGGGTAACCCATTAGCCCTACGGAGCTTTTAAGTGTATTTTCTGACCACATTGGTGTATTTACCGACCTTATTGTGGTATTTTTTACCAAATTTGTGCACTTCCCAACCTAGTAAGTGCACTTTCCGGTCTCCCAGTCTCGTGAATGCACTTCCCGGTCTCGCGAGCACATTTCGATCCCAACCTTGAGAGTGCATGCCTACTTCTCGTTCCCATTACTAGTATTATTTGTAGACCTCCCTCCCGATCTCATTCTTAATAGACCTCCGAGCTAAGCCTCGATATTAATATACATCCCGGTCTCATTATTAATAGATCAGACCTCCCAATCTCCAAGCATCCCTTCTTGTGGTCAAACATCTAAAGGCACTTGGCAAGCATAACTTCACCACCTAATCTCCCTATGATGACACTGGACGTGGAGGACATGTTGGACGACCGACAGGTGCCCACTCTCCTTCTCTATATATAGGATGTTTATTGCGCTCTAAAGGGGACTTTTGCCTCTCGATATACACAACTCTATATATAGGACATGTCAGACGATTGGTCATACTGCTCATTCCAATTTGCTTCCCGACTAGACCATTCCACATTTCCACCTTCATTTTGACTTCCCGGTCACATTTAACTTACCCAAAATAATACGGAGTATATATTATCAGTTGTTATTCAGTTTCATATTTTTTCTATTGTAGTTTAATTAAAACACAACTAAAGTATCGTTTTAATTGAACTACAGTTTCTTTTGATAATATACATTGAATATATAAGACCCGTTATTCAATTTCATTTTAAATACACTATACATTACAACATAACTAAAGTATCATTCTAATTCAACTAAAGTTTCATTTGACAATATACACTTAATATGTGAGACATGTTATTCAATTTAATTTTAGATACACTGTATTTTTATTTTATTATGATTACATCATAAATATCAGATTAGTTAAACATAATAATAACCATCATCTCTTTACTTAAAGAAACGGTGACGTTTTCATTCAATAGGCAACAGGAGCACCGTATAACAATTATTGCACAAGGTATAGGTTTAGTTCCTATCACAACCATTGATGTTTTAATTTGAGTTGAAATCCTTGTGTGTTGTGTCCAAAAATGTATAGTAGTTTCCGTCTTTCCGACCGTAAAAAATCTGGGTTATCAATTTAAAAACCATTAAAAAAAAAGATTTATTGCGGCGGCTATTATGTCTGGGCTGTCACCTGTGTGTTAGTGTGCATCATCCGTGGAACAAAAACAGTAACAAACTAACAAGTAACAACTATCTGATTTATATATTATGATGTCATTATTTTCCTTCAAATAAACAAAAGCCTATCGTCATCCAAAATGACAAAACTCTCCTGTGTCTCCGGGTTACAAGTACCATTCTTCATACCTGAGTCAGTGTCTGATCTCAGACCCATTGCCTTGCGTAATGTTGTCTATAAGATCATGATCAAAATAATTGCGAATAGGATGAAGCCACTGTTGGGTGACATTATATCGAAATCCTAGAGTGCTTTTATTCTTTATAGGCTCAACACTGATAATATTCTTTGTTGTAGCGGAGGTTGGTCATTATCTTAGTAGGAAGCACTGTGGGATGGTTGGTTGGGGTGTCCTAAAGTTAGATATGGCTAAGCCTTATGACCGGATTGAGTGGTCCTTTCTACGGAGAATGGTGTTGGCTTTGGGTTTTGCGGATGGTTAGGTGAATATGGTTATGACCTGTGTTACCACTATGTCTTATAATTTCTTGGTTATTGGGTTTAATAGTGGTCAGGTTATCCCCACCCATGGGCTTAGACAAGGAGATCCCCTCTCTCCATATTTGTTTATAATTTGTGATGAAGGTCTATCCTTGTTGCTTTAGTAAGCTCAGGTTGTAGGTTCTATTCATGGGTATAGGGTGGCTAGAGGGGCTCCTTCTATTTTCCATTTGTTCTTTGCTGATGATAGCTTATTATTTTTTTTAAACCAAATATCCAGGAAGCATGTGTTGTTAAAAATTGTCTACCTGTCTATGAGAACATATCTGGTCAAAAGTTGTCAACTTCCATAAGTCGAGCGTATGTTTCAGTAGGAATACTTCAGTAGCTGCTAGGGAGGAAGTGGTGTTGGTTTTGGGAGTGTCCCTCAGGTTGACAATTTTGGAAAATATCTAGGATTGTCTTCCTTTGTAGGGAGGAACAAGAGGGCAGTTTTTCATATGTTGAGGATAAGGACATACAGCGGTTGGGTGTCAAGAATAAAAAATTGGTATAGCAGGTAGGTAAGGAAATTATTTTGAAAAGTGTGGCTCATGCAATGCCTACATTTTTCTATGAGTGTGTTATTGCTCCCTGATTCAGTTTGTTTAGCCCTAGAGAGAATTATGAATCACTTCTGGTTGGATTCGGGGGGTGTTAATGGAAATAGGATCCACTGGAAAGCATGGGATCGATTATGCACCCCGAAGAAGTTAGGTGGTTTGGGTTTCAACGATTTTCGGGCTTTCAATTTGGCAATGTTAGGAAAATAGGTCTGGCACTTCCTGCCTAACCCACAGTGTTTGGTAGCAAGAGTATATAAAGTCAAGTACTATCCCAAATCCTCTTTTATTGATGCTTCAGTGGGTAGTTGCCCGAGTTTCTCTTAGCGTAGTATTATGGCTGCTCATGAGTTGATATATAGTGGAGTGAGGCGTAGGATTGGTGATGGTAAGTCAACTTTAATATGGGGATCGGACATGATATCTCTATTTCTGAACCATTATCTACTCCCTATTTTAGTTATTTTTGGTGCAAAATTGCCTATATCTTAGTGGGAATTAAGACTCATTTGTGTGTTATGTGTTCAAAACGTGTAATTATCCACAACGAGTAGCAAAGGAAGTATTTTTGAGCTTATTGGAAGCAAGGATCCCACCCAAGGAAGATAGGAGAAACGGAGAGCAAAACAGAAGAAGAATCAAACAAGGAAGCAGCCACACGGCCGTGAGGCCTCGTTTTTTCGCCGTCCAGCCGCAACCCCCACACAGCCATGTACACGGCTGTGTGGTTGACCATGAGGCCTGCTCTGTCCAGTATTTAAGGCGCGATTTTCTACAATTTGGGGAGTTCCGAACCTTATTTTGGCTTTAGCTTATTTTTCCTCTTTTCTTTAGATTTCCATAGCATAGATTAGCATAGTTTTACATTAGATTACTTACTTTCAAGCTTTTAATCGCGGATTGGATTGGTTTTCTACCAATATTTCTTCATCTTGAATAGAGAAGTTTCCTTTACTCATTATTCCTTTTATTTTCAGATTTCTTGCAATGTTGATGGAGATTTACTTTACCCTTGCTTTATTTACATCTATCATGAGCGAGTAGTTAGCTTTTAGATTTGGATTAGGGTTCTATTGCTATTCTTGATGCTAGGTTTATGATTATTGCATGCCTAAAGGGGATAAATTATTCCCCTAGGGTTTTTATGTTTGAATTGGATTATTAATTCTTCTTGTTAGTGATTGATGCGCAACAATTATTAGCTTGTCTTGGAGAGTTTTTTTATCTCAATGAAAGTTGGATGAAAGACTAAAGTCTAACCAATTTCAAACCCAATTTTTCTTCTATGAAAATAAGGCTGAATTGGGGCTTATAAATGTTTTTATATTCAAATTTCAAACGCAATTTTCCGGTGAAACCTGCAATGTCGTGCAAACTCCAGGCGTTCATCATATCAAACCTTATTTCACAAATATCATAGTAATACTGGCCATGGATTTGAATGCTGGCCAAATTATATGTCCCCTCCCGTAGAATCTCTTCACTGTGCGCCTCAGGTGCTATATATGGAACAATAACACCACTAACATCATCCCCTTCTTCTTCCCTGAGAGCAGCCACATCCTAATCGTAGGGGGCAATGGTTGTATAGTTGTCTCCATTATCATCATCTTCTTTCCTTGGAGAACAACCATGTTCTGTTGAGAAACCAATTTTTTCTTTTAACTATTGCTCTTTTTAAAACATATATATATATATATATATAATATTAATTTTTTAATACAATTCTACTTATTTTCTTGAAAATAATCCAAATTTACTAAGACAGTTTTCTTAAATGTAATAAAACACTAAAAATGAAAATATTTTCTGAAAAATAACTCATATTTCGAAAAACATTTTCTAGAGGTTTCCAAACCCACCCCTTACAAATCATTAAAAAAAAAAAAAAAAAAAAAAAAAAAAAAAAAAAAAAAAAGGATTGATTGCCGCGGCTATTATGTCTGGCCTGTCACCTGTGTGTTAGTGTGTATCATCCGTGTAACAAAAAGTTAAAAACAGTAACAACTACGGAGTATGTCTGATTTATATATTATGATGTCATTACTTTCCTTAAAATAAACAAAATCATATCGTCATCCAAAACGGTAAAACTCTCCTTTGTCTCCGGGTTACGATTACCATTCTTCATAATTGCTTTTTCTACTTTTTAATCGATAAATTTAAGAAAACAATAAATTTGCATATGCGTGCAATTATTTTTATATTCTATTCTAATATTACTTTAATAGGAATATATTAACATTACTGTAATACAATAATATTTAAGGTTGTGTTTGGATACCCAAAAAATAATTTCTCATAAATCATTTTTCGGATTTCGAGTATTTGGAAGCAATTGAAAAATCCAGTCAACAAAAATACATTTTTCGTTGATTGGGAAAAATCTAGTCATTTAATTTTAGCGGAAAATGACTTCAGCCAAACACTTAGAACAAAGTTTCCGGCAAAAAGTATAAGTCCGATTTATATTGGAAACCATCCAATGCTTACCGGGTATATAAAAAAATTGATAAATAATATTATTTTTAATATTATTATTACAAATATTTTTATATTCTAAATAAAATATTTTAAATGTTTAATTATACAATTCTACTCATTTTTTAGAAACTGAACCAAACAAACAAAGACAGTTTTCTACTGTACAGCCAAACACGAGAAAAGAAAATGTTTTCTAAAAGTCATTTTCCTGCTTTAATTCTAAACGGACCCTAAAATAAAATTTTATTTTTTACATTAAACTTCTCTTTAATTAGCATATGTTATTTCAGAGATTTAAAACTAAATACAAATGTCAAATATGTCATTTATGTACAAATATATTAACCAAAGCAATAAATATATACATATGCATATACAAAATAATATTTGCTTAAATAGTTAATATATCAAAAAGACTTTCATGCAATGATTAAAAAATGAAATTATATTACAGTTGGTTGAAAAAATCGCTAGGCGCTCGGGGAGCGCCTAGCGCTTAGAACGCCTAGGCGGGGATCAATCGGCGCCTAGGCGTCCGTGTATTTTTAAAAAATTTATTTAAGTATTTTTAATTTTATAAAGATTAATAATTATAAATCATATAATACTTTAATAGTTAATACCAAAATATAAAATATTAACCTAAAAAATATCTAGAGTTTGTACAATTTAGGGTTATTTCGCTCAAAACAATAAATGTTATTTTAATTTGAGTGAAATAACCAATTAAAAGAAAAAAGAACAATAGTTAATCACCCAACTAGGCGGCTTAATCGGTGCCTAAGAGGTCTAGTCGACGCCTAGGAGGCCTAGGTGGTCAGTGCCTAAGCTGCCTAGGCGGTCGCCTAGACGGCCAGCCGCCTAAACCACCATTTAAAGTGATACGCTAGGCGGTCGACCGGCGCCTAACGCCTAGGCGGGGATTAATCGGCGCCTAGGCGGGATTTTTGCAACATTCTGATATTAGAATCGAATTCATGTTTCACCCACTCGACAAATTTTTAAAAAAGAGTTTATTACCGAAATGGTCCCTCGACTATTGCGAAATTACCAATTTGGTCTTCGACAATTTTTCGTGCCCAATTTAGTCCCTCGATTTTGAAATTTTTAACCAATTTGGTCCTCCGTTTATTTTACCGTTAAACATCCGTTAAATCGGGACCAAATTGGTAATTTTGCTATAGTCAAGGGACCAAATTGGTAATTTTTCAATAGTCAATGGACCATTTTAATGAAAAATTAGTTACCAATTTGGTTTCTTGACTATTGAAAAATTACCAATTTAGTCCCTTGACTATAGCAAAATTACCAATTTGGTCCCGATTTAACGGATGTTTAGCGGTAAAATAAACGGAGGACTAAATTGGTTAAAATTTTCAAAGTCGAAGGACTAAATTGGGCACGAAAAATTGTCGAGGACCAAATTGGTAATTTCGCAATAGTCGAGGGACCATTTCGGTAATAAACTCTTTAAAAAATATATCAAAATCAAATTCATGACCATTCAGATATTATAATCGAATTCATGTTTCAGCCACTCGACTATCCCTTGTGTAGTTGAGGAACACACATAATTTTGTTAATAGTAAACAGTGATTTTGTGGTATAAATAAAGAAATTTAGTGAAATCTTATTATTCATGATTGGGAATGTAAAAAAGTGAAATCAATTAATTATTCGCATCGTTTAATTTATTTTGTATAGTAAAACTTAATTATTAACTTACCATCTCTTATAAGATGTCTAATTATTATATGTCTCTTTTATATGTTTAAATTAACTCTATTTATAAATAGTTGTCCAAAAGTACACATTTAAAAAAAAATAGTTTTTTTCAATTATATTTGGACTAAATATAAAAATGATCCAACAACTTAATGATTACGACAGGTTTTCAAAAAAAAAATGGTTACGACACTATAAATATATATTCACAAATACTCAGGCGAGTAAAATAATTACATATCACTATTGCAAGATTTTTTTTTTAAAAAAATCAATATAAAAATTATAAAATATTCAGGTGTAATGTCATGTTAAAAAAATATTTATCATAAAATTTTATTGTTACCAATTAAAACAAAAACCTTCACAATATCCTCCCGAACATACATTAGTTTCTTAATTAGTCTTTTGATTCATGGAAAATTTTACACCCGCTACACGTAAATGTACTCTAGGTGAAGTCCGTCTTATGATCCTAGCCGACAAAGAACCACAAAAAAAAAAAATTAATTAACTATTCTAAATTGTCCATAATTGACATGTTCAAACTAAGATAACCAATAGACAGCTTCACCCGAGAAGTCAAACTTAAAATATTAGAGCAAACTCATCTATTGAGTTTTTTCAATCGCTTTCGTCAGTCATTGAGTGTATCTAGTGCGTGTTTCGACTTTTTAAAAAATGAAACCCACAAAAAAATTCAATTCCTACAAGTTAATTTTTTTTCACTTTCCTCCAATCCACCGCTCTCCTCAATCTAATCATCTCACATCTCCCTTAAAAAAAACAATTAAATTGAGATTTGCCCTTCTTAATTAATCTCACATGTAAAAACGGCCGTTACTATGTCTGGGCTGTGTATCACCCGTGTAACAAACCTTTTTGTAGAATATAGTTAGCAGATATTTATGATGTCCCCTCCCCTCTTTTTTACTTAAAATATAAGTAAGCTAAGGCATAACTCCCCTGTCTCTCTGAGTTGACCAATGACCACAACCCAATTGCCACGTCACTCAAAATATATTGAACTCGTGTGCAAATCAGTGTACCCCACTCATCTCTTTCACACACACAGCTGTACTGCGTCTCCCCTTCCCGACAAGTCCACAGAATTACAAACACACCAAAAAGTGACAAACAGCTTATAGTTATTCCTATTTGAGCGCGTGCTCAAGCGCGTGTTATGCACGCTCCCCTAGTATATTCCGCTTCGTTTCCGAACTCTATAAATATATGGTGTCTCCTTCTCTCATGCTCGTGCACTTTTATAACTACGACTAATAATACTAAGGTTTAACGTTTTCAGCTCAGAAATGGATTACTCGACTTCGAATTCCGACCCGAATTGGAGCAGCGGCTACGGGTTTCCGCAGGGGGAGGGGTGGAGCGGAGGCGCGGCGTCGCATTCGGACCCGAATTGTTGGGGCGGCGGCTACGGGTTTCCGCAGGGGGAAGGGTGGAGCGGCGGCAGGGCGTCGCATTCGGACGAGGAGGTGATTCTGGCGGCGAGCCGGCCGAAGAAGCGGGCGGGGAGGAAGAAGTTTAAGGAGACACGGCACCCGGTTTACCGGGGGGTGCGTCGGAGGAATAACAACAAGTGGGTCTGCGAGATCAGGGAACCCACCAAGCAGAAACGGATATGGCTGGGGACTTATCCCACCCCGGAAATGGCCGCCAGGGCTCACGACGTGGCGGCATTGGCTCTCCGCGGCCAGTTCGCCGCCACCCTCAACTTCGCCGACTCCGTCTGGCGCCTCCCCGTGCCCGCCTCCGTCGACGCTAAGGACCTCCGCAAGGCCGCCGTCGAAGCCGCCGAGGCCTTCCGTCCTAAAGAATGCGAGGAAGAAATCGTCATCACTACACCCACGTCGGTGGAAGCGCCGCCGCCACCGCCCCCTGCTGACGACCCGTGGAACGTATTGCCGTCGCCGCCGATCATGGAACACGATGACCTCTTCACCGGAATGCAAGGAGGGTTTCTTGGAAGCATGGCGGACGGAAACTTGCTGTCGCCAGCTCCGTCATTGGGAAAAAGTTTCAGTTGGGACGAAGTTGAAGTGGAGAGTGACGTGGAAGTTTCGCTATGGAGTTATTCTATTTAATTTAATAATATATATATATATCTATAGATAGTACATAACTACATAGGAGTACCTTAATTAGAAATAATTTGTACTATATTTGTGCTTAGCGCGTAAGTGTGTGTGTTTGATTACCATTTTTGTAATAAACTTTTTATCTAACAAACATTTTTCAATATATAATTAATTTTTTTGAATTCCTTTACATAAATTTAAAATTTATATACTTATAATTAATATAAAACTGCAACTTAAAATAATATTCATCAATGAAAAATGCTACATCTACTCCTAAATTATACTCCCACTAAATATTTATTTTTTATTGGATGAAGAAAAAAGAATGAACAAAAATTATGGCTCACTCCGTTTTATTAGGCCATTAAAGCATGCTTATAGTATGTAGTAGAAAATTGGAGTAGGGAATGACGTCAGTCCATGTAGTATTACTTTTCATTAATCAAATCACATTAATAAAATGAAGGAAAATGGCATTTTCCCACTGAATTATATATTTATAGTATTTTTCCCATCTGAATTATTCATTTACCATATTAGCCTCTTAATTATTTTAAAAGTAGCAAGTTTTCTCATTTTTATGTTAAATAGACATTTATACCTTTAAATATAAGTATTTCATTTATTTTTCTTCTCCAACAAAGTATTGCTTATATACGAGAATCAAAATAAATGTGAAAAAGAATATACATCATTTTAAATATTATAATTATAATTTTAAACTAGTGCTAGTAACAAAATTAAAAGTTAAATACAAATAATACATTAATACTAATTAATTATAATTATAATATTAATATTACTAGCATTGACTTAAAATTATAATTATAATACTTACAAACATGGTTGTAGTAGGTGATAGGCGCTAGTCGGGCGGTAGACTAGCGTCTACTTCCGTCTAGCGCCTAAGCGGTCTAGGTGGCGCCTAGGCGGCGACCTATAAAAACAAAAAAAAAAAAAATAATAATAATGCATGTGCGTGGGTGTATGTCATATTATTTATATATATATATATATATATATATATATATATATATATATATATATATATATATATATATATATATATATATATATATATATATCTTACTTCTCTTATTTATCTAAAAACATAATAAGTTTCAATCCAGGTTATACCCCTGTCCCCTGGTTTATGTCCGTTTTTTCTATTAATTTTTGTTGTACTTTATGCTATAAAAGTTGTACTACATAATTTTTTGGACAAAAATATCTCTACCGTTATAACTTCTGTTATCTTTTCACATTATAATTATCATGCACATACATACACAATACTTTTTCTTACATTCTTCAATGGTAAGTTTGAATTCATTTAGATTTTAATTAAATATTACCATAATTATATTTAGTAATTTATCATTTCTATAATTCTTACTTCAATAATATTAATATGAATTCTACAATTATAAATAAATATTATATATATAGGTACACATTATTATTTTAAAAAAAAATATTAATATTATAAATGAGCAGCAACATAATGCATTTGTAGTTGAATTGAGACAGGATTTTTAGATATTAATTTGGGAAAGGTTTTGAATTAAGATAGTTGAAATCAAGTATTATGTATATCCATATATGCATATGAATTTATAAGGGATATATCTCTAATTAGAAGAAGACTACATTTAAACAAATTTTATTCATTTTCAAAGACAAAAAATTCTTGTGTTAATTTCAAATTAAATACATACACAACAAAAACTTTACTCGAATATCTATGAAACTTTGACAACTCAAAAAAAAAAAAAACGCATTATATCTATTTCAAAAATGATTTACTAATTGGGTTTAAATATTGGGCATAAGTCTTCTTGCAAAGCGCGTAAAAAAACTAGTATAAATAAATAAATTTAAATATATAAAAAATTAACAAGGCCGACTCGCCCGAATTAACTCGGCTAACTCTGCCGAGTTGGGCAAGTTAACTCGGCCGAATTCAGCCAAGTCGGTCGCTAACTTGGCCCAGTCGGCCAAATTAGGCACTAGGCGGCCACCTGGCCACCTAGGCGGACGCCGAGAGCAATTCACCTCGGTTTAGGGGCGCCTAGCGCCTGGGGGGGGATTTTTGCAACAGTGCTTACAAACGGTGTCTGCTCTTTCTCGAATTTATTCTGATTCTCACATATCAGAAAATATGACTGTGGTTCAATTCTAAGTCTAACTACCGGTTCACGATTTTGGTTCCATTTTGAATAGCTAGTTCAATTTTTAAAAATCTATTTTCTATTTTTATTCCCATTATGTGCATTAATCAAATATAAATTATATTACATAACAATTTGAAATAAAATTATTCAACTATTCAAATTGAAAAACTAATATTTAATTAAACTTTACTAATTCAAAATAATTGAAATCATCACAATTAAGCAGACTAGGAAATCGAAGATGAGTAATAAGTGTATGACGAATTTAGTTTGTATGAATTATTTAGGGTATCAATCAATAAAAATGTTGTGTAATTATTTATTAATATGGTATTTCTTTATAATAATTTAATTACATAATACTCCGCACCAAAATAAATAAATACAATTATTCAAAAGAAAAAAAATAAAAAAAAAATAAGAATAATTAAAAATAAAGAGTACAAACGGCTGCCAATTTGATAACCTTTTTGTACGGCGAGTGTGATTGCAAGCTTTCAAAAATTGAAAGGTTGCAATTTCAAAACTTTCAAGATGAATTCAACCTAACGTTGAATGTGTAAAGAAGAAAACTCTTTATATATATATATACCATAAGAAGGGTCGGTGATACCCTTGGAATATATAGATATTTTTTAAAAAGTTGAAGAATTTTTTTTTAAAGTAAAAATGTGTGTAAAACCGTCTTACAGATTTCTATCCCGTAAAACGAATCGAGTTAAGATGAAAATATAATACTTATATTGAAAAATATAATACTAATCAAGAATAAAATATATATTTCTTTTTAAGTGTAATATTTTAATAAAAAATAAAATTAATTTAAAAGTATTACATGTTTTAATTTGCTCCTTTATAATAAACACTTTATTAACGATTAATATTATATTTTTAATATAAATATTACATTTTTGTATTGACTTGATCTGTCTCATAAAAGAGCCTACGTTTAATGAAGAATATTGGGTAAGCGGTATATATATATATTGCGTCATTGCGTACGCAGCCCGTGGTTTACAACCTCGGAATCTCAGATACCTGAAACCACACAGAAAAGGCCTATCTGAATCCTAAATTAAATGATCACGTGTCAACATCTCGTGTTAAATGAGGCCTCACTGTCTGACTGTACCCCATTTTTTGGTGCCACCTCAGCAAATACCTGCCAGCTAAGATGGTCGTACCACATCCATAATAAATCTAGTCAGACCCTTCTCCACTAAGCGAGCGACGTCCAACCCCACTTGGGTGCCGTCAGCCGCCAGCTAATTTCCGTGTTTGCGGCTGTGCCACCGTAACTGCTCCGACGATAATCAGTTTATTACAATCAACAGCTATACATGCACTTGTTTTCAACACCATTTAGCACACACAAAACGTTTATTTAACTCATTAATTAATAGATGTTTTTGTTTTTGTTTTTTAGTTATATAAATGAGGAAGAGGGCCGGCAGAGTAAAACTTTATCCAACACAATTTGAACGATTTCCATGTTCATAATAATTTAATAATAACAACAACATTTTATTAATACTAATGAAAATATTTACAATGTAAAACAACTCAAATGAGTGTTTAGAAAATGACTTATCAATCAAAGTTCGACTTGTTTCACCAATTTTAACGGTCAAAAAGCTCATATGAGTGCTTGGTAAACAACTTTTTGGTTTTAATATTATTAATACTAATAAGATATATATAATTGTGTTAATCGTTATGCTGAATTATTATTAACAACTTATTATGTTTATTTTATTTTTAATATTGAATTATTATTAACTACATATGAAGTATTTTTTTTATAATTATAGCATTATTAATAATAAAAATAATAATAATAATAATAACAATAATACTAATAAGAACCAATAAGCATATAAAGAGAACTAAAAAAAATGTCCCTCCAACTATTTGATGAAATGAATGGTTTAGATTATTTTGATTTTAGTATTTTTTTTGTTTTCCTATTTTACCCTCTATTATATTATTGAGAATGATTTAGGTAATTATGGTATTAATATTTTTTGTTTATATTTTTATAATCATACGGTTGTACATTACTTTACAAATATTATACTATTAACTTTTTATCAGATAAAATTGTTTGTACATCATTATATATATATATATATATATATATATATATATATATATATATATATATATATATATAACGTCCAAGATTAACAACGTTTAAAAAAACGCAGTGGTAATTTGGTCATTTTCCATATGGATCAAACTTAAGGTGTGTACGGTTTGTGTTTAAGGTGCGTAGGACTTATGCTTAAGGTGTGTCGTGTCTTTCTTCTAAATTGTAACAGACATATCCACATAACTAGTGGGCTTGAGTGGCGGGCTAGGGTGGCCTATCACCCAATACCTCAAGAAGAAGGCAGGAGAGGGTAAAGGACACTCCTTGCCTGCCACCCTTCTCCCTTTTGAACTGAGGGGTATGCTAGACCCCTAGCTTAGACTCTCAAAAACAAAACTTTTGAACAAAACTTAAGATGTCCCATTTTAACACTTAAGTACGTTGTTCTAACACTTAAGATGCACTATTGTTATAAATTGACTTCAAGACTTGAAAACTAAGCAATGCCTTCAACTTTATTTGGATGGTTAACATGGTAACTATAAAATTATAAATTTAATTCATAAAAGAGAAACTTATCAATTAATTACAAATAAATTAAGTTGATTTATTTTTTGTGATTTTAAGGATTAAAATCTAGATGTAAAAATTAGTTAAAGTGAGGAATTTAGCCTTAGCTTTTACAGTCAATGAAAACAGGGTGCGGGCGGTGGGGCGTTTATGTGTCCTGTGGCCTGTGGGCTGTTCACTGAGCTTTGAAGGAGAATGGGAATGGTCCATCCTCAATCCTTACCCACATTTATGGTCCCATTAAATTCAGATATGTCCCCGTAGTCTTCTTGAATAATTATTATTGTGTGTGGATCATACTGGGGGCCGGTTTTTTTATTTGCGTGACCATGTGCTGATAAATAAGTGAGGTCCTATCAAAGTATAAATAAACTATGAAGTGAAAAAAAAAAAAATTGCAAAGAGAAAAATGCAAAAAAGCTAAAATAAATTCAAACTTTATTTATTATGAACAAAATTCTAAACATAATGCAAACTACAAATATTTTATTTAATAAGTTTATCTAAACATAACACATGTAAAACATAACCCAGAGCTGGACTAGGGGCCCCCAAAATTTTGGGACCCTGTACGGTTGCCCATCTTGCACGCCCTAAAATCCGGCCCGGATACTATCGAATAATATATATTTAATACATAAATAATATATTTTTAATATATTAAAAAATATATTATATCCAAAAAAAGTACATTATTAATTTAAGTACTGAATGTACATTATTTTGTACAATTTACATTCAGTATACAAATAATATATTTTTAGTATATTAAAAATACACATTTTGTGCATAATTTGCCTTCTCATCCCTCTCCCTTTCCAATTTGGTTTAGCTTCTTGCGGAAATATGAAATTTTGGGACTTGAAATTAGAGTTAGATTATTTTGTTTTTGGAGAGTTTGAGCTTGTCTTTGGATTAGGCTTTAATCCTGTATTGTTTTATCAAATGTGACAAACATTTTTTTTAGGAACCTAGGCGCTAGGCGTTCATTCATCGCTTGATGAGCACCTAGCACCTTTTACAACCTTGTCAGTATAGAGGTAAACGAATAACACAGAAGAGAAATGGGAAGAAGAAACCTCTAAGGTCATGGTTCTCTATATATTGTGTGCAAGTATTTATACAAGCTAACCTCACCACTTTCATATACCTAATTGGCTAATTTGATCATTCCCTTCACATTATTCCCAACATCCATCGTATTCCTTGCAATATAATTCCAACAAGTATTACCCAAAGTTTTCGTTTTCTAAATGTTACGGAGTATTTAACATATTTCCTAGATGCTTGATAATTACTTTTCTTGGTGGGACCTTGCAACTCATACAACTAATGACTACCCCTATTTAACACTGTAGGCATCAAACAAAGTTCATTGAGAAAATTGTAAAAGTTATAGCCAAATATGTGTTCAATTTAGACTATGTACTTCCTGAAAAATTATTTCATATAGGCTGGTACTTTGACATAAAATCTGTAAACAAAATTTGGTCAGTCTGAGATGGAATTGATAACATGGAGAGGTCAAAAGCTACTCCATAACAACATATTTGCCACTGTGATCTTCATGTACAGTGATAAGTTCTTACATAACGCAATCAATCGTGACATTTTGGCGGTTAGTAGATCAAACCCATTGTTGGAACCTTTGTGTTTCGCAATGTCAAATAGGAGGTTGCCATGTTCCTGGTCTAAAGGATTCTCCAGATCCAGATGGCTCCGATGACCTGCAAACAAGGCGAGAAGTTTTTATTGCTCAAGATGCTCAGGCGCTTATGATTATAGTTCAAACTATGATTTGTATAACACACTCAGGCTGTTCTCCAGACTTGAGCATTTGTTAGTTTTCAAAGCATACACAGATACACATGTGCACAGTATTGTAACTTATCGCCTCCAATAAAGTCCAGATTTTGTTCTTTTGGAGGTTCATTTATTTTCTTGTAACCCAACAGGGAAACACACGGGTAGACTGGAAGGTAAAACTGAAACCGAGCCTTATATGACTACCCTTCTATAGAAGCAGAAAACATAGACAAGTGCACAAAGTTGTAAATATCCCTCTCTGAAACTGAGAGGTAACCAGCAATCTCTAGCAGTACCTTAAGCCCACTACACCCCAGTCCCATCCCAAAACCCACACATGCACAAAAAGGAAAAAGGAAAAAAGAAATAGCGTAAAACATTTTACTCAGAAATGGTTACGATTTTTCAGAAAATAAAGTTATTGCCAGAAGTCATTGCCCACCTGCTTTCATCCTCTGCATTAGACGATTCTGCAGCTGTATCACCTTACAAGTGGAAAAAAAAAAAAGATGAATTTAAGTTAAAAAGCAAGCAACAGTGGCACTGGTTTGAGTATTATCACAGTATCACCACCTCAATAAATCTAAAGATATATGATATGGTTTATGCTAAAAGAGAACGGCGGTAGATAGTATACATGCATGCAAACTGAAGCCATGAAACCAATTTGGTTGGAGGGAATTAGAATTCCACTCCCACATAATTCTGAAGGCAATCAAATTCCTTCGTTTGGTTGGAGGAATTGCAAATCCGCAGGATTGCAATTCCCTCATTTTCATGGAATTAGAATCTCATGTCTCCCCCCCTGGTATTTTCAATTCCTCGATTTTTAGAATAAAAAACAGATACCCTTAAGACAACATTATCTGTCACTTTTCTAACCTGACATTGGTGTTTCATTTGTCTACTATAATAAGTATGAACATTTCGGTCTTTATACTAATTCTCTTTCACTTCCCATTGATACCAAACACTGGAATTGAAATTCCCAGAAATTCTATTCTGGTAAACCAAGCACTGGAATTTAAATTCCTGCTTTATTCCACACTATTCCTCTCCTATGGAATTGCAATTTCTTTCCCCATTAATTCCTTCCTTGCAACCAAACAGCCCATAAGCGGTCACCATCCTCTACAGGCTGAGGTTGATTTCAATGAACTTCAAAGGCGAGTTTATTGGGGAACTTTTATAGAAGAACATAATACCTTCCGTGGCATCTGGGAATTGTCTAACAAAACTTTTCAAGTCTGGAGCAGCAAGTTTACCTAAAAACATAGAATAAAGGAAGGTCAGTTAGCCACATGTTAATGTAAAAGTAACGTGCTCCCCCTTCTAAACCAATACAAGAACTAGTAAAATTCGTGGCTTACCAACACTTGTCACTTTAATCTTGCCTTCTTTAGCTAGCCTTTCCTCTTCCTCCTTTAGACCTAGGCACAATATAAAAGGAATTATACATAATGGGGACTTCACATCACTTCAAAATCCTAGCAGAGTTTTCAGAACCCTTCTATACTTCGACAAATTACTTCACAGACTTCGCGTGATATGTGAAAGTGTTAACAGATGATAAGAACTGAGGCATAAAATTAATGACACTTACGATCAACATTAAGTCTAACAAGCTCCCTTCTAGCCTCTAGCTCCGCCATTTCCTGCAAAAACACAAATGCAGATCTCTCTGGTGAAACTAATGTTCTCTTGTTGCGCTTGTCATCCAGACCAAGTTCTCTCCAAATTTTGTAGACCTTAGCTTATCCTAAATTTTGTTATTTCATTACTATCATTGAAGGACACGGAAGGCTGCAAGTTATTGTAATTTTATTTTTAACATATTGAGGATGGCTATTAATTTTTTTTTGAAAATTTGGAGACATGTATTAGGGTTTAGGGTTCACCTCAGGAGTTGGAGCATTTTTACGCTGTCCATTCAACCAGCATATCCACTCAACTGCATTGTTTAAGAAGAGCTCATTAAGCGTGATAAACATAATCCCCAATAAAGTCATGTTACAATCCATTCAATAAGGGGGAAACATGCATTCTTCATTACTATACTTTTTTAATAAATCAACATATAACAGTCCACCGAGCATATCAATTTGACAATGTTCTACTCTTTCAAAGGAGTTCTTTATATTTGACCAATAACCATGCAAAATGGGCATTCTTCAGAACTGTTTCCTTCAGACAAGTTATTATGATGGGTACCCAATCTTTCGTCATCATGCCACCAATTGAAAAATGATCAAATTTGGTATGGTAACAAAAAAGTGTGCTATGAAAATTTGACAAATTGAAAGGGTAATTACCTAAAAGCTATAAAGAGTAAACATAAAAATTAGAGAAACATCAAACTCGAGCTACGGGTGAATACCTGGGACGGAAGTTGGTTCATGTTCGCCTTTAAATACCACCCATCTTTTCTCTTTCACTGAAATATATTTTACATGAACCAAATACAATGAGAAAATGTTAAGGTCTCTACAAACTATGCAAAGTACAATAAATATAGCTTTTGCAGTGACATATTGTTCGGTAGCTGATCATAATCAAAATCATTCTCATAGCAAGTGATTACTATTTTGTTTCTTAGTTCAATTGCAGTGTTTGAACAAAATTCATCCATAGCTAAGAGTTTATACAACCAACATCATTTGCTGCATTGGGGCTGCACAATACTTGCTAAATGAAGCAAACTGAGCTCTAGTGGGACTATATAAAGTCACAAAAATGAGATCTTTGTGCTTTTAATAATCAAGACAAGATTCAAGAACTGTTCTAGCAAAACCACCTCCATTAGGACTAGGTTGCTTAATTCTTTGCTTGTAAAGGAAACATATTGAGCTATACTAGGACTATCTAATCTTGCAAAATGTGAGACATTTCAGCTTGCAGTAAACACTATGATTCAAGAAATGAGAATTAAATTGATTCATAAGCACATCCCAATCAACAGAGTAGGGGGGGAAATCAAATTGCGAAATAATCAGAAAAATGAATTGCAGGAGAGAAAGGAGACCCACTTACTGATACCATCGATCTCCTCCGTTCTGGTGAAGTATCGATTCCCTGCTTTGTCTACCCCTACCATTCTCCTGTTGCTCAACATCCCCGCTAACCTTGCCCATATCCTCGACATGCTCTCTCTCTCTCTCTCTCTCTCTCTCTCTCTCTCTCTCTCTCTCTCTCTCTGTAAAAAAATTTAAATTAAATTCAGAATAGTGAGCAAGATTTTCGCATCGAAGTAGGGATTTGAAGCACAGGGAGTCAGGGAGCAGTAAATTCTCGAAATTGTAGTTTTACAGTTTTTTTTTTTTTTTTTGAGAATATGTAGTTTTACAGTTTATACCGTTGTAGGTCGTGTTTGGAACAAAGCTTGGGTAGAAAATGTTTTGATTTCTCTTGCAAGAAGCAAGTTATTGGATACATACCTTCTCGATGCAATAGTTTTCAACAAAAATGGTGAAGCTTTTCAAAAACAAGATGATCTAGATTTCATATTCAGCTTCATAAATTTGATAAAAAATAGTCAAAAGAGTAAATTTCGCATGGATCAAAAACCATACTTAAACAAGGTACGGTTTTCTGCTCCAGGTCACAAGTTTGCCAAACAGATCCTTGTTAATGTGAAAATACAAAATAGAGACTATTTTAAAAGTATTGAATATTCGTTTTTTAATATGTTGAAAGTTCATCTTTATATAATATACTAAATAATGAATTTTTAGTACACAAAATAAAAAATTTCAAAAAAATAAATATTCAATTTATTAAAAATGAATTTTATATTAGTGGTTCACCTTACAATGTGCACCAATGGTTTATTTATTAATGAATGGATAATATGACTGTAAGATTCACTTTTACACATAATGATAGATTGCATGGATGCGGATAGTCTAAGGATCCGTTTGGAAAGCAGTAAATAGAGATTGAAAATATAGCGACAGATTAATATATTTGTCGCTAATCTGTAGCAATTAAAATCTCTGCGAAAATTTCGTCACAAATTTGTCTCTAGTTTTTTTGCGAAAATTCATCGCTAAAATTAGCTACAGAGTTAACGTCAAACATTTTCCGTTGCTATTTCGTCGCTAACTTTCAATATTTTGAAACTAAATAAATCGGTCACTACACCGTCGTTATTCCGTCGCTAAATTAGCAACGGAATGAATCCGTCGTTATTTCCGCATTTTTTTTGTAGTGTTAGTTTTACTATTGGTTATCAATTAACTTAGTCAATTGCTTTACTGTTGCACCTAGTTGTTCTTTAATAGCTTGCAACTCACTCTTGAACTAGCTTCCAAACACTGTACACTCTTGTGCTTAATCCCCTACTATTCAACACCCTTCTAGACCACTTCTTAAGACGATATCCGGTGTGAGGATACCCTCTCACACACTCAATTTCCATCACCACTGTACATAACTTTCAACTAGCCACAACTAGAGAAGATATCAGCGCATGTTGTCGGAGCAGCGAAAAAACGACTGCAAGTGAAAACTCCGACGGTGCTGCGACTTTGTTGTCAACGTCGTTTCCCTGTTCCAACCGATACCCGCTACCTCACACTTCCTCACTCTACTCTTGAATTCCCTAAACAATTCTGTGAGGTCTGAGAGCATTGAGAGCATTCTAAATTCCCCTAGAAAGTAGTACATGAGCTTAGGTTACAACAAGAAGATAGGATAGATGAATTCTATTGTGTAACCATTGGTTCCAAACTATGTACTTTAAACTGAGCTTTTAGCGGATTTAGACAATTTCTCAAAGTTGAGAAGGTGCCTCATAGATTAGGGTTTTTCGAACTGCATTACCAACTTCCTGTGTTACAACTATTGTTTTAACATTCATGTGGCTACATTTACAAATTTCAAATTGTATGTATATATTGAACTCATGAAAAAGAACTGTACAAGTCTACTATTTATACAAGTTAGTAATATGATTATCCAAGCTCTCAACCACTCATTTCAAATTCAAAATGAGTAAATGAGAGATATTCTCTCAACATCCTCTAACAGGAACGAAAATAAACCCTTAACACTAGGATCGTACAAGTCTATTCACCCACCCCCCTCTAGACTTGAAATCCCTATCCATCGGAACCAACAATACTGAGAGTGAACATGTGGATTATTGTTAGAGAACAAGTCATTGAACAATGACTGACTATAACGTATCGCAGAGTTCAGCTACATGTCATCGGTATGTTACATGTTACAAGTATGCAATAGTTATTTGACTTGAAATGATACGACTGTCTCGTACATATGGTGCACTAGTGTTTGCAATTATATGTCTTTTGTTCCCTTATGAGGCTATAAGTATACTTGGTGGCCTAGTTTAGTGTTAGTTATATGAAAACATGTGTGTGTTTAATAAAGGATCTGGTGCCTTGATGTAACAATATTGTTTTAGTCTATTCAATAATCTTACAAAAAGAATATGTAGCTAAAGTATAATGAAGTTGGACTTCGGGTTATTATTATTGAATTGACATTTTAAATTAGGTTTATGGGTTTGACCAAGTATGGCAATGACCTTTACCTACTTTATAACAAGCTAAGTGTTGTATGGTACGACATTATTGCTTGATATTTGTAAGGAAACTTCATAAATTCATTTCATTGTCAACTAGGTAGTCATGACATACTGATATGTGTCACTCATGACTTACGAGTTATTTAATAATGAGTTAGATATTAAATATTACTCATTGTTGGTTTGACTATGAGCTTAGAAAGTTACACATTAATGGTCTGTGGTAGTCTAGAGAACTTTAAATTAAATTGATAAGGAGTTATCAATATTGATTAAATTGATTCATTAATAGATTATTAATGGATTAATTCAATTTGGTAGTTTTGTGCTTTTTAAGAGGCTAGCCTTGTTTGGATCAAACTAGGCTATATAAATAGCTTTTCTCTTTTTCTTTTTCTTTGTTTTTTTTTTTAAAAAAAATGAGATATTTTTAGTCAAAAAAAAAAATTAAAACACTTTCACGTTAAAATCTCCGACACTCATGTGCTCTCACGTGCCTGGCTGATGGACGGACTAGAGACCGAATATTCAGACGGTTCCAGGATTCGATTATGTTAAAGTATATATACTTCAAGGGTAATATTGTTCAACCTCCTTATTAACGTAAAATCGAGAAAAATATGTTTTTTTTAATGCTTCCGTTGTGTGCTTCATTAAATTTTCTAATAGAAAATACAGAATTTAGTACTGGAGTACTCTTGAAGGTAAACGATTAACTAAGTAGGAAGTTGTATGAACAACATCCGCCCAGAACATTTGGGTACTTTTAACTGAAACAAAAAAGCTCGAGCAACCTATAACAAATGGCGGTACCAACCACGACTAAAGAAGACATCGTGCGTGTCATCGAAGCAGAAGAACAACGACGGCAATAGGAACTCCGACGGTGCTGCGACTTTATCATCAGCGCCGTTTCCACGTTCCCACAGATGCCCACGGCCTCACACTCCTTCAATCTACTCTGATACCATGTAGAATGTGAATTGTATATATTGTACCCATGAAAATGAAACCATGTAGAACGTGAATTTATGTATTGTACCCATGCAAATGAACGGTACAAATCTAATATTTATACAAACTAGTAGTAGGATTAGCCAAGCTCTCAACCACTTATTTCAAATTCAAAATGAGTAAATGAGAGCCATTCTCTCAACCTCCCTCAACATCCTCTACCCGGAATGACCCTCAAACACTAGGATCTAATCATTCTTATGATAGCTTCAATCCCATTAGTTATTAGTTAGTTCAGAAAAAGTCCAGAGGATTGAGTCATTTCCATATGGGATGGTACGGATGTGCCCCGCGCACAGAGGAAATGTTTGGCAATGGGTTGACAGGCCAACTGCAAGCGTTGGACAGTGAAAAGAGTTAAGAAAAATGTAGGGGCTACCATGGCTGTCGTGCAGTGCATTCAAGATTGGACTTTGTTGGGGGTCCACCAAGTGCATTATTGCATTATGTGAATTTTGCTCTTTAACCATTCACAAGTCAGACCACTCAGCTTTTGTTCAGCCATGCAAGAATGGGAATTTATGTTACAATGCTGTGATTATGTATTGCTGTCACACAAGGACTTATCCTATATAAATTTTACTCTTCATTTATTATGTGGGGGTCCTCCAGATTCATGAATTGACTTCCATATTGTACAGCTTGAGTCAAATGATGTACCATCCACTAGGTTATATATTAACCCCACTTGTTATGCCATGGACCTGTGTCCACCTTGCACTCGGGTCTATATTCACAATTTCATAACTCTACGTTCATAATTTCATAACCTTATGTTTATAATTTCATAACTCCATGTTCACAGTTTTATAACTTCATATTCACAATTTCATAATTTCATGTTCACAATTTCATAGATCTAGTTTACAATTTTATAACTCTATGTTCACAATTTTATAATTCTATGTTCAACAGTATCAAAACTCTATGTTCAACAGTATAACACAATTTTTGAATCTATATAACAAAATTGTGAATATAGAGTTCAAAAGTAGTTGTGAATATTGAGTAATGTAACTTTGTATATTGAGATTTAAAATTGTGAAATAGAGTTCTAAATTTGTGAACATAAAAGTTCTAAATTTGTGAACATAGACCGGGATCTACCTTGCAAGGTGGACCCAGGTACATAGCATAATTTGCCATATTAACCCCTTACCTCAAAAACATAGCTTATTAAGACAAAATTAATTAGGTGAGTAGTTGTAGCTAAGTGCAAGGTGGGGGCTCAGTAATATTATTTAGAGTTGTATCCCTCATGATTTACTTCATCTAAAAGCCTAGGAGCAAGACAATGAGGAGTGCTTGGAATTCGACATTTTTTTTTTCGTTTACACAATAAGTTGGTGTCCTTATATATCAACCTCTAGCCTAAGTATGTTTATCTTATAATTGTATGTAATACATAATCCGTGCTTCTTCTTTTTTTTTTTTTTTAATATTGTGACTTATTATCATTGATCATTAAAGCATAATGGGTTTGAGTTAGTTTTTTTTTTCCTTCCAATTCTTCCTCTATCACCTTATAAGTGATGGTGTTTGATAGAAGTATATGATTTTTAGCAAATTTTTCAATATTTTTTATATGGCCATAGTAGAAGCGGGACGAAATTTGCACACTTAAGTTAGGGATGAAAAGTGCAATGTAATTATAACTTAGGGACGAAATTTGTAATTAGTTTAACTCAGGGACGAAAAGTATAACGCCAATGATAACTAAGAGACGAAAAGTGAGTTTGACCAAAACTTAGGGACGAATTATACAATTACCCTATAACTTAGGGACGAAAAGTACAATTTTCCCTAAAAATTATAATTACAATTATTATTTTAGGGAAATTTGCATTTTCATCCTTAAGTTATAGGGTAATTGTAGAATTCGTCCCTAAGTGTTGGTCATTGATGGGGATTATTCATCGGAACTGGTGTACATACGATGGTCGGTATCGAGCCTTTAGCACGTGACTTGGTTAAACGATTAAACCGACCGCACTTAGACCTTTCTAGATCATCTTAAATGTCGAGCCTACGTGCTTGGCTCCTGGGCAGATTACAGCATCTTCTTTACCAACCCGACCTATTTAGCCCAAGACCAACCTTTAGACTTAGATTCCAGCAACCAAGCTCCGTGTTTATGGGAGCATCTAAGAACACGTGCACGGTTCTCCTTCCGCCCCGACCTCAACCTGTGTATGATGAGTTCCACGTGTCTCTAGCATGTTGAAAGGCAGGAATTTGTTCCCTAGTCTCGACTATATATAAATACCGCATTTATTGCGATATGGGGGATCTTTTGGTAGAAACTATAGAGGATCGAAGCTCGGAGACCTCTGACCTACTGTCACGTAGTCTGAGCCCAAAACTCAAATCAACTAGTTGACGAGGCTAAGGGTCTGAGCCCCTGCCGACCTTAGTCTGTATTTCGTAGTTCATACCGCCCATATTTACTACATCAGTCATGCTCACTTTGTGTCCCTAAATTATCATTGGCATTGCACTTTTCATCCTTTCGTGCTTATTTTTCGTCCCTGAGTTATACTAAAATTATAAATTTCGTCCCTAGTGTTTTATTAGTAAAGGAATGAAAATTACAACGTCAATGATAACTTAGGAACGAAAAGTGAGTATGACCAACAATTTAGAAATAAATTCTACAATTATCCTATAATTAGTTAGGGACGAAAAGTGTAATTTTCTCTTATTTTTATTATATTTAAATTAAACATATAAAAATTAAAATAAATTTATAATTATAAATGTTAACAAAATTATTTTTTTTAAAAAAAAAAACATAAGAATAAGTTGGTCGTTGCTATTTGCAACTAGGGGTGGAAATAGGCTAGGCCGAGCCGAGCTTTAGAAATTTAGGTCTGAGCCTGCTATGGAATTCTAGAGCCTGAGCCTAGGCCTAGGCCTGCATGTAGGCTTTTTTTTAGGCTCAAGCCTGAGCCTACAGTTGGCCTGGCCTGGCCTGGCCTGAAGCTTTTTTAAAAGCCTATTTAAAATATAGGCTTTTAAAAAGACTTCAAAATATATCATAAATAGGTTTTGAGCCTATTTAAGGCCTCCATTTTAAGCCCTTTAAAGTATACCTGTAAAAAATTTACAAAAAATACCTAAGTTTAATTATATTATTATTTGTTATCCTATATAATATCATAAATAATAAACAATCAACCCACATAATTATGTTGCGATATTTCATTAAATATTATAACAGTAAGAATAGTTAATAAAAAATTAAATAATAAGAATACATACAGCAGGATTAGCAATAATGTTTATAGTTGAATAATAATTTAGAATGAGATTTTGGAAGTGGAGGGTTAGCCTATATATATATATATATATATATATATAGGCCAAACCTGTAGGCTTGAAGGCCGAGCCTGGTATATATAGGTCTGGCCTGTTTAGTTTAATAGGCTTTTGAAATTGGCTCAAGCTTGGCCTTTTTACTAAACGAACTAGGCCTAATTAGATTTTAATTAGGCCGAGCCATAGGCTCCTACAAGGGGCCTGGCCTATTCCCACCCCTATTTGCAACGGCGAAAAGAAAAAATACAAAACCATTCAGAGTGGCCGCCAGCTAGCAGCCACTCTGAATCACCCAAGCAAGTGCGTTTAGCTAGCATAGGCGCCCGCTTGAGCAGTGATGAGACACAATTAAGCGTCTCGCCTTTAAATATTTTTTTTTATTATAACCTGCAAAAACCGGATAGTTGTAGGAGAAAAAAAAAATCAAAAAACCTTGCATCCCACCATTTGTATAAAATTATAGATATTTAGCAGTGTATTAAGAATTTATATCCCATGCATGCCTATCAAATCTGGCCCAATTGTCTCTTAAATTTTGAGATTGTCTAGATTGTCTATAAGTGATCGGCTTAAATTAAGAATGTTGATATTTGAACTCGTGATCTTGTAATTACAAGTTTGTATTCTTTGTCATCTTGATTGGGATTGCACAGACGGTGTTTAAACTCATTTTGAACTTAAAAGATAGAGATTTAATCCTTACACCATTGTTGGAACCTATGCGACCTGCATGCGCATATATGAAACCACAAAATTTGCTGAAATTGTTTAGTGTTGTGTCTTTTTGCTGTAAAACCTGATGGACAGAATGATTATAGAGGCCACGTGACTGTCACGAACTGGTAAAATTAAACTTTCAAATTTTGAACACATCATTGTTCAGACAGACCCACCCAATAATTAATCCTTAATTTCATTTGCTAATAATTAGTCCTTTCTATAAAAGGATTATGATTGATTCCATCATTCTTAGGCTCTAAAATATTGTTGCTTACTTGGTTAGTGGTTTACGTAGTTACGTACACTTTTAGCATAACTAAAATAACAACAACAACAACAAAATGTCTAAATTTAGCATCTATATAGTATAAAGGGCACATCCAACATGAGATATTGGATGTGACTTCATCGATCAAATATATATTTTTTGGAGTTAATACCGGATCTATCCTTCGATTATTAGGATTTCACCACTTTGGTACTCGACTTTAAAACTTGCTCAATTTCATCTCTAACTATACAATTTTTATATAAAATAGTACTTTGTTCAAATCAAAATAGTCTTGGTTATGACCATTTTGATTAAAGCGTGTTCTTCGCTATGTCAAGGATTCTCTTGGTCTTGGTTTGAGACTGTCAAGCTCGTTGGCTCCTGTTGTTCATGCATTTTCGGACTTTGACTGTGTTGGTTGTCGGATAGACAGGCGGTCTACTACTGGATTAGCTATCTTTCTCGAGTCTAGTTTAGTCTCTTGAGTGTCTAGGAAACAACGCACCATTGCTCGTTCCTCTACTGAAGCTGAATACAAGGCTCTGGCTGATGTGGCAGCCGAGGTTGTTTGGGTTCAATCTTTGCTTCGTGAGCTTTGCTTATCTCTTACCTCTATTCCTGTCTTTTGGTGTGATAATCTCGGTGCCACTTATTTATGTGCTAACCCTATTTTTCATGCTCGGACCAATTCAAGTACGTCGAGATCGATTACCATTTTGTGCGTGAACGTGTGGCTGTTGGTGACCTCAAGGTGAATTTTCTTTCCACAAAAAATCAAGTGGCTGATCTTCACTAAGCCTTTATCTGGGCCTCGTTTTGCTGAATTACGTGTCAAGCTAGGCGTTGTTCCTTGCCCACCGTCTGTTTGAGGGAGAGCATTAGTGTAGTATTTACTTTAGGACTCTACTTGGTCTATTGTATTTGCACTAGGATTCTCTGTGTATTATTAATCTCCTCTGTAAGTCTTGTGAATGTATGTACGTGAATACTGAATACACAGATTGTTCTTGAAACACTCATCGGTGTTATCCTTAGAAATATAACAATTAAATTACTTGAAAAATTTATTAACCCTTCATTTAAACTTCCCTTGAAAACTTTATATAATTTCTAATATATCCTTGCTATAAACGAACATTAAAAAAATTACAAATAATCGAGAGTTTAATAAATTACTTGTAAATTAATAAACCATATACAAAAAAATATCAAGTAGTCATTGAATTAATTAACTACCCAAAAATTAAACAAGTTAATAAAGTAATATATGGAGTAATTTTGCGCGCGCACGCGCGCATATTGCATCGTTATGTAATGAATCATATTGCAAATTAGATTACAAAAAAATTTAAATACTATTTGGATGTAAATTTCTGTAATGAACAATGCGAGATAAATTTTTTATATTTGTAACTTGTAAAAGACTTTTAACATGACGTCAAAATTGATAAATACATAATTTAATAAATTTAGTATATTCCTAGCCACCCAAAGAAAAAGAATCCTATCTCCCTCAAGTGAGATTTACTTTCATTGATATTCTATTGATCCGAAATTTTATAAGTCAAAGATTGCACCAAACGTGACAATAATTTTTCCACACTTTTTAAATTTTTAGAAAAAATTAAACTTTTCTAACTACCAAACACCCCCCTTATAAAATTTATTTATTATAAAAATAAAATAAAATAAAATTAATGTACGGCTTACTGCGTGCACGTGAGGTGAGAAGCGCGTGGAAGTGCCAGATTGCCGTTTATAGTTTAATTAGGAAGGGTCAAAATATTGTTGAATGGCCAGTCTCGCAACCGAGATTCGCATATAGATCTCATCGTATCATATTTCTTAAACATCACACACTTAACATTAATTAAACCAAATCAACGCATTCAAAATTATGTTTTATTTATTAGCAAAATATTTGATATTTGATTTACAAGAAGTCCTCAATCTTTACCCGAAAGTGTATTATAGGTAAAGCTCGCTTGGTTACTTTAGTCGACAAAGAATTATAAGAAGATAAGCCGTTCTAGGTTGTTTACGTTTTTTTTTTTTTTTTTTGAAAAAGGTTGTTTATGGTTGATTGATCCAAAACTATGTTTTCTTTATTAACAAATTATAATGTATTGATCAGTAACATTTGGAGCTTGTTGGTTAGTTAAGACACGTCTCGCGATTTACTCATTGCTCTAGTCTTCTGAGCAAAAATGGACAGGTGCACTTAAGTTTAGAGTTTAAATTTATATATACTATTTAGATTGTATTGATTATTATCAATCATTTCTCTATACAAATCGGTGTCAATAGTTAAAAATTAATTTTATTTATATGGAGAATGCTAAAGAGCCTAACGTATGTATTTTCATCATATCGTATGCTTGGTCAGATAGAATAGAAGGGTCAAACTATATGAATAAAAAAAAATTACCATGATCTTTCACCATCGGTTGTACGAGACAAAATACTTTTATACAAAGTACTAAATACTTTCTATATCAAATAGTTATATATATTGCTTTTTTTTATAACTAAGTTGTTGGCCTCAATGCATGATTCTATTCTTCTTGAATTGTAAATTCTTTATGATCTTCTCAGGATGCCCGTAACAGTTGATCGTGTAGTAATTATTTGGCCTAGATTTATTTAGAGATTTTGTTTTACTCTTGTATCCCAACAAAAATCCACATGTTATCAAACTTTCATATGAAAAAGTTCTCAATATATATTTATTACTATATGCATAAATCATAATGTTGGAATCTAAAATATATTTTAGTGGGAGGGAATCAAACTCATTACTCATCCCATTTGAATAGTAAAACCATTAATTTAATCAAACTTAAGATTCAAAAAACCTGTAGAGAAACGTCTATGTGCCTTCTTCATCAACATCTAATCTTCTTCTTCTTATAATCATTCTCCCTGCGGATTATTTTTCGCTCTAATCTCTGCTGTAACTGCCAGCTTTCTTCTCATTTCTTTATCTTTCATTGTATCTTGAGATCTTCACCCTAAAGCTGAAGAAACTACCTCCCTCCTTCATTCTACCCAGTCCCCACCACCTCTCACTCTCTTAAATTCCCATGGATCATCTTTACTGTCGTCACTGTAAAGCTGCCACTTCTGCTCTGTGAATGAGCCCTCCAAAAACCTCCTCAGTTTTGCAGTTGCGTTCTGCACTTTCATCGCTTTAATGCTCTCCCAGCTGCTGTCTCAGTAGCATCATATCGCGCCATTGCATTGTATTGCCGTCTGTTCGATTCGGTTGAGTATTATTGTGTTTGTGTGGTTTCGATCTGAGGAAATGGAGCTGAAATCGGTAAATCCGGTGCCGAAACCGAAACCGAAACCGAAACCGCTGTTGTTGAAGGATTATCTGCTGGATGAGTTGAGCTCCTGCTCGTCCAATGGATTCAGATCGTATCCCCGCCGCCGCGAATGTTGTACGACGGTGAGGCTCCTGCTGGAGGCGGACCTCGGAGTTAAGCCGCGGGGAAAGGTAATGTGCGGCGGCGGCGGCGAAGCGACGCGGGTGCTCATCGCGGGGAAGCCGGCGCCCACAGCCGGTGTTGTGTCGGCGCTACAGAAAGCTTCCAAAACCGTGCTCAATGCCGTTAAGAGCCTCCAGTTTTCCGCCGCCGGCAAATCCGCGAAGCAGAGCAAGCCGAAGAAGGCGATTCTGTCCAGGAGATTCTCGCGGAAGCTTCTGAAACGAAGCTTCAAGAAGAAAACGATCGATCGCAACGAAATCGAGCGATGGAAAGTTTACAACCAATTGATGGAAAAGAAATCAAATAATCCGTCGTCGAGATTCTCTCCGGCGGTGCATAATGTCGCCGATTCCAACGCCTCGACGAGTGAGACCAACAGCTGGTCGGATAGCGATTTCACCATTTCCGACGACTCGCTGCAATCTTCGAGCTGCAGTTCCGACGTCAACTCGACGGAGGAACAAAACGACGCCGTCGCCGCGAAATGCTCGCCAACCGACAAGTCAGTTATCAGCAAGAAAGTCGGCGTAACCACCTCTAATGCTACTACTACCTACTCCCCCATCTCAAAGGTCAGCATTTTTCATTATTATTGTTATTATTATTTAATTATTCCATACTTACTTTTAAGCACATATTTTTCTTTTTTGGTAATTCAACGTGCCAAAAAATCTTTGAATTATTATTTAATTACCTCCTAAAATTTGGAAAAAAAGGAGCAATTATGATTCAAATATATTTAACAAAAATTATATCTAAGCATATGAATTATGAAACTCTTTAGAACATTTCACATTTATATAATTATTATAATTATGAACTCAGGGTTGTCTACATGTCATAATTCTCTTTACTAAGTCAACCTATGGATTGTTTGTGCATATATCATAGGAAAATTTTACAATGACATATATAGCAATGTTGTAAATGTAATGATTATAGAGTAATTTGTTTGTTTTTATTAAGGAATATAGTTAAATTTCACCAAATATATATTTTGTAAGATTTTAAGTATGATGGTTTAAAATTTTTTCGTAAGAAAAAAATATTTTTGTTATTTAATATACTAAAAATCATGCTAATATGGATTTTTTAAAACATTGGAAGGAGAAAGAATTTAAATTTACATGGATTGGGATTTTCAAGGCAATTAATGCAAAGGAGATTCAAATTTTTGAATTATAGTAAAAAATGGGATTCAGGAATTTTTGAAGTGAATTAAAAATGCTGAGGAGTAATAAAGATTTACAGCGCCAGTGAAGGCAGAAAAACAGCTGGAGCATGAAGTACACATGCGGGGTATATCTCGGAAATATTAAAATATTTCTAGGCAACCAAATAACTGAAAATTAAGAGTGTATGAGTCAACGGTGTAGATCCCGTGACTTGTTGTTTTCTAGTGAGATCTACGACCTTTAGAGTTTGACTACTCCCTTCTCGTAGATATCGATGTAGGAGATCCACTCTTAATTTTCAATTTCCTAAAATACCCTTATATAAATATATTAACAAAACTGTATAATAACATAACTGTATATACAAAACTTATATATAATACATGATACAGTTAAAAATAAAGTGGATATCTGTGTGTGTGTGTATATATATATATATATATATATATATATATATATATATATATATATATATATATATATATATATATATATTAATTGGATATGATATTTTTGACACTATAATTATGAATTACTAATAATTTTATTTTCATTTAAGGAGAAATGCTTATTATTACAAAAACAGTATAAAACTATACTCCGTAAAATTTTGTTTTTCTTTTCATTAAGAGTAATTGCTTATGTTAATGGTTACATGTTTTTGTCATGTTGTGAGTTTGACTTGTGATGGGTCCCATTATAACTTGTCTTCTTTTGCTATGTCTGGAACACAATAATGGTGACAAGTGGTTGGTACTCTCTATATAATTGAGATGGAAAATTATTTAGGTAGTCCAAGTGAAATAATTCATCTCTTTTTAACTTTATTTAGTTGCTGACTTTTCATTCTACAATAATTTAATTTAAAGTATCACACCTATGCATTCGTTCAGAATCGATGACTAAACAGAGTGACATTTAATAAAAAAATTTGAAAAAATTGGACTTTTCGTCTTTAAGTTATATGGTAATTATAATATTCGTCCTTATTTGTTGGTTGTGCTCACTTCTCGTTCCTAAGTTATTACTTACATTGTAAATTTCGTCCTTTTTCTAACAAAACATTATGGACGGAATTTACAATTATAGCTTAGAGACGTATTAGAAAAAAGTTGAAATTTGTAACGTCAATTATAGTTTAGGGATGTGAAAGTGAGTACGACCAACAAATAAAGACAAGACGAATCCTACAATCACCCTATACCTTGAACGAAAAGTGTAATTTTCCCAACTTTTATCGATATAAAATATGGTTTGGTGTATATTTGTACAACACAAATTTTTCATTTTTATGTATACCTTATCTTTGAAAATTATGATTCTATTTTATGTTTTTTTTTTGAAACCCTATTTTATGTTTTAATCACCCAAACGATCAAATCCTTCTTTTACCTTAGTTTCTTCAACACTGAATTGATCTTTTTAATTAACATAAAGTACGAGATTTCAATGTACTTACCAGCTTGATTGGCTTGTTGATATCTACATTCTATATATACATTGCAAGTTGTAACATGCTTAATGGTTACAGAAACAGGTTTGGTCAAACGAGGAGAAGGAACAGTTTAGTCCAGTTTCTGTACTGGATTGCCCATTCGAGGATGAAGATGACGTCTCTTCACCTTTTGAAGATAAACCTACAAATGTAGAAGGTAATAACATCATTGTTATTATTATCAGTACTTGATTTTCTTCACCATTTAGTAACTATATATATAAACTAAATGTATTGTTGCATATATGTATTTGTATAGGAACTAGGAAGAAGCAGATGAAGAAGAAGATGAAAAAGCAGGAGTGCCTCACTCAACTTGAGCCAGTAAATTTGGTGAAACGAATTGCATTTTCAGAGTCAGAAACTGATGAAGAGTCTCCTCTTCATCATTATCTTTCCCTACCATCCACACCTGCAGACATATTGATGGCTGATTTAGAATTAAAGGCTGCAATGTTACTTAACCAGGTGAAAGCCAGAACGCCATCACGCGGCCTCAAACCAATGGCAAAAACTGACAGATTACTACTGGATTTCTTCCGCCACGGAATCATTGAAAACAGATTGTTAGTGAGAGCAGATAATAATGGAGAGCATGAGTATGATGGCGAGGAGCTAATGCGAGTAGCAGAGGATTGGATTAGTGGGAAATCGCGTAGGTTTTTGTACGAATGGGAGGTGCAGAAGAACAGGCAGGCATACATTGAAGATATGGAGAGTGGAGGGAAGTGGAAGAAAGTGATGGATAAGGAGGAGGAGGAGCATGGAGAGGTGGGTTTGCAGTTGGAAGATGAGGTTTTCACTTCTTTGGTGAATGAGCTAGTAGATGATCTTTGTTTAATTTGATGAATTGTGGCTAATTTACAGGCTGTTTAATTAATTTGGTGAAGGCCTAAGGCCTAAGGTTGTGTTAGTCATTCAGTTGCTGGCTTGAATGAGTAATACCACCTTGAGGTGAGGTAAAAACTTAAAAAGGGGTTGCAGTTCTCTTTTCTCAGAGAAACATGATTATATTAGACTAGATATCCAGATACTTAGGAGACTTTTTTCCCCACTTTTGTTTGAGCTAAGAACTTTGCCATGTAATTTGGTTTAATAAGAGGGGAGAGTTTTTTGTTTTTTGCATATGCACTGGTGCTTACAATTTTGGAAATGAGTTTCTGCCAATCTTATTTAGGAACAACTCTTGCAAGATTGTTAATAGGGGAAATGGCACTTTTGGCCCCTCAATTGTTTTACTTTTGGAAATTTAGCCCCTCACAATTGATTTGAACAAATTTGGTCCTTTACTTATACATAATGTGTCACATTTAGTCCCTAGTATTATATAATTAGAATTTTTGTTACTAATTTTTTTTTCATGAGGTTATATTTATCATTTTTTTCATGAGGATATAATGTAGAGATTTGAATAAAAAAAAAACATTCAAAATGCATATGGACTAAATGTAACACATTATGTACACTTAATGTACAATTATTAACAACATTTCTAATTAAATAATAATAATAGGGACTAAATGTAACACATTATGTACAATTAAATGACCAAATTTATTCAAATTAATTGTGAGGGGCTAAATTTCCAAAAGCAAAACAATTGAGGGGCCAAAAGTACCGTTTTCCCTTGTTAATATATATGCATAGGCTTAAACTTTCAACCTCATATTTAAATAATTTAATCTCTTCTACATATTTTTATCAAGAGGCTATTAGTGGCGGGACTAGGGAGGCGTGGTCGCCTTGCCCCTCAAATTTCTTGAAAAATTTTTAATTACTACTCCAAATTTTGTTTTAATTTATGATTTAGCATGTATATATATATGATCGGCAACCTAGCGGGATGGGACGGGGCAGGGAGTATGATCCATGTCCCAACACCTAATTTTGTACCTCATCCTTGCCCCTATCACAATTTTGTAGTACAATTTAAAATAAAATATCATTTTAATTATACAATTCATTTATAAATTTATATATATAAGCATCCAATTAGCATAACATTCATAAAAATTGTACTAATTACATAATTAATCATAAAAAAAAAATTACGATACCCAACAACAATACTTAAATCATCTTATCATCTCAAATACAAATACTACAAAACATTAAGTAATACTCAAATATTTCTAGTTTAAATCGTTTAGGCTTTTATTCAATTTATTATGATATAAATATTACATGTATTATTTAAAAAAAATTACATGTAATTATATAAACATAATATATACTATAATATATATAATTTGGGATTGGGGCGGGGGATGCCGCCTCAGTCCCAGTCCTAGGTGGTGATTGGAAAACTCGATCTCCCTACGCTGTCCTTATTTTTCAAAAATTTTCTTACCGGATTCAAGTTCAATTGTCATCCTTATGTATAAATTGTGTGTAAAATAAATATGGGCCCCACAAAATTTTTAATTTGTAAACTTAATATTAAAGAGTTTATTACCGATTTGGTCCCTCGACTATAAAGATTTTACCAATTTGGTTCTCGACTACCAAAATTTTTTAATTTAGCCCCCAATTATGTTATTTTTATACGAAATGGTCCTCAGTCTTTTTGTCAGGTCAAACTAGAAGGGTATTTTCGAGATTTCAAAAAATATCTTCTTCTGTGCCAGCTGGAGTTGTCGGATGCAGTGATGGCGGAAGTGGTGGTTCTGATATGGATAAAAAGAAGCCACCGAAAGGAGGAGAGCCTAAGGTTAAGAGCAAAATTAAGACAACAAATTCAACCTGGTTTTAACATTGAATAGCTCAAGACCTGTGAAGCAATCGTTATTGCTTGTTCATTAGCAGAAGACCTTCATGCACAGAAATGTAAACCAGTCACATACCTGCTAAAGGAACAGTATCAAGGCATTCTTAGTACAAAGTATTTATCTACTGATGGAGAGCTCTGCCGGATTCATGTCATGTGGTATAACTTAACATGTAAGATTGTTCAACCGTTTATTTGAGTCCCTCCCCAAAGAATCTAATTAGCTTCCCCGAAAATACCCTTCTAATTTGACCAGACAAATAGAATGAGGACCATTTCGTGTAAAAACAACATAGTTGGGGACTAAATTGAGAAATTTTGGTAGTCGACGACCAAATTGGTGAAATCTTTATAGTCGAGGGACCAAATCGGTAATAAACTCTAATATTAAATTACTCAAATCTGCATCTATCTAATCTAATATCTAAAAACTTAAAAAGTCTCAATCAAGGTTATATCCTTGATTTATGTCCCTCTTTCTATATGCTAATCAATTTGTACATTTTATTTTAAATGTTGTACACTTCAATGTTATTAGACAAAATTATCCATACTACATTGTTGTTATACAAAACTATCCTTACACCGTTATAACACCGTTAGTTTTTAAATCTATCATTATTATCATACACCTATATCTATCATATCATTTTCCTTTTCCTTAATTATCATTTTAATAAAATCATTATATAATTAATTTAATGGTTGATTATATTTTAATTAAATTTCTATACATGGTAAATCATATATGTGTGTGTATAAAATACATATACAATATTTGTATATATATTTAGAATTAAAAAATTTAATTATTTATATTTATTAATGTTTTAATATTAGGCACGAACTTTCGCACATCGCGCGTACAAATATTAGTATAATAATAAGAGCCAGTAAAGTTAGGCCTATAATGTGTTGAAAAAATATCCTTCAAATTATTAAATGAAATGAATGGTTCAGATTGTTCAGATCTTAATTTTTACTTGAGATTTCTAAATATGATTAGCTTCCCTTAAATACCCACACACTGTTAGCTTTTCCGTTAAAAATTATATTCTCCGTTCTTAGTTTTATAATTCTCTGTTAATTCTCCGTTAAATTTACAAAATTTCAAACTCCCTTTACAACTCAATTGTCTGGTTAAATTATTAAGATTTAAATAAAAATTTCTTTTTTTTTTTTGAATATAACTGACCCTATTACATTGTAGTATCTGTTCATTTATACTTTTCTCAACCTGTTGAAGCACAAAGAGTCAATTTCAAGTTCTCATCCACTGAAACTCGAACTCATGACCTCCCATCTAAGGGTGGCCACTACATGCCAATTGAACACAAGGTGCTTGGCAAATAAAAATTTCTTAAAAACATGCTTAATTTCCTTGTATATTCCGGCAATCACATAAAAGAATTCCATACACACTGATAAACCCAGTTAAAATCAAACTCAACCTCCCAACTTTATGTTGTACTCAAAAACTCTTAAATCACCTATAAATACAGCCCAAAATCCAACACTCCATCACCAAGACTAAAACAGAAGATTGAGGAAGAGCAATTTGGAGCTTGGTTTTTCAATTACGTAAAATTTTATATTCTCACGTTTTTCTTTATATCACAAGCCTTTATTTGCAGGGGTAAGAAAAAGACTTGCAAAGAACAATACAACTGCAATGATTAAGGAACCTAGGGACAACACGAAAGTAAAATTGCCCGGTTAATTAGAGTGGTATTTTTATCGTCCGATGGAAATCAACCATTCCTAAAGATTAACGCTCCATTCAGGAACCATATTGGCATTGTCCATCACTTCACTATTTCTCACTGTATTTTCGTAAATTGAAAGAGAAAGGCAAAAATGAATGTTCACAACAGATGATGATTCAATTGATTAAATCTTTGCTTCTGGGAGCCGGATCCAGAAAAATGTCCTAGTGGGAGCGAAAACATAAAAGAGATAACATCAAGTTGCTCCCTTATATGGAAGGTTATGTGTTTGAGTCTCAACGATATTGACTCTTTGTGCTTTAATATGTTGAGAAAGTAGTAATGAACATGTATTGCATTGTAACATAACGGTAGTACTAAAAAATTGAAAAGTTAAAAGGAATATAGTCATAATATTGTTGGATATAGACGAAAAATAAAACATGTCAAAACTTTATACAAATATTGATAACAATATATGAAACATAATTAAGTTGATAAAATAATTTAAATAGAAAACATATTATAAATTGCACATCTCATTATTATTTGAAGAAGCTACAAACAACAAGGAATGAAAAAAGCTACAAGATATACTTAAAATTATATAGAAATGGATGACTGCCTGCTGCTGGATTCGAACCCACGCCATATCCAATCATAAACGCTGCTCATCCAACTCTGCCAACTAAACAATTGTTTACTTATATCTGTTTTCATATATTTATAACTAAATATGTACTATACATACATATATACATACAAGGGCTATATGGGGTGGGGGTGGGGGGAGTGGGGCAGATGCCCCCACTGCCCCCATGCTGGATCCGCCCAGGTATGGTTGCATGTCCACCACATGGTTAATTGTGCACTACCCACAACAAACATTTACATACCTATATATATATATATTCAACTTGTTAAGGCCAAAGGCCTTATGGTTAAGCTGTATAGCTGTGGCCCTCCCACCTGAGAGGTCACAGGTTCAATCTCTAGTGGGGCTATAGGCTCGTGAAAATGATTGCACTTTTACTTGCATACTTGCACCAGTTATTTTTCACTTTTAACACATGTTACTTGCATCAAAGTTCGAGTTATTTATGAAAATACCACCGCGCGCCCTTTTTTTTTTTAATTACATCTAATCCATTAAATATGGATAAGTGTACGACTATAAGTAGTTCTCAATTTTTTGTGCACATACCTACAATAGTGTGCAAGTAAAGCGCAAATCATGTGCCATTGTATGTGACAGTGTGGGCACTCATTAATATAATAATAATTTATGCTTTGAATTTTAAGAATATGATTATATTTTAGTAATGATTATTATGATTCTAATTCTTGAATGTGATGCAGACTATGTCGTTGACGCTTCCTGCCCCTCTGATTCATTTGTTGATCTCGATTCACCTCATTGGTGGCAGTACCGGTCGTAACCCTCGTCGCAGACATTACAAGATTTATTACCTCTAATGGCTGACTTCTACCGCCCAAAGGGTTGGTTTACTATAAAAAATGAAAGCGTTCATTAAATAATCCCATAAAAACTCCTAGTAGGAAAAGTAGTATGTGTGGGATGTTTGGGAGAAGTATACAGTAAGATGTGCTTAAATAATTGAGTTTGACCTATGAATTGTTACGGGATGGAGAATATGTGGGGTATATTCTCCATCTACGCTCCCGAATACCTTTTTTATTCCATATTCCTAAAGGGAAAATAATTTTCCTCCTCATCGATCCTTGTCCCCACTAGGAACGATCGGATCGATCCTTGTCCCCACTAGGAATAATCGGAGCTGATTATAGAAAAATTTTAAAAATTAATTAAAATCAAGGTATTTTACAAAAATAAATAAAAAAACATGGAAAAATTACCCTTCTTTTATGAATACCAAATTAAGATAATACATCTAAAATAATAATGTTATATATATATAGGGGTGGGGCGGGCCGATCCCAGTGGAGAACTTGTGCACATACCTACAGTAGTGTGCACATAAAGTGCAAATCATGTGCCATTGTATGTGACAGTGTGATCACTCATTAACGAAAAAAACATGCTTACTGCATTCATTTTGTTTATGCACTGAAACAAACGAACATGTCCATTACGCAGCAGAAATGCGAGCTTGAAACATCTTTGGGAAAAATATATGACTTTAATCCGGAATGTGATGAAACAATAAAGCCCTACCATGGCCAACATTTTGAAACAATTGACCACGGAGTTGAGTTTTACAAATAATTGACCACGACAAAAGCTTCACAATTCAGCACTATCCAACAACAACTTTGTTGCAACCAACGTTCATATGAACAACCGAACTCGATTTGCACAAGCTTCACAACATGTGTGCAACACTATCCCTTTGTGTATTCCTGCGCGTATTCCAAGAGTTGATGTCCCATTATCTTGATCGGTGCTAAATTTGTTTTCAAGGTCTTCAAGCACATGTGCATTTATACAAAATTGCACACACCATCCAGACCGGATGCACCCACCATAAGCAGAAAATGCACACACCTGCGTACAGAAAATGCACACACCATAAGCAGAAAACGCACACACCTGGCTATGTTGTTGGCCATGGAAGACTCCTAGACAACTGCAACTAATTCTCTTCTTTTTCTTACGGTTTGTGTGTACAAATCAAACAAAAGATCCCAAATCAACTTGTACTAATTTATCATGATTAGGATTTCTTAATATGTATATGGAAATTATTGTGTTTAATTATTTTCCTTAATCATAAATCCTAATCAAATTACAACTCTAACATTTTCTTTTTATTTTGTCCTAATATGATTCATATTTTAATATCAATCATAACCATTCATTCCAAATTTATAGATGGCTTTGATGGGATCTCATGATCTCATCTTATAGGGTGATCTCATTGGATCCAACCCCTATATATATATATATATATATATATATATATATATATATATATATATATATATATATATATATATATATATATATATATATATATATATATATATATACTAGTTTTTCTTATGCGCGATGCGCAAAAAAATAAGTGCCCAATATTAATATTTTTTATTAAAATTTTAAATTTATTTAAATTTTAGATATTTAAATTATTATTGTAAATAATAATAATATATAATGTAAAATATTTTTATAAACTTTATATTTATATTTTAGAAAATAACTAACATATAACTCCAATATATAATGTGTATATATTATTATTATTGAAGAAAATAAGAAAATATATAGTGGATGCATGTGCATTGTAACAATAGTGGGAAAGATAACGGAAGTTATAACAGTAGGGGTATGTTTGTCTAATATATTGTAAAGTACAACTTTTATAGCATAAAGTACAAAAAAACTTAACGGAAAAAACAAACATAAATGAAGGGTATAACTTTCATTCACACTTATTATGTTATATATATATATATATATATATATATATATATATATATATATATATATATAAAACCTACAATTCAATCCATCCAACAAAGTAAAAAAAAATAATCAATTTATAACATTTATACGGGAGGTGGTGGGTTCGAGCCTCAGTGGAGGCAATACTGACTCTTGTGTTTCAATAGGTTGAGAAAGTAGTTATGAACAGATACTGCATTGTAATAGAGTTAGTAGTATTCAAAAAAAAAATAAAATGATAAAATAACATCCAAAAATCATAATTAAAGAAGTCCATACTAGTTTTAAAATAAAATTGAACACAATAAAAATTCAAATTTCAGATTGTTGAACATTAGTAATTGGTGTAAGAGTTTGGCCTAATGTAGTAAATTCATCCTTAGTCATGTTCATAATATCTTTTGTAATCTCATTCATGACAATGGTTCTTACCTAAATGACAATGATTCTTAGCGGGCTATAAATAGGTTTGTGTAAACAGGTTAACATGATAATATTAACGGGTTAAATGAGTTCTTAATATGTTTAACGAGTTGACCCGTTAAGACACGAAACATAACGGGTCAACCCTTTAACAATCCGGGGCACATTAAGACTAAACACTAACCCGTTATTTTCGTGTTCGGTTTCATGTGGTGCCCATAATTGCTAGGTCTAATCATCAGCATTGATTGGTAGCCTTCTCCAGCGAAGGAGAAGGCAACCAAACAAGTTGCCTTCTCTAGTCATAAAAAAAGGCAATCGTTTCGCCGGTATTTTTTGCTGGAAAATCATCGGAGGTTCGCTGAAATCTTAGTTACTTGTAATTACAAGTCACCAACCGATTTTTGGGTATATTTGCTTTAAAGTAATATGTTTGTTGACACTGAAAATTTAACAAATATAATTAGTTTTTATTAGATTTGAATATTAGATTTGAATATATATTTGGATAATATTGATATTATCTAATTTGTTAATTAGATAATATCAAAAGAGTTTGAATTTATCAAAACTCTTCATTCCTACACCTATAAATAGTAGCTTTTATTTCTATGTAAACATCCCGGGAAAATCATAATAAAAGCAGTAAAAGTCCCCAAGCTCCTCCATGCCTATCGTATTGATCCAAATCTCCAGTTGAAGATCAAGCCATTTGAACACCGGAGGCCCTTCAGAAGAACAAACATATAAGTTCTTCTTTGAAGATCAAGCCACTAGAAATCCGGAGACCCTTCAATGGAGCGTCAAGACATCAATTGAAGAATCAGAGGATCATCCAGAGATATTGTACCCACACCCCATATTGATACACATGTAACAGAATTTTGAATCCCATATATATATTCAAATTTCTTTGTTTACAAATTAATGTATCAATATGGGGTGTGGGTACAATATCTCTGGATGATCCTCTGATTCTTCAATTGATGTCTTGACGCTCCATTGAAGGGCCTCCGGATTTCTAGTGGCTTGATCTTCAAAGAAGAACTTATATGTTTGTTCTTCTGAAGGGCCTCCGGTGTTCAAATGGCTTGATCTTCAACTGGAGATTTGGATCAATACGATAGGCATGGAGGAGCTTGGGACTTTTACTGCTTTTATTATGATTTTCCGGGATGTTTACATAGAAATAAAAGCTACTATTTATAGGTGTAGGATAGAAGAGTTTTGATAAATTCAAACTCTTTTGATATTATCTAATTAACAAATTAGATAATATCAATATTATCCAAATATATATTCAAATCTAATATTCAAATCTAATAAAAACTAATTATATTTGTTAAATTTTCAGTGTCAACAAATGCCCCCTCGAGACTTGCTTGTACGCCACTTGAGAAAATATACCACCCGAAAGTATGTAGTGCAAGGAAGTCTCGACACTACAGTTAAATATATAAGGCCGTTTTGACTCGTGCCAAGGAGCATGGATATGAGGCCGTTTCAACTCGTGCCAAGGAGTATGGATATGAGGCCGTTTTAACTCGTGCCAAGGAGATATGGATATGAGGCCGTTTTAACTCGTGCCAAGGAGCCTTGAACATTAGGCCGTTTTAACTCGTGCCAAGGAGTATCATTTAGCTTCCTCCATTTCAAATTTCATACGGGGTTTGCCCCCATATCGATGCCTTTGAAGAGATGAGAGGCAGAGCTGTCCCACTGGGCGTGCCAATTTGTAAACAAAGAAATTTTGAATAATATATTGAATTCAAAAATCTGTTACATGTATATGTCAATATGGGGTGTGGGTACAATATCTCCGGATGATCCTCTAATTCTTCAATTGATGTCTTGACGCTCCATTGAAGGGCCTCCGGATTTCTAGTGGCTTGATCTTCAAAGAAGAACTTATATGTTTGTTCTTCTGAAGGGCCTCCGGTGTTCAAATGGCTTGATCTTCAACTGGAGATTTGGATCAATATGATAGGCATGGAGGAGCTTGGGGACTTTTACTGCTTTTATTATGATTTTCCCCGGGATGTTTACATAGAAATAAAAGCTACTATTTATAGGTGTAGGATAGAAGAGTTTTGATAAATTCAAACTCTTTTGATATTATCTAATTAACAAATTAGATAATATCAATATTATCCAAATATATATTCAAATCTAATATTCAAATCTAATAAAAACTAATTATATTTGTTAAATTTTCAGTGTCAACAATGTTTAAAGGCTTACTTGCAACTTTTGCAAGTTTAAGTGTCTAATTGACTTTTTGAGTAGTGTTCAAATGCTTATTTGATCATTTTTATATTTTTAAAAGATAAATTAATAAATTATAAACATTTAATATTTTTTTTTGAAGGTAAACGTAGCTATTCCATTAATTCATAACATAAAACGTTTACATCAACGATCAATGAAATGGTAAACCATTCCTTACAGTCAGACATAGAAACAATTTTTCTAACTATGCTATAGAAAACTTGAATCGCAGACTGTTTCATAACTAGGAAGCTATGTTCCTTCAAGGAGCTTAAAGCTTCATCAAAGATCTGGGTCTTCAGCATCATTCTTTTTTGCTCGCCCATGATAAGATCAACACTTGCCGAAACCAAACTAAACGATTCATGTTAATGATAATGAAAAGCTCGTGAAAGTAACGAGAGGAAAAAGCCCGTGAAAGTAACGAGAGGAAAACACAATAATAGAGAAAATAAAAAGTGGTAAAGCCAAATTAGGGTTGGGAGTTCAAGACTACCAACACAAACCCCAGTACCTACCTACTACTCCCTCTGTCCCATTTTACCTGTCCTATTTACTATTTATTGGTCAAACTAACTCTTTCTTCTTTGCTTATTTCTTTAGTAATTTTTTATTATTTTTAAATTTAATTTTTTTTGTTTAATAGTACTTTTAATGTGGTTTCTAAATATATAAATTTTATATATTAATGCTAAACTTCATATTATGAAAAATTAGATTAAAAATTACTTCAGTCAAGCCTCGTTAAACGAACCAGACAACCATTTTGGGACGGAGGTAGTATTATTTTATTCAAAAGGAAAGAAAACGGAAGAACAAGATCTGTGGCGGTGGTCGGAGGCGGACGAAGATGCAACGGTGGTCGGGGCGGAAGAAAAGCGAGAGTAAACGTAGAGGGTGACCAAAACCGCAGGCTCAAAGCTCCATTAGAGCTCCGGCCGGAGGCCGGCGGTGGAAGCCGAAGTTGAGCAGCAGAGAAAAGCTTTTTGTTTTAGAGAGAAAAAGGAGACATCATTATAAACATTTAATATTTAAATTGTGAATATTCGAACTCGAGTCTACCTTGCAAGATGGACCAGATCCATAGAATAATTTGTCCTCTATGGCTCCATATTAGCTAAACCTTCAAATATCCAAAAATAATCCCCAACAGAGTAAAACAGCCTCGTGCTCATCACCATCCATATGAAAATCACATAATCTAACGGTGCAAATTGAATGTTCGTGCCCCACCTTACATGTACGGCTCCTACAGTCCTACTCTCCAAAACCTAGTTGAACACAAAATTCCTCTCAACCTTCTTCCTCCGAGCAAGGCAGAAGAGCCCTAATTTCAAAATCAAAACTTTTCCAAAGCACTGTAATTTTCCTCCTGTCCTCTCCTCCCCATCGCTACCTGAACAATCAATTCTCTTAACCATGAGAGGAACGAAACGTCTCGCGGCATCCGATACGAACCTGTTCTCCAGCGATTCGGTGAGTTTGGGTTGTCAATTATTCTTTGTTTTTGTTTCTGCATCTGTCGTGTTCTGTATGGATAGTTATGTGCTCTTTTTGAGTTATTAATTCTGTGGTGTTTATGTGTGTGTGTGTTTCTATATACGGGGGAGAGAGAGAGGCTCGAGAGAGACTGTTTGAAATGCAATGTGATGTGCATCTACTATACAAAGAGCTTGAAACGGAACATACTTTGGTGGCTTAGGAGCTAGAGTGAAGCTTCTAATATCGAATCATAGTAGCTGTTTCACAATGCATATGTAATCAATTTATTAGAAATTTATAGATTAAAAATCTACTTCTTAATTGTTTGGAAAGGATTACGGCTCTGCAATTTGAATGATTTTAGCTAGAATCGAGCTTTTAATAGGAAAATTTGAGTTTTTGAATGAATGTTTAATGACTACGATTTATTATTGTAACAATGGTTGTTTATGTGTGTCTTGGATGATCTCAGTTCTCATCATTTAAGATGTTTTAAGTAGAGCACAATTCTCAATTTCAATGTTTTAGTGTTTGAAGTGTGTGCATAATGAATAATTGCAATTCCATAAAACCATCGTATTATGCAACGGTTGAGTTTTATGTATAAATTCACCCAATTTGGAGGGTTTTAGCTATAACAGAGTTCATGGTCCTGGCAGTCTAGTTTTAATTTTGTATGTATTGATGAATAGACTTGTGTAAAATGAATTATGTGTGCCTATTTATCAATATTTTTTTTTCCCCATTTTTTATAACTGATCTTATTTGTAGTTATGCATGCCTGTTGTTTTATTTTTCTTATTATCAATTATTGTGCAGAATCAAATTAAGAGAGTTGTGGGAGGGTCACCTTTTGAAGCTCGACAAGCAGAAACATCTGATCAACTATCAGTGACAGCTCCACAGTTGGATATGCAACGGGCTGGATCATCTAGACAGCATGTGAGAGCTCTCAATACCCAGTTTGCAAGGTCTATTAAAATTCTATTACAACTATGTTATCTGGTTACATCAATTACTTATTTTCTAGAGCAGTATTTTCTAATTTAATTTATCTGATAGGATATGTATTATTTTTGAGTCAGCAGGAACATAAGTGGGGAAGCAATTAGTATAATTTCCCCTTACATGGGGCATACTTCATTCTACTGGGAAAACAATCTTCCTCCATCTCATTTTTCTCCTCAAAATATCTTCTCTTATATTTTCTATAATTAGTCTAAGAAATCTGGAGTTCAGAATCAAATTTCATAGCTGCAGTGAAGCTAGATATTCTTTCCCTCGAGTAACCAGTCCACAATGATATTTATCACTGATAACTCATTTTGTTGATTATGTGCAGTTGGGTGCAAACACAATTGCAGAACCACCCTGATGAACTTTGGGAGGATGGAGTCCAAGACTATTTAAGCCATGCTTCATCCATCATGGTAATTTTGTGCATGCTTTATATTGTTTTCGTGTATTACTGTTATTATTGATAAGTTAGTTTTACATATTAATATTTTGGATTGTGCTTCACATTTAGTATTCCTTTTCTCTTTTGTATGTGCATGCCCCACTGTGGCCCTGTGGGGATGGGGGTTGCATTTGATGATTTCCTAGGGTATTTCATCTCTTCTCTTTTCCTAATCCCGTATGTTGACTAAATGCAGTAGGTTTCTATAATTTGAATTATCTAGGTTCCGTGGATCATTATTATTAGTCAATCATTATTTTATAATGTTAGAAATCCCATAGCTACAAAGTATGCCTTCTCAATGTGACATATAAATGTTATTGGAGTGTTTCTTAATGCACAAGCATTGATTTTCAGCCAAGATCTTCTAATTGCAGGAGAAATTTAGTGACGTTGTGAACTGGTTAAAAGCAAATGCTACCAAAGGACAGGGTATAACTTCACTAGAATTTCAGACTACTCAAAAGACAGTTGGATCTGAAAATAAAGAAAACAATGTCAAATTATCTATGGAGAAATCTGTTTTTCCTATGGCTAGTTCTTCTTCAAGCTTTGTGTCTTCCTGGAATTCTGGTCCACTCTTTAATAACAAAGCTCCATTCTCATTTGGTGAGTATTTTTCTTGAACCTTGATTATTGTTCCAGAGTATGAAAAATTTGAAGGTTTACTTGTTAAGTTTGAATATCTTATCATAAAATGTAAAATTTTCATTTTCAGAATGTTACTTCACTATTGTAATACAGACATATACATTTTAGTGGTATAAGAAATCTGTACTAGTTATGTTCCCGTCGCTTCATGCATCTGTTGCAATTTTAACAAACCCTAGCCATACTTGTCCTTTAATGCTGTCTTATCCCTTGTTTTGGTAAACTTACTGAAATATAATAAAAAAAATTGATGCAGCTTTGGAAGAGTTTAGAAGAAAAATTCATACATATTTGCCATATTGATGTTTGTTTTGATATGGAGGAGTTGAGTACATAACAAATGACTAGATAGTTGAAAAATAAGACCCAACATAACCCCTGATTATGTTTTGCATTGGCACATTGCTCCTTCGTTTTTCTTAAAAAAAAAGAGGCAGGATTGCTGAAGTGCTTTGTGTAGTACCACTTAAAATGCATGCGTTTGTGTGTATCACTGTGAATTTTACTCTTCTTTTGTCTGACTGCATAAGCTGAATCAGTTATGTTACACATAGTTATCACGGCGTCGCCTAGTCGTCGACTAGGCGACGCCTTGCCGCCTTGGCGTCCTGTCGGTGGAGACAGGACGCCGGGAGGCTTCGCCTTGCCTGAAAACGGGAGGCGAGCTCCGGCATCGCCAAGGCGTCGGCCAGGCGTCGCAGGCGGGCGCCATGGACGTCGACCCTGCGTCTAACCCGCAAACCCAACCCATTTTTAGTAATTTTATTTTTTTAAAAAAAAGTTTGACCTAATAAGAAGAGAGAAGAAGAAAGGATTTCAGATCTAGTGCGTTGACTAATGTCTCCCACAGCCATCCCCATCGCCCTCCCACAGCCATCGCCCATCGCTGTCACCGTCGCCCTCCTACCGCCGTCGCCCTCCCACCGCCTGAGTCGTCCTTCTTTCTTCTTCTTTCCTCTTCTTTTTTCTTCTCCATTTTCTTTGGTTTTCTCCATCTGCGACTGTTTGTCTTCCTATGGATTTGGGTTTTAAACTGCCAGACTGCCACTTCTTTGGTTAATAATATCAGTGGGCAGTGGGCAGTGGGCAGGGGCAGTGGGCAGTAGGCTAGGGCAGCAGTGAGCAGTAGGCTAGGCAGTGGGCAGGTGCAGTACAATTTATATGTTTAATTGTTTATAAATATATATATATATATATAGTATTTTTTAACTTGTCGCCTAGGCGACAAGGCGGTCGGGAGGTGCCGCGACTTAACAGGGCGCCGTGATAACTATGATGTTACATCTATTTTGCACACAGCTTCTGGTATAAGAGTTGTTTACAAATAACAAGAACTGCTTTGTTTACTCATGATTGCCATCAGAATAAATATCAGTTGTGATTGTTTAATACTTATCATCCCCTTCTCTTCCAGGACTTCAGACTTCCATTCCTCAAATTCAAACTACACTTCCTATGAACAATGACACTTCAAATGATGCTGATGCTGGTAAGAGAGTTTTTTAGTTTCTATCAAAGTTCACTGTCATTTCATTTGAGCTGTCTTTGATTACATATTTGCATGTTATACTTTTCATGTGAAACCATCATAGGTGCTCATTGTTCTGCATAAATGTGTTTGGCTTGAATGCCATGTTTTGTTCCTTCTTGCCTGGTGGGGATTAATTTTGTTTCTATTGTAGAAGATGATGAGAAGCAGCCTAGCAGTCCATCTGTGAAAAAGACTGAAGAAAAGGGAATTTCTGTAGTCCATGAAGTGAAATGCAAACTATATGTCAAGGTAATCTTTGTGCAAACATTTATATGATTCTTTTTTGTTGGAGAAAATTGCTCATGATGCATTTATAGATATGGATATGAACATCACTGTTTTTTAGTCACACAACATACATGGACGCAATAGATAGTGATATGACAAGAATATATTGTCTTGCATGCGTTGTTGTTAAGGCGTTGCCTAGGCGTCTGGTCGGTGGAGACCGGTCACCTAACGAGCTCACCTTGCCTTATAAAAAACCCCTACTAACATGTAGCTGAGAGCCTGAGACGCTGAATCCCCTCCTCCCAACCTCGCCTTAGTGGTTGTTTACATTGTTTTACGACAGATTATGGCTGAGAATGAAAATAACCCCAATTATGATCCATCAATGGATCCTAAAAGGAAGGCTAAATCTAACGACCCATGCTGGAAATGCTAAATTATGAATTGATTATATATATATATATATATATATATATATATCCTCATTGTCTAGGCGGTCGGTGGCACCTTGCCTTGAAAGTCTGCCTTAACAATATTGCTTGCATGCATTAAGTTTTTAGAAGACTATATTTTATATGTTTAAGTCATCAACAATGAACTTGTGGGATTCAAACACTGTAAAGTATGAAGCGTGCTGTTATGTTCTCCAGTCATCAACATTGGGTTTGCTTGAGACCCAAAATTCCCCTAGTCCCTTCTTTGGGATTAAATTTCTGATTGTCCATTCGTCCAAATAAGACTCCCTTTCATAAAGCTGATTACAAGGATTCCTAAACTAAGAATAATTTTTTATTTGGTAGTTTACAAATAACAAAATTGGCTAAACTAAAAAAAGACTAAGATTGATAAACTAAATAATTATTTAGTAGCTTCTAAATAACTAGATTAAGTAATAAGCTAAAGTAACACGATTTAGTAGTTTCTTAATATCTAAACTATGTAGTGTAATTTTAATAAAATAAGGCATAACGACTTCCTAAATAATCATGGCCCCAACATTTATCATATGCTGCATATCTCAATTCTATGGCTGGCCCTTGTCAAGTTTTTACATTTTGTATTGTCTAATTTATACACATTGGCTCTGCCAGATTGACCACTGCCACTAATCGGGCTTTATTCTATTTGCTCTCTATTTTTTTGTCCAGTCAACTGATCCAACAGAGAAAGATGCATGGAAGGATAGAGGCACAGGTCAGCTCTCTATTAAGTGCAAAGAAGGTGTTAGCAAGGGTACCCGAGAATCCAAACCAACCATTCTCATACGCAATGATGTACACCTCTGTTCATGTATTTAAGCCTTCAGTTAAATAGTGGTTGTCGTAGCATTATTGCAATTTTTGAGCAGTTATGTGACATTGTGAACATTTTGCAATGTTCATCAATTCATTTTGAGCAGTCTATCTTTGGTTTTTCTTTTTCTTGCAGGTTGGTAAAGTGCTACTCAATGCACTACTATATCCAGGCATTAAAACAAATATGCAGAAGAATTCCATTGTCACAATATTCCATATAGCGGTAATACATCTCTAATCTGGACAAAAAGTTAGACTTCTTTCCTTATGCCAAATATTTGTCAGCAGTTGTCAGTTCCACAACAACTCTTCTGTGCTTGGGATTCTATGTTAGTTTCAGTAATTTGATGCATGATATTTTGCGGTCCACTTATTTCTAAGGTAGGAAGGATTGCAGAACAGAAGAGTTGGGGCTGCCTGTTTGATAAAAACTGAAAACAAATTTTGAACACTAGATGTTTTCCATCTTTTATTACTATGGCCACAAAAGTTGCTAAAGTTAGAATTCTATCACTTGAATTCAATAACTGATATTAATCACTTCATTAAATATGCACATATTAACTATGTGTATATAATTAATGTTGCCATTATGAACATTTTGCAATGTTCATCAGTTCATGACAAAGTCTGTGTATAACGTAAACTTTTATCCTAGATGCATTTATGACTTGTATATTTTTGATTCTTTTTTCCTGTGCACTTATAGTATTGGTGACATGATATGATGTGTAGGATGGAGAGAATAATGATAATGTGGTTGCACGGACCTGCTTGATAAGATTGAAATCCATGGAGGATCGAGATAAACTTGCAGAAGCCATTGAGGAGCATGCTCCCACTGGCTAAGAATCGAAATTCTGGTAGTATCGATTTTGTTGTATTACTACACCTATAACTCCAGGAGAAAAGCTGAGTGGAAAAAAAACATCATGTTACCAAATGAAAATTTCCTGTGGATTCATAGTTATTGTGTCAGCTCAAAATATGTTGCTAATTCATTTAGGATCTGTTGCAGTTGTATCAATAGGCTTACAGTGTATTATTATATTGGAGAAACAGTGTTCTCTAAATGGGAAAATGCTTTGCTTTATTGTTGTTTTATTTGCCGCGTTTACTTCAGTTCTTTTGTTTTCTATTTCTTTAGTTTTTCATTTCATTATAGAGAATGTGAGAAGAGGTAAATTGCGGGATGTGCCTCTGTGACGTAGGGTCTGAATGCCTTTTTTAAATTTATTTTAAAATTCTAAGGATGAGATCCTCCCGCTGAGGATTTGAATCGGGGTATTTGTTGGGTCACTACACCCACAGTCAACCTTTCGACAACTGAGCTATGTTTCAGGGATTTTTTTTCCTCTCTAATTAGTAAACACACTATTATCATATCTCGAGTTAGGTACTCAACTTTGGATAGTATACTTTTAAGTTAGGTGGTATAGGCAAAGTGTCTCAAGTGTAAGGTGTTTGTAGGAGTGCATATTTGCTATTTAGTTTTGAAGTTAGATTGACTCAATTTACCTCTCCATAGTCCTGTGGTGGGTTCATAATTTTGAAGTTAGATTGACTCAATTTACCTCCACATAGTCCTGTGGTGGGTTCATGGAATCCTAAATATAGTCCGACAAAATTTGACAATACACAGACACACAATGTATCTATATAAAAGCCTAAACAAGTTTTTGCCCATGACAATCTAGAAGCTATCAACATTCAATTCATGTAAATGAGGTTCAAGCTAATGTCTAGTAACAACACTTTGTTTTTTACTAAATTTCAACAAGGTCCCAAAATGGCTAATGTAGTACAGGCAGTTGTTTCAGTTTCTCACTGAAGCAAGAGCACAATACCCATAGTCCCAAGTACTTGTTGAGGGAAACAAGTTTAGCATCTTCCTTCCCTATGTAACTGCTATACACTGCTGTCTTTTCCAAACCCTCAAGACTTATATTCTTCACATTTTGCAGCTGCCCACTAACTTGTAGAGGTTCTAACATGGATAAGATCCGATCGCATTAGACAGTTGTTGTCTATCGAAGGGCAACTAAGATAAGCCTCGTCGGTGTATATACTCTCTGCAGAAGTTGGAATCTCAGGCGATGAGATAAGCCTCGTCGGTGTCTGGTAAGACAATATCAAGTCTCATCATTGGCAAGTATTTGTTTGGTATTTTAGCACCGGCCTGCATGCAGAGTTCAACCACGGCTGGCGCTTTCCCATAGAACCTCTTGAGTGTGCTCTTGAGCGGGTGCCCTTTGGGGTCCCTAACATGCCACACGTAATTCGGGGGGAAAACTTCATCCACCGTTGCATCTTGCCATCCATGTTTCCCGTCCCTCCATTGGTGCTTAAACGCACCACACAGCTTAACGTTGTGACCCCAGGGGCCGACATGAATCTCTGAACAATAACCACAAGCTTTCACAGTATACATCTTCATCAACTTGGCCACGCCCCTTTTCACTTTCTCGTAGGCTTCCATGGTCTTCTGTGCAATCACGGGCACCTCAGATTCTTCAGGAGGACCGAACCTTTCAAAAGCACGATGAGTGTCAATGTCCACGATTGACGACCCTATTTCCACAGACTGACGGGGTCCAGGCTCCTCAACATATCCACCTATGTCAATTATTTTCTTACCAATCATTCGGATGGGTTTAGTCCTCCTACGCGAAGGATACTCTGGTAATTCAACACCAGCCTGGATGCAAAGTTCTACAATAGCTGGAATTCTATCAAAATCAAACCGAGTCTCATGCTTAATGCGCTTGCCAAAAGGATCATACATATGGTACGATTCAATAGGGATAAGTATGTCATTAATAGAACCTTTCACCCACGAGTGGCAGCCTTTGCGACTGGGACCGCTCGTCCCACGACAATCTTGAATCTCATGAGCCCTCTCAGCAATATGAACTTCTGAGCATTCACTGCAGGTGCATAACAAGAAACCGAGCTATCAGTCAACAAAACCATAACTATAAACTATGCAACATCAAGCAGAAGAATGCCACAGTAAAACCACACTTTCTTAGCTTTCTTCCTGTTATAATCTAAGATAACCACACTAAAAGACTGAATCTACCTCTAATTTTTTCCGATATCATGCTATAATTTAAGATTGGACCAGTTTCACAGAGTTGTGTGGACCATGGTCTACAGAACAACAATTGAATGCATATAGGCCAAACCACACTAAAGATTGAATCATATCAATTAGCTAGCCTAATATACAACCTTATAAACTCATATGTTCTCTCTTATTTTTTTCAACGGGGGATTCTTAACACTTCCAAAGCTTACCAACAAGCATGAACTGGAACTACATGCAGGAGCTGGGCCACTCCATTAATCAAAATCTTCCAAGCATCTAACACTTGATAGGCAACCGGAACTAATTCAGGCACCAAAACCCCATTCTTGGGAGGCTGAAGAGGCTTCTCCATTCCCATCTGTGCAAGCTTTTTATCAGCCCTTGCAGCCTGCAAAATTTTCTTGAGAGGTATGGGATATGGCTTCTTCTTGTTCTTGGGCTGAACCTGGGGGAAATCCACGTTTTGAGGAACTCCTTTTTTCTTAGTCTTACCATCTCTGGGACTGGGAGGTGTCCTATCAAGACTAAGGAAAACCCCAGCTCTTCTTGCCCCAATTGCAGCATAATACTTAGAAGAACCGATCTGCAAACAAACAAAGACACAAACTTTATCCATCAAATAAACTATTGTTAAGGATTATCCATGAAAGAGAGAGGTGTTGATGGAACCTGAGGCTTCAGATATTCGAATTTGTCAGAGCAAGAACCTGAGAATATCGAAACTGAATATAATTAACCCAAAAAATAAAAGGAAAAGTAAAAGTAAAAGATGGTTTAATAAAATGATAAAACCAAAGCAAAATCTCGAAACCAAAATGAAATTTAAAGGGTGAAATGAAGTAAGAACCGGGTAGAGTTTGGGTCCAGGGAGCGAAAGTGAGAGGTGGAAACCGATGGAGCATTTGCCGCTATTGTGCGCGTCCGTCCTCGATGAATTCGGTGCTTCCAAGATAAGTGGCTGAATCGATGAAGACAGGAATCCAATTCAAATAAATTCAAACAAACACCCACGGCGGCGATGAAGGAGATGGAGCGCGGACTGAATTGCTCAGAGTGAGTGTGTAGTCACTTCACGGCGGCAACGTTAGATTTTATTTATTTATTATATGTTTCTTTATTTCCTCCCTTTTTTCTCTCCATAAAAAAACCCCTATTTTCATATGTATATACAAATCTATACTATATATAAAAATAATATCCTCCTCTAAAATTTTCCCGCCCAAACGTAGGGGCATTTTAGTAATATGATAATTAATTAATTAATTAATAATAATAATAATAATAATAATATAATTTCCATGCATATTTCTGCCTTAATTGCACCTAATTGACAGAAAATGAAAAAGGAAACCTAATTGATTGAAATTGAAATTAAACTCCAAATAAAACAATGAACACGTACATTTTTTATGTATTCATCAAATGAGATTAATGTTTTTTTTTTGGTGTAATTTACAAATTTTAAATATTTATTAGTTAAGTCAACAATAATTTTATTGAGATAAATCCATTTCTATATCTATCTATATCTGTATAAATAAATAAATAAATAAATAAATAAATATATATATATATATATATATATATATATATATATAATAATAATTTGTAAAAATTATTCCAAAATTCCTATCTCAAAATTTATTCTCTTCCTATTAAATTTATTTCCTTAAATTTAGTGACACAATTACCTAATCTTCCCTTAATTAATTTGGCTAATTAGGGGGCTAAATTGTGTAGGGCCCTCCCTCTCTCTCTCTCTTTATAGCTATAAATACAAGGAGAAACCCAGTCAGCCACCACCACTAATTTTCATCTCTCTTAAGTTCTGTTGTTTTTTGTTTATATAAAAGCATCAATATTTACATGGGAAGAACCACCATTCTCAAAAGATGTGTGATATATTTGTTGTAGCACTTTTGCTCTTCTCCTCATCTCCTTTATCTCTGCATTCTCCAAATTCATGAATCTCTTCAATAGCCCATCGATTTCTCCATTCCCCACCAAACCTCCATCCATCCCCTCTCTGCACCTTCGCATGCATGGATTGAGAAGGGGTTTTGTCTATGGCACTGAAGTAGGGAATTGCAGGGCTGATTGTGTGGATGGGAAGAGAATTTAAGCTTTGCTTTATAGCGTCAATGGCATGAGCTTCAAGCTCATAAAGTGAAGTGATTAAAAGGTATTGTGCTTTGGCACCATTGATAGGTTACAATTTTTTGGATCACAAGATCCCAAGGTCTTCCAAGAATTGTTCAAGAGTTTACCGTTGTCATTTCTTAAGTATGCTTTAAATAAGTATGATTGATTTAGTGATAGATAGATGATAGCTAATTGTGTTAATTATTTTTATCCGTTGATATAAATTGGTATGCATAAGAGGAGGTATTTGGTAAATTTAAATAAAAATTTAATAAATGCAAGTACTATAATAATCAACAACTAAGAATAAATTAGATTTTTAAAATGTTTTTGATTGATTTAGTGATATATTGATTTGGTAATATCCTACAAGTAATTCACAGATTATTACGTCCATACAATTATGCAAATTATTTCAATTCACATATTATTACACATATAAAATTATGCTAATGGTTGCTTTTGAATAAAATATTATAATTATGGTAATTAAGAAATTAATTCACACATTATACTTTTATTAAACTGTTTTTTTTATACTTTCCGTTATATAGATTTTATCTAATCAATTAAGAAATTAATGTACACATATTACAGAATAATTAAAGAAAATTAAACAAAAACATATTCAGACATAATTATAGAAAATTAAATATACACATATTCTGTCTATAATTAAATGAAATTAAACATACACATATTTGGACATAATTAAGGAAAATTAAATATACACATATTAGGTCTATGATTAAATGAAATTAAACACACACATATTATTCATAATTACAAACATGTATTTAAATTTTCAAAAAAAAAAAAAAAATATGTATTTAACACTTTAATCTTACTATGGTAATTAAACATAGAGATTCTTTCATTTGATTATTGTATATATATTTTTTACTTAAAATAATATCAATCTTACTATGGTAATTGAGACTTTTCCTAATATAATTTTTAATTAATCAATTTCAACATGCACGAATATATAAATCTTATAATTTCAAATAAATGTATATTTTCAAATATTAGAATTGATTTAATTTCATCAACTATTATTTAATATTATATATATAATATATATAAGATTGCCATTCAAATCACAAGGAAGACAATTTCAATTAACGCTTTCATATGCAATGTCTATTAATAAAATTCAATGGCAAAGTAGCAAATATGATCTCATGTTAAATTGTTATTGAGTAAACCAGTTTTTGTCGATACTCAATTGTATATTGTTGCATGTAGAGTTAACCATCCAAAGGTCTCAAAATTTGTATTTGCGGTAACTCTAGAAGAAATTGTACTTCAACTAATAATATAATTTACCAAGAAGTTTTTAATAATTTGTAATTTTAAATAATTTGTATTGAAATTTTAATTAAAAAGTTTTCTTTTAATTAATTACCCATCTTAAATATCAATTCATATTTTAATTGCAAATATCTATATTCATAACTTTTTCAAATTAAATCAACATAATTATTAAATAACGAAACTATATAAATGAATAAATCTAATATCTTCTTTTCATATATGAAAATAATCTAAATATTTCAAATTGTTAGTCGTGCATCGCACGAGTATCATTAAATCGTAACAAATATTTTCAATCATACTATATTATATATATGCTATCAAAAAAATACACGAATTACGAATTCTGGCTGAGATACAAAAATTACAAATGTCAATCATATTATATTATATATAGCTAATATATTACGAATGTCAATCATATATATATAATAATAATAATAATAATAATAATAAAATAATATAATAATAATAATAATAATAATAATAATAATAATAATAATAAACTCCTATGCATATTTGTGCCTTAATTGACACCTAATTGATAGAAAATGAAAAAGGAAACGAAAATCACTTGTAAAATTTGGACATTTCTGTAAAAATAAACTCATAATTAATTTAGTAAAAATCATTGATTTTTTGACTAACCATATATATTTTCATAATATGATAAAAAATAGTAAATAAAAATAAAATAACATCTAAAAAAATTAATCATATGATTAATATATATAAAATAATATTGCATAATAATATGAATAATTTACAATTAAAATTTAAATTAGATGTATTAAAAAATAATTATAAATTAATTTCTCTTAAATATTATTACTTTACTACGTGTTTATGTTTATTGGTTATAATGCTATTTATAAACAAAAAAATTGCAACTTTATTTGAAAATTTGGTCAAATAATGATTTTAGTCTCCAATTGTCCAGTATATGCATAATGGTAAACTTTTTAACAATGTTACAGTTTAATAGTCACCATAGAATAATTATAGAATAAAATTTCTATTCTATTTAGTCATACCTTATATAGCCTAAACTATTACACATCATTCCCGTCCTTTCATTTAATAATAACAATAATAATAATAATAATAATAATAATAATAATAATAATAATAATATTTTTTACCTTAATTACTTTACTTTCTATATTTTTGTAATATCCTATCAACCATTTGGACAAAAAATTTATTTATAATTAAAATATTTAATCTATACTATATATAAAGTAAAATATAGATACTACATTGAGAAAGTAGCTATGAATAGATACTACATTGTAACAGAGTCAGTAGTACTAAAAAAATAAAAAGTAAAATACTCCTATTTTATTCCCCCCCCCCAAACTTTTGTAGTCAAAATTAAATATTTTATTAGTCAAATTAATAAAGTTAATTGTAACAAAATTTTATTACCAATATTCTGAGAATAATTAAACCATATTTGTGAGAATAATGGAAACAAATTCTGCATAATAAATATATAAGAAATTCCTTGAAAACTATGAGTAGTTTTATAAGAAAAAATAATTTTTAATTATTATTTACACAAATAATAATATTCGAATACTTATCTATACTTCTATATCTATACTACTATTAATAAAATAAAATCATCCTTTGTAAAATTCCCGCCCAAATCAATAGTAAAGATAAAATGGAAAAGAAAACTGATTTTACTAATTGATTGAAAATATAAAAAGATTCTAATAGAAAAGGAAACGGAAATTAGACAAATTGGAAAAGTAAAAGGATATTACTAATTAAATGAAAATTGACTGAAAATTATTTAAAAACTAAAAAAAATAATGACATCCTTTGAAAACTCTAAGTTATTTAAACTTTAAAAAATTAATTAAACATGGGTTATTATATTTTTTATAATAATTACAATTAATTTATTCAAATATGAAGGAGGAAGAAAAACTAAATGTGATATGGTGAAAATGAATATACTTAAGGTATAAAAGTATAGTTGCACATATATTAGTGTAATTGATTAATAATAATTGTCTAATAATTATTATGGTAATTAAGCTAAACATTGGTCATATTACATAATATAATATAATTAAATTATTTTTCATTTTTCTCATATTTATTTTAGTAATAATATAATTACATATCGATATTTTATGATAATTGTAAACAAACAAGTCATATATTATTCAATTAATTGTGTAATACTTTTGCACTAATCTTATAATCAAATAAATGTATACGTTCAATATTAGAATTTTTTTTTATAATTTCATCTTTATTTTTAATATCTAAATATATAATAAAAATAAATTGCGCTATATAATATTCAATGTCATCGCACGGATGTTGGACAATTTTTTGCTCTAATTCAAGCTAGGAAAACATTAAAAAGCATAATCAATCCAACCAATTTCATTAATTGCGCTATATAATATTCGATGTTAATTACAATTTATGTAATTGTATATCGATCCAAATATTCTTAAAATATTATAACAAATCCATTCCGTGCAACGCACGGGCGAAAATACTAGTTTATGAAAAAATTAATAATGTCAACTGTATACCAAAGAATTTGTGGTCAAACAGTATGACTATGACTCTCCTATTATTGCATGGACCATGGTCCACACAGCTATGTGGACCATAAATAAAAGGTACATTATTTTTGTATTGAACGTACATTATTTGATAGTATATATCAAATAATATACTTCCAGTACCCTAAAATAATGTACCCTAAAATAATGTACCTTCAGTATAAAAATAATCTACCTTCAATACAAAAATAATGTACCTTTTATTTATGGTCCACCATGGTCCATGCAATAATGATTGCCTAAATAGGAGGTCACAAATATTGTATTAGATAGTACATTGTATTTGTAACAGAGTCACTATTAGGGTGTGTTTGGAAACCCGGAAAATGAATACTGGAAATCATTTTTCGAGTTTTCAGTGTTTGGGAAGTAGGAAAATAGCAAAGTCAATGGAAAATAGAATCCGATGAATGAAAAATACATGCATTTTAACGAAAAATGACTTTCCTTTTTTTTTTTTTTGGGAAGTCATTTTCCGCCTCTTCTTCTTCATCCCATACAATTCTTCTTCTTCATCCCATACAATGCTTACTCCTACACATTATATATTGTTTTATTCACTTTTCTATAATTAATGATTTCAACTCTATAATTATGATTTCAATAAATAAAAATAAATTTAAATAACAAAATAAAAGTTTCAAAAATAAGTAATAAAATATTCGTGATCGGGCTCGAGAATCTCTAACCCACTGTTATATTGACTGGCTACCTATTAACATCATAAGCAATAAAGTATTCTTGACCGTACATTGACTACTATAGTTCGCATTTACTTTATCATGCATGATACCTGAAAATGAATTTATAATTTATTAAAAATTGAATGTGTACCACTGATATATCTTTTAAAGTGAATCATGGTTCACAGGATAATTTGCCCAAGTATAAGGACAAATTATATCATGAAATATGGTCTACTTTATATTGTGGACTCGTAGTTTAAAAATAACCTTCAGATTTTGTATTTGCAGTTGACATATTTTGTATCTGTTAGAGAAATAGGGTGTTAGTTGAGAGAATGACTCTTAGCTCTAGGTTTTGGTGTTAGAAATCTGTGGCTAGGGTTAGTTCCTTTCTTGTATAAATAGCTCTACACACAGAGAATATATACAAAATATTAGTTGAGTTTTCTAGTTAATAACATGGTATCAGAGTCTAATGGGCATTGATCTGCGCAAGGAGGCGACATCGTCGGAGGAAGCAGAGTAGCCAATGGAGCCGCCACGCCCCACCGCTGATCGGAGCTCCAGCGACCACGCGCCAGTGCGTGGAGGTGCGTGAGGCCTTTTTTGGCGACTTTTCAACGAAAAATTGTTTCAACTCATTTTGTTCGTTTGGGTTGTGTAGAGGTCAAATATTGTTTCAGATGGGCTGTGCCACACTTGTTCGGAGGAGTTGGTTTGCTTTGACGTTGACGAGGCAGAAGTAGGGAGGTTCTTTGGTCTTTTTTCTGGAGAAGATGGAGATTTGTGAATTGTGTATAAGGGTGGCCAGAGCGTATGGTTTCCACCTGTGAAAGATGCTTTGGAAGTGGTGCAAGGAGTGGACCTAAGGCAATAGGTTGTGGATGGTTATGGATGAAGCTAATAAGGGAATAATTGAGCAGTAGATTTTTTTTTTTGTGTTTGATTGGTTTATTTTATTTTATTTTATTTTGTGAGTTTGTTTTTAATTTAATTTGGCCTTTAAGTTGAGTTGGAGTAGTGTCAGGGTATGAGATTTGAGTTAGTCATTGTTCACTGTGAGTAAATAGGGGTGTTGCAGTGACGGGCAACATAGGTGCCATGAGTGGTGCGGACCTGGCATATGCTACGGCTATTATGGAAGGTTGGCGGCTGAAGAAGAATGGTTCAAGAGGAATCAATTTGTGTGCACGCAACAAGAAAACAGGAAAACACTGGTGTTAGGCAGCGGTAATAAGGGTGTGGGGTGTGAGAGGCAGGTGCGTTGTGGTTGTGATGTTTGGCCTGGTTTGTAGCTTTGTAGAAGCTTTGTTGGTGCGACAAGGTGCATTGTGGACTGACTTAACACAACATGGTTTGAAGATTCAAGACTTATGGTTCTAGATGTTAAGTCTTATGGTTTGTGTGATGCATATGTAACAAGTTGACCATGATTGAAATCTATGCTCCAACTTGGGGCGTTAAAGAAATATGGTGTTAGTTGAGAGAATGACTCTTAACCCTAGGTTTTGGCGTTAGGAATTTGTTGCTAGGGTTAGTTCCTTTCTTGTATAAATAGCTCTACACTCTGTACATATGAGGAGAACACACAGAGAATATATACAAAATACTAGTTGGGTTTTCTAGTTAGTTTATTATTTAACAATATCCAATCATTATTGCATGGACCATGGTCCACACAATTGTGTAGACTACAATCCAAAAATACATAAAATACATTATTCTAACACAAACAATATTATTCTAACTCATAAAATATATTATCTTACTCCAGAAATTTTATTATCTATCATATATATATAAAGTACATTATTCTAATATATAAATATTCTAACTCATAAAATACATTATCTTACCCCAAAATGTTCATTACTATAACATGCATGCGGAGCAAGAAAATTTTTCTTTTTAACATCAAAACAATGTCCCATAATCCACACAATAATTTGTCTTTTGTATCTGTAATTAACCGATTCTGTACATGTAAACAAATGCACATCACATGGTAATTACATACACATGAACTGTCAACTGCAAGTATATAATATGTTGCAAACACATAACATGTTAACCAATATCTTATGTGTATGCAATTAACAATTTATGTTTCTGTAATTATCATGTAAACAAGTACACAATTTGTTAACTGCATATACAAAATGTGTTAACTGCTGACACATAATTTTTTGATTAGATCATAATGCAATATGAACCCTAGTCATGGCGGTTGTTATACTGTGGACCATGGTTCACAGAGCTTTGTGGACAATGGTCCAAAAACGGTGCTATTCCTTAAGTAAAAAAACAGTTGCTGCTACATGTTAACATATCTCGTATTTTGTGTGTGTTCATAACAAAATGAAACTACAGTGAATCTAAAATGGAATTGTCTCACATATTGTGTTTATATTATCAAATGAAACTGTAATTGAAATGATACTGTAGTTGTGTTGAAATAAAATTGAATAATATATCTCACATATTGAGTGTATATTATCCATTGAAACTGTAGTTATATCGAAATGATATTGTAGTTGTGTTGTAATGAAATTACAATGTATATAAAATGAAACTGAATAACAGTTTCACATATTTTAGTGTATATTGTCTAATGAAACTGTAGTTATATTGAAATTATATTGTAGTTGTGTTGTAATGAAAATACAACGTATATAAAATAAATCTGAATAACAATTTCACATATTTAAGTGTATATTGTCCACAATGAAATTATAGTTATATCAAAATGATACTGTGGTTGTGTTGTAATAAAACTACAGTGTATATAAAATAAACTGAAAAATAGTTTCACATATTTGGGTGTATATTGTCTAATGAAATTGTAATTGAATTAGAATTATAATTTATTGGTGTTGTAATCATACTATAATGTGTATAAAATAAAATTTAATAGCATGTCTCACTGTAATAAGACTATTATATATATAATGTCGAATAAAACTATAATTAGAATAAAATAAAACTATAATTGTGCTGAAATGAACTACAGTGTATATGCAATGGAACTGAATATGTTATACAAGTAGAGTTACTTACGGAAAACGGCACGGAACGAGTACGGTTTCTTTTAATGCCGTTTTTGTTGGGCCTGGTCATGGTGTAATGATTGAAGCTAAGGGCAAATTGCAAGGTGGATCTGGGTCCAAAACTACGTCGTTTTTGTCTCTTTTTTTTTTGTCTTTTTTTTTTTTCAGTAAACATATTGCTGAATATAGAGTTGTCCAAAAATGTGTGAATGCAGAGGTTTCAAAGTGTGAATGTAGAGTATAGAAATCGTGAATGTAGATTTATGATTGTGTGAATGTAGAGTTGTCCAGAAATGTGTGAATGTGGGGGTTTCAAATTGTAAATATGGAGTATAGAAATCGTGAATGTAGAGTTATGCATGTGTGAATCTGTAATAGTGTTAAGAAGTTCTAGCAACTTGTAGCCCTGTAGTGTGTGAATGTGGAGTGCTCAAGTTGTGAATGTGGAGTATATGACCTGTGAATATAGAGTTTTGAATGTTTGAATGTGGAGTTTACAAATTGTGAATGTAGAGTATAGTGTATGTGATGTAGAGTATAGTTACTAAACATATAATCATGTAATGTGTGAAAGTAGAGTTTATAAATTGTGAATGTAGAGTATAGTGTATGTGAACGTAGACCCCGGTCTACCAACAACCCGAAGCCTAATCATTTGGGCTTTTGTTAGGCCTCCGGTGATTAGGCCTGTAAATAAATTGAGTTATGACTGAATTGATGCCGCGACGAGCTCCGACGTTTCACTCGTCGGCGGCAACTACCTCGTTGGAACTCCGGCGATTCTTAAGCTGAAGCACTATTTACCCTTCTTCTCTTTTTCATAGTTTTTCTGCCTGGAGTTAACAACAAAAGAGGAAAGAACATGAGCCAACGCGAAGCTTCTGCTCTCCTCTCCAAACTGCTGAAACTACCACCGCTCAAAGCTCTCTCACTCTTCGAATCATCTATCCAACAAGGACTCCAGCACACTCACCAATCTGTATCTGCACTCGTTTCCCATCTTCTTTCCTTCGACAGCCTCGCCCAGACTCAATCTCTCATCCAACAATTGCTCGCCGGCAAAATTACCTCCTCACATTTCACAGTTTCTTCTCTTCTTCACTATTTGATCGCCCAAACTCGCTTCCATTCGGATGCTCTGTGCGAGACAATCATCAATGCTCATGTGCGGGCTCAGTTACCGGAACAAGCCATTTTCTTTTTCAACCATATGAAGGTACCCAATTCAAGCACTCTGAATAGTCTTCTTGATTTTCTTGTAAAGAATGGCAATTTTGTGAAAGCTTTGGGGGTTTTTGAGGAGTCAAAGAGAAAAGGCTTGGGCTTGGATGTGTATAGTTTTGGGATAGTGATTAAGGGTTGCTGTGAGAATGGAGACTTGAAGAGGGGTTTTGAGTTTTTGGGACAGTTGGAAGATATGGGTTGGTGTCCAAATGTTGTTATATATACCACTTTGATAGATGGGTGTTGTAAGAATGGTGATATTCAAAAGGCAAAGGAGTTGTTTCATAGAATGTCAGAGTTGGGGCTTGTTCCTAATCAGTACACTTACACAGTTTTGATCAATGGGTTTTTTAAGAATGGGCTTGAAAGAGATGGTTTTGAGCTTTATGAGAGGATGAAAATTGATGGTGCATACCCTGATACACATACTTACAGTTCTATGATCAATGTGCATTGCAGTGAGTGTCGAATAGACACCGCTTTTCAATTGTTTGACGAAATGCGTGATAGAGGGGTTGTATGCAATGTTGTGACTTATAACACTTTAATTAGAGGGTTATGTCGGCAGACAAGAATGACGGATGCAGAGAAATTGGTTGGTCGGATGAAGAGTGATGGGTTTACTCCTAATCTGATTACTTATAACATTCTGATCGATGGGTATAGCAAAGCTGGGAAGATCGAGAAAGCATTTAGCTTGTTCAATCAGTTGAAGTCTTGCGGTTTAACTCCATCGTTAATTACTTACAATGCTCTAATCGCAGGTTTCTCTAAAGCTGAAAATCCACTGAGAGTTCTTGATTTAGTTCGTGAGATGGAGGAGAGAGGCATTTCTCCTTCGAAAGTGACATACACAATTCTGATTCATGCCTTTGCTCGATCCAATAACATGGAGAAAGCACTCGAAGTGCTCTCCTGCATGGATAAAGCGGGTTTAGTGGCAGATATGCACACGTATGGTGTATTGATACACGGTTGGTGCAGTCAAGGCAATATGAAGGAAGCCTCAAAGCTATTTAGATCACTACAGCTGGAAGCCAATAGTGTTATATACAATACGATGATCTATGGGTACTGCAAAGAGGGTAGCTCCTACCGAGCTTTGAGGTTGCTCAAAGAGATGGTTGAGAATGGAATGGTTCCAAACGTTGCTAGCTATCATTTGACAATAGAGGTGCTCTGCAATGATGGGAAGTGGAATGATGCTGAAGTTGTTACAAATAGCATGATAAAGTCTGGTTTAAAGCCCACGACTTCTCTAAATGAAATGATTATTAAGGCCAGAAGCATTAATATGGAAGAATGCTTTTGAAGGAATTTATGTAATACGAGCGAGGCATGGGGCTATGTCGAGGAACTTGAGTTGAAAAGTGGAAACTCATTTGCCGGGCACATCATTCACAGCTGCCTTAAAAGGGAGTGGTTAGTTTTACTTTCCTATCCCAACATATTTAAATTTAAAAGGGTTTCCTTCACTAGGCTCAGTAGTTATTTAATCTCTCAGATATTATTTCTATCCTTTCACTCCTTACTATTGTCTCTTCCAGAGTTTAGATTGCCATAGTGTATTGCCCCTCCTGTCACGGACTTGGGGTTTAAAACGGTGCTGTTTTAAAACGAATCTAGGGCAATATATGCACCGTTTTGAAAATTGAGGGGCAACACTTACACCACTAATAATTCAGGAGTCACATTGATAATTGACATATTATGGAGGGGCATAAATTACAATTTTCCCAAAATTAAAATAATGTGTATCCTCAATCCTCATTAACAACTTTAATTAACCACATGGCATGAGAGGCAAAAGATGAATGATTTGACATTTGAATCTTCATTCTAATTGAATTTTTTTAATGAATTGAATGCTTTTAAGAGTTATTATTGTTTCTAGATATTTCATTTGCAATGTAAGTTATTGTTCTTTTTTGAGTTTCGTGTTTTTTAGAGTTATAGTGACTTCTGATCTGATGAATAAGGAGAACCATATACAAAGCATTTCCTAATTTCATTCTGTTGGTGCATATAGTTTACAGTAGCAATATGTATATGTATGGCTTACACAATTACTTTTGGGTTCCTTTCTTTGACTAAACTATTAATTTTTAGAAACATGAGAAAACATGGTAAGTTTCTGAAGTTTTCTCATCCCCAAGTATAGTCAGATGTTGGGGTATTTTGATTTTTCATTCATTAGCAGATGCTAAGGTATTTATGTTGTTGGTTTAATAGCTGTAAATTAAGAATGAATGAACTCTATGTTGTTTGCTTGAATATTCTGATCTGCAACACCTACAAAAGTTGCAAAGTTAGAGGAGCTAGGGATACCCCCAGCTCTAGTAAGCTTGAACTCCGCTTGGGTGGTTTCTCAAGGCTTTGGGCATGGAATTCCATTGTCTTTGGATATATATATATATATATATATATATATAGAGAGAGAGAGAGAGAGAGAGAGAGAGAGAGAGTGGTTTCTCAAGGCTTTGGGCATGGAATTCCATTGTCTTTGGATATATATATATATATATATATATATATATATATATATATATATATAGAGAGAGAGAGAGAGAGGAAACGGATCAAATGAGAACCCGCGCCCCGGAGAGAAATAGGAACCCATTACAGTCGTCGATCTGGATAGATCTAACATATCAGAAACACTTTAAAAAAATTGCGGTGGTATTTTTGTAAATAATCCGAATTTTGAAGTGCAAGTAAATTGTGTTAAAAGTGCACGTAACAATTTTATAGAATTCACCTAAGGGTGTGTTTGGTAACCTGTAAAATGACTTCCGGAAAATGTTTTCAGAGTTTTCTGTGTTTGGCAACTCCTGGAAAATGTGGTCAACGGAAAACATTTTCCGTTGACCAAGTAAAATCAGTTCATTTTTCTGGAAAATGACTTACGGAATTTTTTTCCGTAAGTCATTTTACGGAATCGCCAGAATAGTTGTTTAGCATGTTTTCGACCAAAACCAAGCCATATCACCCATGACCATGGACCAAGGAGGTGGGAAAACCGTCGAAAACCTCTGCTACATTTATTTTTATTTTTTTTTTATTTTTTTTAATAAAGTCTATTCTTTTTATTAAATGCCATTATTTTAATAACTATTATAATTTTTTATATTTTAAATAAAACAATTACAACGTTTAAGTATACAATTCTATCCATTTTCCAGAAAATGAACCAAACACACAAAGACAGTTTTCCATAATACATCCAAACACGGGAAATGAAACTGTTTTCCGGAAAATGACTCATTTTCCAGAAAACATTTTCCAGAAGTCATTTTCCTGCTTTCCAAACGGACCCTAAGTGCAAGTAAAATGTATTAAAAGGGCAACAATATAATGTATACTGAGCAACAATATTAGGTGCATCTAATGTTAAAATTATTAAGTGCATCAATGTGAAAAGCGTTATCATTAAGTGCGCCAATGTGAAAAGATAAATTACTTGCACTATTAAGTGTAAATGGTTGCACTTTTAAGTGATTTTACTTGCACATTTTATTTGCACACTTGCCTCTGTTACTTACACTTTTAACACATTTTACTTGTACTAAAAGTTTTAGTTATTTACAAAAATGCCACCGCATTTTTTTTTTATAAAAATTACATTTGATATGATCCGTTGATCTTTTCTGATGTTCAACACAGATTAGTTTTTATTTCTCTCTTAGGCGCCCGTCCTCACTAGAGTGCTTCTGAAACTATTTGATCGCACACTAGATCTGTGGAAATGCACTTGCAACGTTTTTTTCCTCCCAAACTTCTTGGAAGACAAACAATTTATTAGTGCTAGATTTATAAAATGAAGGATACTAAGCCCCTATTGCTAGTACGGCTGACTGACTTGTGTATACGATATGTATTGTTTCAGGTTGCAACTCCAATGGTTCCTGCAATTAGAGCGCTGGTTACTTTCACAAAGTTTGAAGAATGGCAGCCATTGGATGAGTTTTCAACCCCTCCATCATGCCCTACTTCGGCGTGCATGGAAAGTCCAATGCTGTGGTGCATCAATCAACATTTTGATTTCCGTCGATAAGAGCCCCTTATCAGTGTCCTTGTTCGTCTACCGGGAGTTCGAGCTGCAAGATAGAAAATAATCAAGTTCTCTTTGCATTCCCTTCAAATTACACAGGATCACAACAGAAGCAAAGAAAAAGAAGCTGTGGGAGGAAAAGTTGAAGAAAGGGAAGAACAGGGAGAGAAGGTTGGTTCTCCTCCCTACCATGTTCTTTAGTCAAATTGCTGCATCTTTTCTTAGCAACATAACTATGGTAAATTATTGGGTGTATAATTCATCCAAATGTTTGAAGCTAATACTTTTTGTTAGATCACGAGGTGTCCTGAGTAAGCATGAACTATAGGAGGCACCTTTAAGTCCATACTATACTCAGACTAATTTATGTTCTCACCGGGCCGGCCTAATTAAGAGGCAAAGTGCTGGTCATATTAGTTTTTCCATATGAGAGGGGCTTTGAACTTTCGACTTCTCTTAAGGGATGAGGGATTTTGAAATTTGATATTTAACGGCTATTCGGCCGATATGTAATTCATATGTGTGCTTTTCTTTGAGATCAGTTGTATGACACAGTAGCAGGTTTGTTGATGGATCACAGATGCAATGATGCAATCTTTTTAATTTTAATTTTAATTTTAATTTTTAATTTTTAAATTTTACCACCACCATTTATTCTATTGATTTGTTGATTTGAGTGATTATAGCATATATAATGGGATTTTATGCAGCTGGAAAGTGATTTTTGTACAGCTAGGTTTGGAGATGATGGTTTTGATTGAACCCCCTGAGAGTACTATTGTTCAAGTTATGAGATTCTTAATTTACTGGGAAGATCACATTACGCAAGAATTTGGAAGGAATGAAATTCTTATATAACAAAAATAAACTTTACAACTATTTGGGACTTTGGGTTAATATTTCTGAATTCTGACCTATCGAAACCGAATTAGCTTAGAGGTTGAAGCAAATTTACTAGTCCAAGAGGCAAATTATTGCATGGACCATGGTTCACAGAGCTGTGTGGACCAAAAATAAAAAAAGTACATTATTTTTGTACTGAAGGTACATTATTTCTGTACTGTAGGTACATTATTTGATAGTATCTATCAAATAATGTACCTACAGTACAGAAATAATGTACTTTCAGTACAAAAATAATGTACTTTTTTTATTTTTGGTCCACACAGCTGTGTGGACCATGATCCATGCAATAATGATTGAGTCCAAGAAAGTTGGGCCAGAACGCTGGAACTCATGTAAGGAATTTCTTTTGAAACCAAAAGATTCATTTAATTCAAATCAAAGTACAAGTCGTTAATGATAACAAATAGGGGGATAGAAATCCACTCTTGGTGTACAGACATAGAATAGGCTTCCTTAAATAGAGTATGTGCGATCCTATTTGCTACGACTAACATGAGAGATAGCTACCTGGGAAAAAGATCGTAACAAATCTTTAACATCAAGGAGCACTAAATCAAAAGATGACACGTCTTCAACAAGGTTTAAACTTTGAATAATCCGAATTCTGAAGTGCCTCTAATTCGACTTGAACACTGTAAAACCATGTCTTCTAATCCAACTCAACACTTCCCTAATGATCATAGCCTCAGCCTCCTTCGGAGTGAACACTCCCTTTCCTGGGTTGCTTGAAGCTGCCACAAATTGCCCATGTTCATCCATTAGCACCCATCCAAACCCCATCTAGTTTCTAATAATATCAACTGCCGCATCAGTGTTTAACTCATAATGACCTGGGTTGGCTTTTCCCACTTTCGAATGGAGTTGAACCTTTTGTTAGCTGTAGCTGTGTCATCCTTAAGTTTCTCAATTTTATTAGTTTTTCTCCTTCCTTTCATAACATTGTGGAAGAATTTGGTATTGGCATCACATTTCTTATATCAAGAGATTTTGCAGCAGTCACTTTGTTTATTCAAGGTAAGTAGGTAATTCATCTCAGCTTCCCAAAGGCCCATAATTTTTGTTGATTGTGTTTTCCTCACAGTGCATCCATCTGTCTTCTGTAACCTTCAAGCTCCATATTAAACTCTCTCGTTAAGCCTTTACCCCAGTGGCAGTTCCATATGGCCTTGCTGCATTTTCCCAAGCGAACAAACATCTCCTCCCCTCTGGAATGCTCCCATGTAGACCATATAAGCTATCTACACTTCATCCATAAGATCTTGCAAATTAATGATTTGGATTTGTCCACAAACTCTCACCTAAGGAGTGGTTCTAATATGATTAGGATATATATATATATATATATATATATATATATATATATATATATATATATATATATTGGGCGAGCTCAGGTGATAACGGGAACCCAAGAAAGAACTAAGAATCAATTGCAAACATCTACATGTCTAGATTCAACGAATCAGATGTAATTTTAAAAAATGACGCAGTGACATTTTCGTAAATAACTCAAACTTTGGCGTAAGTAAAATGTGTTAAAAGTGCAAGTAACTAGTGCACGTTTACAAGTACAAGGTGCAAGTAAATTCACTTACAACTGCAACTATTTCACTAAATAGTAATAAGTAATTTTCCTTGTTAACATTCATACACCTAATGATAAAGTTTTTCACATAGGTGCATTTGATAACGTTTGATGCAACTAATGATAACGCACTTAATATTGATGCTCAATGTACGTTATTTGTTGCACTATATAAAATTGTTACTTGCACTTTAATGTTTATTATTTACAGAAATATCACTACATTTTTTTTTAAAAAACCAGTGTTTATGATCCATTAGATTTTATCTTCAAAAAAAATGATCCATTAGATTTGGACACATGAACGGCTGTGAGTGAATTCTTAATTCTTTCCTAAGCAACCCGTTCTCACTTGAACGGCTTCCCCTATACGTGTATATATATATATATAACATAATTATATTGAATTAAGAAATGAGGAAAGCTCTAACACTTTCCAATACCGACATTATTTCCCTCTCTTTTTACAAGAGAATATGGGGTGCATTTGTCGACCCATTACTTTCTCTCTGAATTCGTGCATGCTCGCTTCTTGTACATTATAACACTACATGGAGTGATGGAGATATTTTGTTAGTATGCAGACCATCAACACAAGAATTTTGATAGAGTATTCCTTTCTCCATAAAAAAATTCTTGTTATTTCTACAGGATTTGTTCTCTCTGTCTCTTTGAATGACTGCAATAAATTTTTACTGTTATATATTACTGTTATCACCTGTTCAGCTTGAGTATTTTTTTGGTTTGATTTCTTTTTTTGTTTTTCCAAAAGATGATAACTTTACTTTTTGAGTTAATACCAAATTTAGTCCGATAGTGATTTTTCTCAATTTAATCTTAAACGATTTGATGCTTTTGTCCAATTGAGTCATTGACTGTTAAAATCAATAACTAATTGCGAAAAAATCACTATATTCGATGACTAAATTGAGTAATATCACTATAGTCGATGACTAAATTGGATAAAATCACTATAGTCAAAGATTAACTTAGATAAAACCCTAAAACTACTATAGTCAAGGACTAAATTGAGTATTAATAGAGGTGAAATTACCAAGCTATCTTAACAGATGACTCAATTGGGTATACTCATTAGAGTTGTGGGCCTAATTAAACATAAAAGTCATTTAGGACTAAATTAAAAATAAAATTACTATAATTGATGACTAAATTGTGTATTAACTCCTCACTTTTCCTTTCCGAAAGATGATACCTTCACTTTTACTTTCCAAATTAAAAGATGATACCTTCACTTTTCTCAATTTATGGTTGCTCTCTCTCATTGTCAATATACGAGACTACCTCTCACGCCCTTGGTTTTCTCATTATCTACTGTTATATGTTATTATGTTAAGTTTTCATCGATGACCTATTTAGCTTGAGGGGGTTTTTTTTTTTAATTGTATTTTTTTCAATAATGAATTTGAATGCTTAAGGTTGTTACCAATATCGTAGATTAGGATCCATTATGAATATTGTGAATCTTGGTTCAAATTATGTACATACATAATAACTAAATGTATATAATCGATTAATTGTATGTATATAATCTGAATAAGAATTTATGATATACGCATAGTGGACGTTGGTCCACAATACAATTTGCGGGATCAATACAATCTTTTCGGAAAGCAAATCAATTTTGTTGGTCAAATGGTTAATCATACAATATCTTGAGGGGCCAAAAGCGATATTTTCTCTCTCTATATATATATATATAAAACTTGAACTATTATCATGGTAGTGATGATGTAAACTAAGTTATTGCTGTTAAAAGATTATATTTGAATGAATTGTTCCGCGTAAATGAAAAGATGAAGTTAACTTAGATGTTGAATAAATATTGTACTTTCATAATTTTATGCAATTTTTTTTTTCAAAAAAGAAACTTTATGAGGGACGTTAGGATTAAATTAAATTAACATTGTAATATTATAACAATTATATTTTCTATACGTTTATTACGGTGATTATATTACGTATAATACTCTCGGAGTTTCCGGCTTATTATACAACGTTATTACTAGGAGTAGTAAATACTTTATGCCCCCTGCAAGAAGTTTTGAATTGGACTTTTATAATGAAAAAGATAAAAACAGGGTTTGGTGTTGGTGTATTATATTTTGAGATTCATCCTTGACGCTTTGAAAAAGTGGTCAACTCATCTTATCGCACGCCTGTGCGGTGTCCGTTCAGAAAATGCTTGTAAAATCCTGGGTGACTTGTTTTCCGCACCTGTGCGTAGCCCGTGCGAAGCCGCAAATTATATCGTGGACCATGATCATAACTGATACCGTAGTTGTGTTGAACAGATACTGCAGTTGTATTGAAAAGATACTGCAGTTGTGTTGAAAGGAAACTGCAGTTGCACCGAACAGAGGTCGTTCTCCGTTCAACACAACTGCAGTATCTATTCAACACAGCTGCAATATCTATTCAACACAAGTGCAATTCCTGATGAATGACACGGCCTCTGTTCTGCACAACTGCAGTTTCTTTTCAACACAACTGCAGTATCCTTTCAACACAACTGCAGTATCAACCATCATGGTCCACGGTATAAGGACTAGTGCGAAGCTTGTACCAGTTGCGAGATTCTTCCTTGATGCTATGAAAAAGTGGTAAGCGCATCTTGTCTTGTTCTACTTTACAAAATCCCACTTTTCAGACCTCAATCTCTGCATTTATTCTTCTACTTCCCAAGCTATCTCAGCTTCATTTGACCACATCTCTTTCCTATTTCTCACACTTGTTTCCATTGCCATTTGCACCAAGCTTAGTGTTTGAAGAATTGAAGCTCATTTCCACTTTTAAGGAGTCAAGGTATGCTCACTTACATATGTTTGGTAATTTTAGTTTATCTTAAGCAATTTTGTTATCTTGTGATGATCATAGTTTTGCATATTTCTATTTGTCTTCTTCTTTCATCTTCTGCAAATCATAAAATTTGCAAATTGTGCTTCATCGTAAGCTCTCGCAATTCACTCGTTCTCTTCGTACGTGAGTCTCATTAGGGGAGTCCTTACTATGTTTCCTTTTTTTTTTTTTTTTATCTCTTTCTTTGAAATGTCATTTAAAATTATCTTTGAGTTGTTTGACCCACATTTTGTCCCTTATTCATATTTTCCCTATTTTGCTTCCCCTGTGTTCATTTGTTGTTCTTGCATCGAGGATGATGCAAGACTTTAAGTGTGGGGAGGGGCAATTTGTGCAGGTGCATGTAATTTCTGCAATTTGTGCTCAACAAATTTTTGTTTAATTATTTTACTTTTGACAAATTCTGTATATACTTCTGTCCAATCATAGCGTCTCTAGAATTTTATTTTGTCTTTTATCTATCCATGTGATTTAGTTTGTATAAAATTTCCCTTTTTTCCTTAAAAACTTTTAGGAAGTTGGCACTTAACAAATTTGGGAGCTCACAGTCGCACTTTAGCACACACTCACACATGAAATTTTAGATTGATTAAGGCAATTAGTTACGCTTTTACTTCACCCATATTCCATCCCAATCAGCCATTATTTACCATTTAGGTGTAACCAAGTTAAGCATTGCCTTGATTTTTTCATATATAATCCTTAGCTAGCTCTATTTGAACTAAAATGATCTTTACTTTGTCCGACTCCATCATGTAAAAATCTTTTGATTTGTGATTTGAATGGTTAACAGGTCCAAAAAGGTGAACAAGGGTGGCATAAGGCAAAAGATCAATTCTCTCTAAACCACATCTCACGACCTTTAAGTTCACTTACGAGAGTAGGGAATATTAAAGTTTAAGATTGCTTGATCCTATATTGAGGGAGATTGGTAGCGTCACGAAAATGGGATGGCCCCTGTATTTCGATTCGGCCTAGCTAACATTGGATCATGAGAGTAGCATGTTAGTACACCAAATTGGTGTTGGCAATCTTTGAACTTGAGATTGAGTTTTATCTCCCTTAATCCTTGTCTTCGGCATAAAATCAATGTGTCCTCCTTAAAACCATTGCCTTTGTTTTTTTTTTTTTTTTTTTTTTTTTTTTTTTTTATATATTTTTCTGTTTTTTTTCACATTTATCCTGCCCTTATCTCTATGACGGCTTAGCTTCCAATGACTGCCTTTATTATTGCACCTAGTTATTTCATCGGTTATGCCTAAATCCAATCCTTGAGGACGACCTTAAACAATATTTTTTTTGTTTGTTTCACAACCTTATATTGCACTATAATCAAGGGGGAAACCTGCAACCATTGGTGGGTATTTTGTTAACCTCGCTTTTATGTAATAATCCTGCAATATATTCCATGTAAACATGTAGGAGTTTGATGTTCCGATCCACTCCTTTCTTATATATTCTTGGGCTTTTGAGATCACAGTTGCTATTGGTCCCAAAGGCACGTTTTCAACCTCTAACATTCTCAACAGATATTTTGAATTTTATGAATGTCGATTGAACTAAAAAAAATCTTTGAAAAATTAATGGATAAATGACTCCTTCAATCGTTGTAACACGCATGCATAGGTTGTTTGAAGAGAAAATGACATATTTAATCTTTGAGTTATATCATATTGATGACTCAATCCCTTAATTATGACTGTATCTATTTTTACCCCTTAGTTATGAACAAGTGGCACATTTGATCCTTGACGTTAGGCTTCTATCTGACGGAAACCCAAAAACCCTCTATTATTAGACAAGTACAAAAGGAAATTCACAGCGTAATCTCCTTTTATATTAAAACAACTTTCACAATATTATTTTCCACTTCTCATCAGCCTTCTATTTAAAGGTTCTTCAACTCTAAAAGCATTCGAATAACCATCATATGACTTGTTAGAAACCTGAAACTCAGTACAAACAATGGAATACTTGATTATCATCTTCAGGCATGTAAAATAAACTATTATAAAAGTTTCTGATTTCCCTTACTAAGCAACAAAGGTTATCAAACTAGAACTTTTGAGATACAAGAAGGTGTCAAACTTCTCACTTTGCTTTTATGATAATTCACCAAGGGGGTAACTTGAGATTTTTGGTATATAAAAATTCTTTCGTAAACTCTGTGGTAGCTTAGTCAATAATCATAGATCCAACCATATACACAAGAAAAACTTAATGGATTGGTATGCTATAATTTTATTGCATAACTCTTTAATGACTCTTCAACAACATCAATAAGCCTATTATAGTCATGTCACTTTTAACAAAAAAAAAAAAAAACAAAAAAAAAAAAAAAACAAAAAAAGAGTTAAATCACATATGGGATCCTCCGAGTATAGTGGTTTTGCCACGTTTAGTCCTAAACTTTCAACTTGACCACCCGTGGTCCTTCGACTTTCAAATTGTTACCATCCATTGTCCAAGTTAACCACCCATGATTCTTTAACTTTTAAAATTTAACCTACCAAGATCCCCTAAAGGACCACAACTAGTTAAAATTTGATAGTTAAAGAACCTTGGGTGGTTAACATGGACCACTGATGGTAACAATTTGAAAGTTGAACGATCACGGATGGTCAATTTGAAAGTTTAAGACTAAACGTCGAAAAATCACTATACTCGAAGGACCCTAGATGGTCGAAAAATCACTATACTCGAAGGACCCTAGATGGTATTAACTCAAAAAATAAGTTAAGTTTTACTGACTCATCAATATCACATTAAGAAGACTTAATTTATTTTAGTATGAAAATTATTAGGGCATAATTTGTATTCCCGATTATAATTATCTACAACAATACTCATCTTTACTACTTTTATTACAAATTGAAAATACTCATTTTCTACTCATTTTCATTATATTGAAAAGAATTATTTTTTGTTTTCAAAAAAAATTATTTTTGTTTTATATTAATTAACCTTGATATTTAAAAGTTATACTAAGTATTTACTTATTTTAATTTTTGTGTTAGGCATGCATTACTTCAATCACGCAATACGCGCATTATAACTAGTAGTAACTTATAATATAATTATTACTCTTGTTTCTATAACTTGTATTGCATTATTCATTATAGCTTCAAAGACAATAATGCACCTTCATGATATTACACCAAAAGAAATATTATATCACATTAAAAAGAGAGAGATGATAATGATAGTGTTATTCTTCGTATATATAAAAAATAGGAATAAGGTTCAAATTGGCCATTGAATGTAACCTGAAAGTGTAATCAGGTCATCGAACGAAATAAAAGTGCAATTAGACCACTGAACACTCCAAATGCATGCAATTTCACCTGATAGTAGGTTACATTCCATTTCATCAAGTTACATTGTCTGCTTACCTGGATGGTGAGTTGGCATTTTAAAATATTTTTTAATAATAAACTTTAAAAATAAAAATAAAATAAATAAAAAATAAAAAGTTTATTAAAGAGTTTTAGTTTCAAGTTATCATAGATAGAATTTATGAGTTCTTTCTGGTTGGAGACGAAGGATGGGGGATGGGTGCCACCATTTTTTTAAAAAATAATTAATTTTTAATTTTAATTTTTAATGTTTATTATTAAAAAATTATTTTAAAATGCCCACTCACCATCCACATAAATAGGCAACCTGATGAAATGGAAGGTAACCTGCTATCAGGTGAAATTGCATGTATTTGGAGTGTTCAGTGACCTAATTGCACATTTTTTTCGTTCAGTGGACTAATTGTACTTTCAGGTTACGTTCAGTGGCTAATTTGAAACTTATTCCTAAAAAATATTACTTGATGAAACATGTTGTGATTAATTATTTTTTTTTTTGAAAATAATGATTAATCTATATCTATATATCTATATATATATATATATATATATATATATATATATATATATATATATATATATATATATTAAAACAGAAGTTCTAGCTTTCCCGCTCATTTTAGTCCAAAATTTTTGAAATCGGTCAATATAATATTATATAATAATTCCTTATAAGAAATTCTAGCCTTCCTTATCATTCCTTATTTATGGCTAAAATTGACAAAATATTCAAAATATGATTCCATTCCTTATTATACATGGAAATTAATGAAATATTTTATTCAATTCCATTCCTTTATAGATTCCTTATTTATGTACATATATTAACAAAATAGTAACACGGAAAGTAATAATTATTAAACAAAATTATAGTTATTATACCATGCAATTCAATTATATGGATCAAAATATTTTAATCTTGCGTATTTGTAATATATATATATCACTATATGAAGTATATTATAGTATTCAAAAAATATTAATGTATTATGTTAATGTACGTAATTAAATTTCTCTCATGATAATATTCAAAAAAAGTTTCAACAATCAAATTACGATATGATGTATATTATAGTTATCCAATAAAATATTACTATATTATGTTAATGTACGTAATTAAATTATTCTCATGATAATATTCAAAAAAAAAAAAAGTTCAACCAATCAAATTACTAGATGATGTATATTATAGTATTTCAATAAAATATTACTATATTATGTTAATGTACGTAATTAAATTCCTCTCATGATAATATACCATGCAATTTAATTATAGTTCAAAATATTTTAATCTTGGGTGTTTTTTTTATTTTATATTCGTAAACAATCAAATTACTATATGATATATATTATAGTATTGAAAAAATATTACTATAATATGTTAATGTACGTAATTAAATTCCTCTCATGATAATATTCAAAAATTATAGTATTCAAAAAAAAATATTACTATATTATGTTAATGTACGTAATTAAATTTCTCTCGTGATAATATTCAAAAAAAATTCCAACAATCAAATTACTATATGATGTATATTATAGTATTCCAAAAAAATATTACTATATTACTATAATGTACGTAATTAAATTACTCTCATGATAACATTCAAACAAAATAAAAATTCCAACAATCAAATTACTATATGATGTATATTATAGTATTAAAAAAAATATTACTATATTATGATAATGTACGTAATTAAATTCCTCTAATGATAATATTCAAAAAAACATTACAACAATCAAATTACTATATGATGTATATTATAGTATTCTAAAAAATATTATTATATTATGTTAATGTACCGTAATTAAATTCCTCTCATGATAATATTCAAAAATAATAAAAATCCAACAACCAAATTACTATATATATGATGTATATTATAGTATTAAAAGATATTACTATATTATGTTAATGTACGTAATTAATTCCTTTCATGATAATATTCAAACAAAATAAAAATTCCAACAATCAAATTATTATATCATGTATATTATAATATTAAAAAAATATTACTATATTATGTTAAAAATAACTACCATATTATTACTACTATACATAAATTTCTTCCTACATAAACGATGTTGGTTTTCAAAGTTTAAAAATGTGAAAGGTATAATACATAATTATTATGATTTTAGCACTCTACTAATAACAAATATAAGTATTATTGCATTAAATTAAAAGTTTTGTAGTACAAATGCTTTGAACAAATTTTATAAAATAACATAAATTATAAAAATTTACAAATCTAAAATAATAGTTATTATTTAAATATTATGAGCTCAAAACAAATTAATTTACGTTAATAACATAACTGAAGAAAAACTAACATAAAAATGAACTAATTGAACTAACTTACATTTGCGGAGTTTGAAAAAAATATAATGTTATTGGCTAAATGTCTCACATTTAAATATAATGTTATTAAATTAATTGGAATTCACATATTTAAGAATGATGCATTATCTCAAGATCTGTCAATTTAAAACGAAGAAGAATAAGATATTTATTTTTTGAATACAATGCTCAATCTCATGACTCATATGGAGAGTCACTACATGTCATCCGAGCAAAGATGCTTGACAAGAATAATAGGTAATAGAAAAAAGAAAAAGAGATAATAAAACTAAAAGAAATAAACTTTCAATAAATTAGTTAAAAACATATCATAGATCTACAAATATTAATAACAAAGTCTATTGTGACCTATTATTTAAATATGATGATCTAGAGATGTTTAGATTGTGCTACATTTACGGGTTGGAAAATATTTAGAAACAAAATAAAATGGTTTCTAGACATCTATTACTATTTATGATAACAAATAAAAGTTTTAGGAAAAACTTGTGTGTGACTGTCTCATGGTCTCAATCCATGAGACGGGTTGGATCTTTAATTAACAAGGTCAAAGATCTGACCTATTAATCAAAATTGACCGTCTTACGGATTGAGACCCGTGAGACGATTCACGTAAGTGTTACTCAAACTTTAAAATATCACCAAAGTAGATTTTGATACAAAACTCATATATCAATGTAAAATTTTAAAATAAGAATGGTTTTTCATGCAATGAAAAAAATTAGTATATAATAAAAAAATTATCAATTTCTCATTTATCCATTTAAGTAGACATATTATATTTATAGTATTTTGTACAGTATAAAAATATATCACATTTTTTTATAGAATTGTATTATTGCCATAATTACACACGTTAATTACTACAATGAATATTTATTAAAAATTTATTTTAAAATATGTCTAAACTCATATTCTTAATTAAAAATTCAAAAATATTTAAAAATTTGTCTCAATATATAATATAGTTAGGGACTACATTAATCCATATAAATTTAAAAATTAAATTCTTTTAATTTGTAAATGTAATTTTCTTCATTATAATTAATAAAATATAAAAGATAATTAAAAATAAAATTATAAAATTAACAAAATGTGTATTCATAAATATTTAAATTTTTTAAAATACGTACATACATATACTTATGCATTATATTAATCATACAAAATTAAAATGCTATTATTCAATTTATTTATAAATTTAATTATTTTAATTATAATATATCAATATAAATTATAATTACAAAAATTATATTATAGAATTTGCATATATACATATTAATAAATATTATTTGTATATACACTATATTACACAATCATATAAGAAAACTAGTAGAATTTAAAATCACATATACAAAATTTATATTTACATTTTTTTAATTTCTAATTTCTTAGTTATTATTCATATTGTTAGAATTATAATATATATGAAATAAGATTAGGAATAATTCAATTTAATAATGTAAATTTTTTTCTATAAATTTATATAAATATGTATATGATTAGAGATTATATTAATCATACAAAATTTTAATTTTGTATGCTATGATAATAGATACTTGACCAAATATATGAAAATTCAACTATATTATTATATTGTACATTTTAATATATTTTTATTTTTAAATTTTATTATTTAAATTCATAATAACAAAATTTTTTTCGTGCACCGCACGGGTAAAACACTAGTTAATTATTAAATCACTATATTTCTTGATTAGACAATTAACTAATCATAATGTAACGTTAATCAATATTTTTATTGGTAAATGCCAATTTTCCTCCAAAGTTTACATTATAATGTTTCACATCGCGACATGGTAATAACATTTTTTAATTACGGTTCATGATGAATTGATCGATCGCACAATGACTTTTTTGTTTTGTTTTGTTTTTGTATTTCTTTTAAAAGAATCTATCTAATAATCATAATCAAATACAAAAATGAGATAATCAAGAGGTCAAATATAACATTTTTTTTTCCTTTATTTCATCTTCGAATGAGCATATATTTCAAGTTTGACATTAAAATTTACTAGATTAGGCTTATCTTTCAAAGATCATATTAGGTTTAACATAAATCATTTTAAACTCTTCAAACCAATCATATGTGCCCTTAATTTGATTTTGGTTATGGGCACAAGGATCTATTATTGAATCTAATCGAGGCCTAAATAGTCCCTATATAAAGCGCCATTTGCAACTAGAATTTCCACTCTCCACCGTCTTTCCCTAATTCGCGCTTTAGATGTTCTGCTTCACCCTCTCACAAATCTCAAATCTAATATCTCATCAATCCTCGTTAGCTATCTTCCATGACCCTTTCTTTCGTTTTGCATATTTGAGATATTTCTTGAAAATCTTTAACTTCGTTTACGATTGGTAAAAAATCTCTATATCACTCTTAGAGGGGGTGTCCTGACCAAGACAAATGGGATATCTTTTTCTTCCTTCTCCTCTATATGTTTATCACATTCATAGATGTATATATATGTTTTGAAGTCTAGCTTCACTTGCCTATGTTTTTTTTTTTTTTTGTTTTTGTTTTTGTTTTTGTTTTTTTGTTTTTGTTTTTGTTTTTTTTGTTTTTTTTGTTTTTGTTTTGGATTGAATATGGATATTGGTGACTTGATGCATGGTATTTAACTTGCTCTAAACTATAAAGTTTATAGATCTAAAATTTGATGATTAAACAAGTTTACATTAGTTAATTAGAAACAAAATGATTGAATGTAGCATTATTTATTAATAATTTTAATAATTGAGAAGTATGATGAGTTACTTGATAAATGAATCAAATGTATAGTTTCAAGAAGAATATTATCTTTAATACTTTTATTACAAATTGAAGATACCCATAATGATTATATTCAAAATAATTATTTTTATTTTATATTAATTAATTCTGATATATTTTGTGTAAAAAAAAAAACTCTGATATTTAAAAATTATACTAAGTATTTACTTATTTCAATTTTCATGTTAGAAATTATTTCAATCGCGCATTATAACTAGTAAGAACTTATAATTGTGAGTCTTGTCTCTATAACTTGTATTGCAGTATTCGTTATAGCTGGAAAGACAATTATGCACCTTAGCTTCATGGTATTACAACAAAAGAAATATTTTATAACATTTAAAAAAAAAAAGAGATGATAATGATAGAGTTATTCTCCGTGTATATCTAATAATCATAATTGAATACATAAATGAGATAATCAAGAGGTCACATATAACAAAAAATAGTTTTTTTTTTAATCTTTATTTCATCTTTAAATGAGCATATATTCCAAGTTTGACATGAAAATTTTCTAGATTTGGCTTGCTTTTAAAATATCAAATTAGGTTTAAGATAAATTAAGAGCAAATTGCCATTTTGGTCCAGTGACTATAGGGGTCTTTTTAAGTGCAGTCCATGACTTTCAAAACTGTTAATTGCATACCATGACTATTCAATTTTTATCAATTTTGGTCACTCCGGCCAAATTGCCGACCAAATCTCATCAAAAAAATCTTAAACGCTAAAATAACGAGGGTATTTTAGTCATTTCACATGTCTTTCTTCTTCTCCGGCGAGGTACCAATTTTCTCCTGCGTCTTCTACGATTTCTTTGTCTTTTACAGAGAATTAAAATCCAAAGAATGTAATAGCATCAGACAATGTTTATGTCCATTTTGACAACATGCGCATCTCATCGAAAGAATCGATGACCGTAATACTAAGAAAGCCTCTAGCTGTTACAACATTATAGCAATAGACAAAGTTATTTTCCTTTCTTTTTGCTATAGCAACAGACAAAGTTATAATCTGCAACCCTTTGTTCTCGCTGCCGATCTGAGAAAGCAAGGCCTCAATCTTTCAGATCTGAGAAAACTAGAAAAACTAATCTGGGTTTTTGTTCTTCTGAGGTGAAGTGAATAAGCTAAGGCCGTCGGAAATGGTAAGAGTGAAGACAGATAGAAAAGTGTGTTTCTCGGTCCGCCGGAAATGGTAGGAGAGAAGCCATTTTGGTCCGCCGGAAATGGTAGCTCGCCGGAGAAGAACAAAGAGGTGTGAAATGACTAAAATGCCCTCATTATTTTAGGGTTTAAGATTTTCCGGTGAGATTTGGTCGGCAATTTGGCCGGAGTGACTAAAATTGATAAAAATTGAATAGTCATGGTATGCAATTAATAGTTTTGAAAGTCGTGGACTGCAATTAAAAAGACCCCTATAGTCAGTGGACCAAAATGGCAATTTGCTCGATAAATTAATTTAAACTCGTTTCAAACCAATCATATGTGCACTTAGTTTGATTTTGGTCTTGGGCACAAAGACATGTTATTGAATCTGACAGAGACCTAAATAGTCGCTATAAAGCGCCCTTTACAACTAGCATTTCCACTTTTTGTCGTCTTTTCCGTTTTCACTCTTTAGCTATTCTACTTCACCCTCTCACAGATCTCAAATATAATATCTCATCAATCCTCGTTAGCTATCTTCCATTAAGACCCTTTCGTTCTTCTTGCAGATCTGGAATATTTCTTGAAAATCTATAGCTTCATTTACGATTGGTGGAAGAAGCATCTCCATTTCACTCTTCACTCTTGGATGAGGTTTCCTGACCATCCAAGATAGATGTGGTATCGTTTTTCTGTCTTCTTCTCTATATGTTTACCATGTTTATAGATGTATATATGTTTTGAAGTCTAGTTTCACTTGCCTATGTATGTTCTTTTGTGGATTGAGTATGGATATTGGGGATTTGATGATATTGAATTTGTTCTTAATTGTAAAGTTTATGGATCTAAAATTTGATAGTTAAACAATTTTACATTAGTTAATTAGAAATAAAATGATTGGATGCAACATTATTTATTAATATTTTTTAATAATTGGGAAGTATGATGAGTTACTTGATAATAAATGAATCAAAGGTATACTTTCTTACATATAAATTAAACTTATCTATTTTTTATATTTTGGTTTATATGAGAACTACTCTTCTTCGGAGAATTGTGGTCAAATTTAACAGTTGAAAGTAAGGTAAAAAGGAGTCAAAGTCAACTTCGTGAATATTTCAAATTTTAAAATTTATAATATTTATAAAATTGACCCTATTTTTTTTTTTTTTCATTTTTCAACCATTAGATCTATTAGATAGACCACCCATATTAATATATACGGAGTAGTTCTCAAATGAGAGTGCTTCTGATTCCCCGCGCACACACACACAAAAGTTTAAAATGTTGTACATTATATTTTAACATGATAAAATTGATTTTATTATGTTATATCACGATTAAAAATAATTAAGAAATTTTATTAAGAACACTAAAATAATTACAGAAAATATTATAATAATATTATTAATCATACCTATTTATTAATCATTATATTAATTTCATCCCATAATTATTGGCTCACATTTTTAAATTACTTTCCTTTTTTTTTTATATAAACAAAAATGCATAGTGTATACACACACACACACACACAGAGACACACACTTATAATGGAAAAAAAAAGGAAATTAATTTAAATATGTGAGCCAATAATTTGATAAATATCATAAATTATTAATTAATTAGTATAATATCAATTTTGTTTATAATGGAAAAAATGAAAGTAATTAAAATATGTGAGCCAATAAATTTGATATAGAATTAATATAATGACTAATAAATATTGTAAAATTAATTATTTTGTTATAATATTTGCTTTATTTATTTTTAATTTTCTTAATAAAATGTTTCTTAATTAGTCTTAACCGAAATTAGCAGAGTCATAATAAAATGAGGGTAATTTTGTTGGGTTAAAATATAATGTACAACATTTTAAACTTGATATACAAATCTATTAGCACTACAAATATGAACATATACTAATGATATAATTTGGATTCAAACATATAATATTTTAAAGATATATTGGAATGTCATATGCGAATACATCATCCATATAAAAGTGTGAATTAATCTCATTTATTCATTTTTGTTGATTAATAAAGTGTAGAAATTAGAAAAAAAATATATTGAATGCTTGCTTTTTGCCCAAAATTAGGAGTATATAAAATCTAGTCTCATAATCGTCTCATAATCATGATAAAGGTATAAAAAGATTGTTATAATATTACAATGTTAATTTAATCCTAATGTTAGTCATACAGAAAAAAAATTACAGTATCAATTTAACATCTAAGTGAACTTCTTCTTTTCATTTAGGTGTGAAGTTGTTAACAATTCTTTCGAATATAATTGTTTACCAACAATATAATAATATTTTTTTTAGCTTAGTTTGAATGATTATATATATATATATATATATATATATATATATATATATATATATATATATATATATATATATATATATATATAAATCTGCTCAAGTGTGGACGCGTCTTAACGTGTGAACAGTGCGGTTAATACACCACTCAATGTTAGAAAACGCGTCACATGAAAATACACAAAAACACCAAAAAATACACCACACACCCAAAATAATGCACCATAACTCCCATGCTCTTAATTGTGCATTTCCAAACACTGTGTGGTGTATATTTTCATACTTAGTGGTGTGTGTTTTGGTGATGTGCACCTAACGGTGCATATTTGTGTGGTGCATTTTATAACACTGATTGATGTATATCTGTATACATAGTGGTGAGCCCGTGTAATGTCATATGAGAACAAGTCATTAGGAGAAAACTAAGAATCAATATCATCTTTACATTTGGAAAATTTGAATGCACCCTATCAAATTTTTAAAAAACACGGTGTTATTTTCGTAATTATCACCAACTTTACTATGAAAACTTGAACACGAAAATCTGCAATTTTAAAACTTTTTTAGGTTTGCACATTTAATATTAACATTTTGCATATTTAGTATTAAAATATTGCACTTGTAAAAATGTGAAAGTACATTGCACTTAGGATTTCGATTTTAGAGTTTATGACTGAGTTTTTAGTTTCATTTGGTTTAGTACTTCACTTTTTACTACTTATGGTCTAACATTTACTGTTTAGATTTAAAATTTAATTTTTTTTATTGATTTTTATAAAATTTACCAAGTTTACATATTTAGTTTTAAAGATTGCATATTTAAGTGTTAAAGTTTGCATGATGAAATTGATGGTAATTACGAAAATGACACCGAGTCTTTTTTTAAAATATGATCATATCAGTCAAATTTTATATATGTAAAGCTGAAATTTATTCTTAGTTTTCTTCCAAGAATGTGTTCTCATGACTACATACATACATACATACATACATACATACATACATACATACATACATACATACATACATACATACATACATACATACATACATACATACATATATATATATATATATATATATATATATATATATATATATATATATAATCACCATAATAAACCTATAAAAAATATAATTGTTATAATATTACAATGCCAATTTAATTTAATCCTAACGTCCCTCATAAATTTTTTTTTAAAAAAGATTGCATAAAATTACGAAGTACAATATTTATTCAACGTCTATGCTAACTTCATCTTTTCATTTACGTGTAACAATTCATTCAAATATAATCTTTTAACATCAATAACTTAATTTACACTATCACTACGATGATAATAGTTCAAGTTATATATATATTCTTGAACTAAGTTACGCGTAGTGATGGTGTAAACTAAGTTATTGCTGTTAAAAGATTATATTTGAATGAATTGTTCCGCGTAAATGAAAAGATGAAGTTAACTTAGACGTTGAATAAATATTATACTTCATAATTTCATGCAATTTTTTTTAAAAAAAAAAAAACTTTATAAGTGACGTTAGGATGAAATTAAATTAACATTGTAATATTATAACAATTATATTTTTTATTATACGTTTATTATTACGGTGATTATATTACGTATAATAGTCTCGGAGTTTCCGGGTTATTATACAACGTTATTACTAGGAGTAGTAAATACTTTATGCCCCCCCTGCAAGAAGTTTGAATTGGACTTTATAAGGAAAAAAGAAAAACAGGGTTTGGTGTTGGTGTTTGTTGTAGCGTTGACAAAAGTGGACCGCTGTTTTGCCTTGGATTCTTGATTATAGCGCCTGGTTTAGTGGGTTAGTAATATAAATACTGCATTAACCCAACGCATATATACAGGGAAAAAAATATGCACTAGCATTCTAGCAATCTAGCATAGGAACATAAATAAATAAACTCGCCGCCCATTTTGCTCCACTACTCAGCGAAGCCGGGCCAAACGACGGAGCAACAATGGAACGTAAGTGGAGTTGTGGGGTGAATTTGTTTTTTGCTCATTCCCGTGTTGAATTGCTTGTATGCAACTCACTGTTCTTGTTTTGCTCTGCCTGTCTGATCATGCATCCCTTTGGTTCAGATATGGGTTTAATCTGTGTTTTTTTTGTTTGGAATGATATGCATATAGAGTAAATGCAGCTTTTTTGTTGTTGTTGTTGTTGTTTTTGTGTGTTGGGGTGTTTCTTTTCGGTGAAAAGATCAAAAGAGGTGGCGGGATTGAGAAGGCTTGGAATAATTCGAGTTTTTTGGTTTTTGTTATTTCGATTGGAGAAATATGAATGTGGGGTCTCTGTTGTGTATATGTTCAACCCGTATAATCTGTTGAATTTTTCCTGTTCTGTGTGTGTTGCTTTTCGGTGAAAAGAAGAACGTAAGAGGTGGTGGTGTTGGTTCTGTGATGGGATTGAGAATGGGGGTTTTTATGTGTGGATTTTTAGTGTTTAAAATAATTCCGACTATTTTTGTTATATCGATTGGAGAAATATGAATGTGGGCTTCTGTGGGCTCTCTGTTGTATATATGTTCAACCCATATAATCTGTTGAGTGCTGTTCTCTGTGTGTTTTGCTTTTCGGTGAAAGGAAGAACATAAGAGGTGGTGGTGTTTGTTTGGTTCTGTGATGGCCTGATGGGATTGAGAATGGGGTTTTTTATGTGTGGCTTTTTGTGTTTAAAATAATTTCCGAGTATTTTTGTTATTTCAATTGGAGAAATATGAATGTGGGCTTCAGTGGGCTCTCTGTTGTATATATGTTCAACCCATATAATATGTTTCAGTTCTGCTCTCTGTGTGTGTTGGTGGGTGTTGCTTTTCAATGAAAAGAAGAGCATAAGAGGTGGCAGTGTTTGGTTCTGTGGTGGGATTGAGAATTGGGTTTGGTATGTGTAGCTTTTTTGTGTTTAAAATAATTCGAGTTTTTTGGTTTTGTTATTTTGATTGGAGAAATATGAATGTGGGCTCTCTGTTGTGTATATGTTCAACCCATATAATATGTTCAGTTCTTTCTGTTCTCTGTGTGTTGGGGTGTTGCCTTTCTATGAAAAGAAGAACATAAGAGGTGGCGGTGTTTGGTTCTTTGGTGGGATTGAGAATTGGTTTGGTGTGTGTAGTTTTTTGGTTTTGTTATTTCGATTGGAGAGATATGAATGTGGGCTCCAGTGGGCTCTCTGTTGTGTATATGTTCAACCCATATAATATGTTCAGTTCTTTCTGTTCTCTGTGTGTTGGGGTGTTGCCTTTCTATGAAAAGAAGAACATAAGAGGTGGCCGTGTTTGGTTCTGTGTTGGGATTGAGAATGGAGTTTGTTTTGTGTAGCTTTTTGTGTTTAAAATAATTCAAGTTATTTCGATCGGAGAAAAATGAATGTGGGCTCCGGTGACTCTCTGTTGACTGTTGTGTATAAGTTCAACTCATAATATGTTGAGTTCTGTTCTGTGCGTGTGTGTTGGGGTGTTTCTTTTCAATGAAAAGAAGAACATAAGAAGTGGCGGTGTTTGGTTCTGTGTTGGGATTGAGAATGGAGTTTGTTTTGTGTAGCTTTTTGTGTTTAAAATAATTCGAGTTATTTTGATTGGAGAAAAATGAATGTGGGCTCTGGTGGCTCTCTGTTGTGTATATGTTGAACCCATATAATATGTTCAGTTCTTTCTGTTCTCTGTGTGTTGGGGTGTTGCCTTTCTATGAAAAGAAGAACATAAGAGGCCGCGGTGTTTGGTTTTGTGTTGGGATTGAGAATGGAGTTTGTTTTGTGTAGCTTTTTGTGTTTAAAATAATTCGAGTTATTTCGATTGGAGAAAAATGAATGTGGGCTCCGGTGGCTCTCTCTTGTGTATAAGTTCAACTCATAATATGTTGAGTTCTGTTCTGTGTGTGTGTTTTGGGGTGTTTCTTTTCGATGAAAAGAAGAACATAAGAGGTGGCGGTGTTTGGTTCTGTGTTGGGATTGAGAATGGGGTTTGCTTTGTGTAGCTTTTTGTGTTTAAAATAACCACTGGGTCTCTGTTGTTTATATGTTCAACCCATATAATCTGTTGGGTTCTGTACTATTCAACTAATTGCACATAATCCTAGGTTTTCACTTTTCAAATGTCTAACTATAGTATGCAAGGTTTTGTCTAATTGGTTTCATTTTTCAGTTAATTGGTTTTCAATCGAGGAGGATATGCAACCACTGCAAGCTGGAGTTTTAAAGGCCATTAGTTTTGGCTTCCTCTCTGAAGCAGATGCTGTACGTATTTTTACTAAATTTCTTTCCGCCTATCTTAATAAAATAATAGGAATACAAATCTTGGCCATAAGTATAATTTATCTATTGCTATTTATTTGCTTATAATTGCCTGGAATGTGAACACGTGCATACTTCATGGTCATAGAGTTTTACTAACACATCCGTTTGTTTCTGTTAATTTCTCGTGTGTTCCAATTGAAAGATCAAATTTTTCTGCTATATATACGTCCTATAGTACCTTTTCTGATTGTCTCTACTCTACGAAGTTCATTAACCTTAGATAGCCGATATGCATATATTGTAATCTCTAGGTTTTGTTTCATAAAATGTGCATGCTTTGTAGTATAATTTATCAATCTTCAAATGATACTTGCTTATTTTATGCTACTTCTATAGGCCAAAATTTCAGTCAAGCAAGTAGGAGCTGCGAATGAAGTAGTAGATCCTGCTTTAGGGTTACCGAATCCAACTTTTAAGTGCAACACGTGTGGAGCACAGGACGGAAAGCGGTTAGTTGCTCCAGGAGGTTTGAGTACTTCAAGCAATGGAAAACATGCGTTGTGTTGTGAAGGTGCGAAGGACAAAATTGGAATTGATATGTGATATGATGGACGCCTTTCCATGCTAAAACTTAAAAGATAACGTACCTTGGTTTTATCTTTTGCAGGTCACTTTGGTTTAATCAACTTACAATACACAGTTTTGAACCCGTATCTCATGTCCGAGATTGCACAGCTTCTCAATAAAATTTGCCCAGGATGTAAATCTGTTCGCCGTAATAGAGTCAAGGTCAGGAATTACCGTGTTAGTACTTTGTGGTCAAAACATCCATTTTGAGTCTTATTATGTTCTTCAGCTGATTGCTTTGCTTTTACAGAATGCTGCTTCCACATCGGGGCAATCCCAGTTGGGAAACTGCAAGTACTGTGATGTAAGTTTGCTCGGCTCATTTTCTTCACTGGTTTACTCTGTAGTTTTTTTTTTTAACTTGTTTTCTCTTGAACATACAGGTAAAGATAAAAAGCTATCCACCAATGAAATTTAAAGTATCTCGAAGAGACAAGTTTAGGAGGACTGCACTTACTGCAGAAGTGAATGAAAAGGTGTCAAAGAAATTTGGTTTAGCTTCTGATTATTGGAACATAATTCCATATGATGCACAGACCGAAAGTTTTGACACATCAGATGAAAATCTGAAACCAAATATGAGACTTCTAACGCATGCCCAGGTAGTTTTCCAAATTAATCTTATTTGAGTGCAAATATTTGACAACTTCTCTCCTTTATTTGTTCTTCCACATTTTCGTAGCGATTTGTATGCAACTATTTTGTTACATAAATGCAAGTTAGGTTGGATCATCACATGTTTGATAATTTGAGAAATTGCTTGATTCCCAGTTTTAAGGTGCTGATTTTATAACATGGGATTGAGTAGTCATGATCTTGAAGTTCTGTCCCTGATGCTACTACATGCTTATGTTTGCTCCCTTTTATGTTGGAATGGATAAAGTATAGACTTAAAAGGCTCCATATATGTGTTAAGTGGGTGACTTTTATTGAGCCAAATAATTTGGGAATCTATGTATTCTGCATTAAACAAGCAATTATCTTGTTTGCATATAGTTGGTTGTACATTTATGTTTATATATATTATATATATGCTCAACACGTCCTTTCACGTATGTGGGCTGATTACTTTTTGATGAGCTCCAAGCAACACGTGGACCATAGTCTCTTTTTTTATCGGGCTGATTACTTTTTGATGAGCTCCAAGCAACACGTGGACCATAGTCTCTTTTTTTATCGGGTTGATTACTTTTTGATAAGCTCCAAGCAACACGTGGACCATAGTCTCTTTTTTTATAGGGTGACACGGAGATTGGAACCCATGACCTTTGAAATGGGGTTAACTCTGATACTAAATTGAAGCATGTATTCCATCTCAACTAAAAGCTTAAGCTAATAGTTGGATGCACATTTATGTTTATATATTATATATATGCTCAACACTTAAAGACTGTACTGCCCATCATAGTATCGCAATGGTTTTTTTTTGTTGGAAAATTCCATTACTGTACCAAAGACTTTCTTTTTATTCTTCTGCTGCATATCTGAAAAAGAATTTTGTCTCCATTTTTTTCTTTTAGGTCTACAGCATACTGAAAGAAATTGATTCAGAGATTCTTGAGGCATCCTTCAAGAGGAAAAATTCGATGTTCCTGAATTGTTTACCTTTGACTCCTAACTGTCACCGAATAATGGAATCTGGCCATGCTATGCTATTTGTAAGTTGAAATTGTCCGTTCCTTGTATTGATTAAATTCTTTCTGCACATTATCCATCTTCATATGCTTCTTGTATGTGTATTACTTTAGGATCAATGCAGTAGGCTTTATAAAAAGCTGATTGACTTCAAAGGTACAGCCAATGACTTAAGCGTGCGCGTTCTTGACTGCACCAAGATATCAAAGGCAAGACATATAATCACACTTTTGATTTGCTAAGTTTTCTTTTACGAAAAACATCTTACACAATCTTTTAAACATTGCAGCTACGTATTGAAAAGAAACCATCAACTTCAGAATCTCTATCTGGTAGTGGATCTGCTTCTGGCCTGAAGTTTGTCAAAGAGCTTATTATCGGAAAGAGAACAAACCATACTTTTCGCATGGTTGTTGTCGGTGATCCGATGATAAATCTCTGGGACATTGGTGTCCCGCGCCATGTTGCTGAGGGCCTCCAGATAGGCGAACAGTTGAACTGTTGGAACAAAGAAAAATTATCTGAGGTTTGCCATCTAGTTATTCTTCAAAATGGAAGGATGACTGTTCACAGAAATGGTGAGCTGGTTTGTATCACTGCATCAGAAAAGTTGCGAACAGGGGATATTGTTTACAGGCCTCTTGTTGATGGAGATATTGTGTTAATAAACAGACCTCCTTCGATTCATCAACACTCTCTTATTGCTCTGTTCGTCAAAGTACTTCCCGTAGATTCAGTTGTTTCTATAAATCCCCTGATTTGCTCTCCTCTTCGTGGGGACTTTGACGGTGATTGCCTTCATGGTTATGTTCCCCAATCAATGGATTCTAGAGTGGAGCTTAGAGAGCTTGTTGCTTTGAAGAAACAATTGACCGATGGACAGAGTGGCCAGAACCTTTTAGCACTAAGCCATGACAGCTTGACTGCTGCTCATTTAATAATGGAGGATGGCGTTCTCTTGAACCGTTTCCAAATGCAGCAGCTACAAATGCTTTGTCCTCATCTATTGCAATTGCCAGATATCATCAAACCAATGCCAGTAGGATCTTTTTCGTGGACTGGCAAAGAGTTATTTAGCATGCTTTTGCCTTCGGATTTTGATTATGATTTTCCATCTAATGGTGTGCATATTAGCCAAGGCGAAATTATATCTTCTAATGGGTCTTCTTGGCTTGGTAGCACTGACGGAAATCTTTTTGACAGTCTTGTTAAACATTATGGAGAGGAAGCAATTGAGTTCCTTAATACTGCACAGGAAGTTCTCTGCGAGTGGCTGTCAATGAGGGGCTTAAGTGTTTCGTTATCTGATATTTATCTTTCTGATCCAGAAGCCCATGAGAATATGCTTGATGATATTTCTTGTGGCTTACAAGAAGCGGAGAGGCTTTCACATGTTTCACAGCTAATGGAGGATTATAATCGAGATTTTCTTATTGGGTGTTCTGAAGGGAACGAAAACTGTATGAATTTTGAAGTTGAGCAGAAGAAATCAGTTGCACGTAGTCAAGCTTCCATATTTGCTTCCAAGCGAGAATTTCGGAACATCCAAACCCTGTTTTATAGTTATGCAAGCAAGGAGAATTCATTGCTGGCTATGTTAAAGGCCGGGAGCAAGGGTAACCTGCTAAAAGCAGTGCAGCATAGCATGTGTCTTGGTTTGCAGTGTGCTTCTGCTCTATTGTCATTTCAAATCCCCTATAATCTTTCTTATGTTGGATGGAACGGTGATAAATTCAATCCTCATAATATTCCGCAATATTCTGGCTCTTACATCCCATGTGCTGTGGTAAAAAATTCTTTTCTTGCGGGGTTAAATCCTTTGGAGTGTTTTGTGCATTCGTTAGCAACAAGGGAAAGTAATTTTGGTGGGCATGCTGATGTTTCTGGAACTTTGACTCGTACCCTTATGTTTTTCATGCGTGATATATACACCGGATATGATGGAACAGTGAGAAATGCATATGGGAATCACATTGTTCAGTTTTCTTACCACACAGAAGACCCCGATCATGCCCAAGAAGACCATTTTGCACCTAATATTATGGCTGGTCATCCTGTTGGTTCGTTGGCAGCATGTGCTATTTCTGAAGCTGCTTACAGTGCTTTGGATCAGCCTATCAGCATACTTGAGTCATCGCCTCTGCTTAACTTAAAGGTTCTCTCTCTCTCTCTCTCTCTCTCTCTCTCTCTCTCTCTGCACTTATGTTGCACGGCAGCTAAACATTAACTGTGAAGCTGTATTCTTTTCTCCTTTTACCAATTACATCTCACTCATTTACTTGACTGAAAAATAATTTTTTACTCTTATCTGTTACTTCGCAGAAAGTGCTGGAATCGGGAGTGCAAAAACGCAGCGGAGGTAAAACTGCTTCGCTGTTCTTGTCTCCAAATCTTGGAAGATGGGCTTTTGGGTTTGAATATGGAGCGTTAGGAGTGAAAAGTCATTTGGAAAGGGTCCTATTTTCGGACATTGTTTCTACAGTAATGATCTGGTAAGTTTTTCTACATACCATTTATGATGTTTTTCTTTTTGCTCTTCTTTTACCTATAAGTAATAACTCTTTTTTAAATTTAGGTTTTCCCCTGAGAAATGCAGAGACAAGCGCAGTAGTCCATGGATTTGTCATTTTCATGTGAACAAGGTAATGCAGTGTTAATTTGTTTCTTCTGTTTCTGTAAGTTCCATTTCTAATATTTTGTTTCCAGAGAATTGCAAAGAAGAGAGGTTTAAAGTTGCAATCCATTACCGATGCTCTTAACCGGCATTACTCAGCCACTAAAGTAAAAGCAAATAGTCAACTTCCAAATCTGAAGATTACATGCGAGTAAGTCTTCACTTCAAAAAGCTTTTTGTCTTTCAGTCATTACCTGCAAATAGAGAAATCTAAATTTTGCTTGTAGGGTCACTCAATTGGGCTATGATGCACACGAAAGCTCTGGACACCACCAATACCCATAACCGGGTGAACACAAAGTGGACCGAATAGGCTCTGATACCATGTTATAATTTAAGATTGGACTAGGGTCACTCAATTGGGCTATAATGCACATGGGCCAAACCACACTAAAAGATTGAATCCAGCCAATTAGCTAGTCTAACACATAGCCTTATAAACCCATATTTTCTCTCTTATTTTATCAATGTGAACTCTTAACATGCTGGCTTGCCAAAACCGGCATCACTTCCAAAAACTGACATTAATGTTCCTTATTATTGACAGGGATTGTTATCTTGCTGGCATGCCGGAAGAAGATTCAAAATTTTGCATTACAGCTTCAATTGTTGGAGTTTCAAAAAGTTCTTCAGATTGTGATATCCTCCGTGATGTTGTGATGCCATTCCTACTTGGAACAGTCGTTAAAGGTTTCAATAATTAAATTGGTTTCTATTCTACCTTGCATGTGAATGACATTTTTGGTTGTCTTTTTCCTTGAAAGAAATTTTACTTTCTCATCAAGAATGAGGTTTTGCCTTCTGCTCGTATTGAAATGTGCTTGGTCTTCTAGTGGATTGAATCTTCGACTGTATAGGAGTAATACTGTTGAGTATGTGTTTAATATTCCTCCCTTGTATTTTTAGGATTTCCTGCATTCAAGAAGGTCGATATCTTATGGAAGGACGGTTCCTTTGCATCAAAATCTTCGAAAAGATCTGCTGGAGAACTTTATTTGCGGGTTTTCATGTCCGAGAACTGTGCGAGGACTAAATTTTGGAGTGAACTCGTCAATAGCTGCCTTCAAATAATGGAAATGATTGATTGGGAGCGTAGCCATCCAGATGATATTCAGGATACATCTGCGGCTTATGGAATAGACGTTGCATGGATATCTTTTCTGAGCGTGAGTTATGACTATATATTGTTGCATTTCTTTACGTTGCACATGAGTTGCCCGAACCTTCTGGCTTAGGAGCTTTAAATTGTTTAACCTCATGAATGAGATAATACTTATAAAACGCCTTTGATGTGCAGGGTCTAAATTCTGCAATATCTGAAATTGGCAAGAGGATCGTTCCCGAACACTTAGTCCTCACCGCAGATTATCTGACATCAACAGGAGAATTCACTGCTTTGAATTCCAAAGGGCTTGCAGATCAAAGAAAGGCGAATGGTCTCTATGCACCCTTTTCACAAGCATGTTTAAAGGTTATTGTCGTTCAAACTATTTCTACTTCAAATTTTCCGTCTTATTCCAATTTTGAGTTAGACGTTCTATTTCTACTTGAATGCAGAGCCCTGGCGAGGCTTTTGTTAAAGCAGCAAAGATGGAAACGGTTGATGATCTTCGAGGGAGCGCTGAAGCTTTGATACTGGGAAAGACCCCTCCAATTGGTACCGGTTTCCATTTCGACATTTTATACTCTGGGAAGGTACAGATTTTTCCTGTTAAGAACTAATCCATAGTAACCGAGCCTTTTCTTCTTCCTTTTCATTATTTATTTATTTTTATGCTTTACTTTTTGTTTTCTTTTTGTGGGACTATCTTCATTGATGAGTATCGTCTCATACTTCATGATATGATTTTTTTTTTTCTATTTTCTTCCACCAGGGGTATGAGCCGCTATCCAAATCAACTGATGTCTATAGTCTGCTGAGTATGAATTCTAGTCTTCGGAGGCAAAATGGGATGGCCAACCCAAAAGGAAACAATGAAAGCCCGATGAAGTCCCTTCCCCAACATCTATCCAAAGCCTTCTCGTTTGATGACATTAAGAAGCTCTCACTGGCATTGAAAAATATCTTGAGCAGGTAAGTCAATATTCCACTTCTTTAATCCTTGTTTTAAAAAAAATAATCTATTTTTGAGAGATGAATAAGTTGATTTTAATGTAATTCCGATTGTTGTTTCATTACAAATCCCATTTGGTGCAATAGTTGTGCTATAGTTGTGCTATAGTTGTGCAATACCATCCTGTTTGAGCATAACTGGAAATGATTCTAATATAAATTCTAATTATTTCTCCCCCTTTCTAATTTGATGATTTTATTTATTCCTATGTTTTGCTGCAGCTATCGCATCAATGAGCCATTGAGAGACTCTGACAAATCCATTGTGATGAAAGCCTTATACTTTCATCCAAAGCGGGAAGAGAAAATTGGGACGGGAGCCGAGGAAATAAAGGTACAATCTGCTTAACTCTTGGCTTGTTTTGTTTGAGCAACCTGCAAATATTCGTGAGATTGAACAGAACTTCCAACCTCTGTTTCTGTTGGGCGGAGGCCTGTAAAGGGTAAAGGCCAAGTCCAGCACCTAGCGTCTCGAAAATGTGATGGCGGTCTATAAAGAAATAAAGTTGCGCCTTCGCTGCTAGCTATAGCTTTTGTTGCAAGTGGTAAGCGTTTGATCCTAACAGTTTCTCCCATTGTGGCGATTGCCATCCCGCTTGTCTTCGCAGGTTGGCCAGCACGAGAAGCACCAATCGCGCTGCTTTATTGTGGAACGATCAGATGGAACATCCGTGGACTTCTCCTACCACAAATGCGTGCAGAATGCTATTGAGCTAATCGCTCCCGAGAAGGCCAAGAGTTTCCATTCGAGATGGCCGGAAAGGAAGTTGTAATGGTGTACCTTCCCTTTTTTTTTGTTGTAGTGTTATTGGGTTCTCCAGTACAGATTTTTGGGTTTAGGGGCCTGTAAGCTTCTTTTTGCTGCTCCCATTGAAGCTTGTTTGCCTTTAATTTTATTTGGCATAGGCAAAGGGGATTTAATGGAAGTAGCAACGAAAAGCTATCAATGGCCATTTCATTTTTTTTGATAAATTCTCTTCCTTGGGTTCAAAATTTGTTGTAATAGATTCATCTGTCAATTGATATTTGTAGATAGGGAAAGCTAAGCTTTGTTGTAAAAGAATTCATCTTTGAATTGAAATTTGTTGGCAGTTAAAGTAATATAAGTTTTGTCGGGAGTATCATGTCAAGTTAATGGTCTCCCGCTTTTTGTTTCGACTTGTCAATGTTCATTGATATTAATTTATTAATTCAAAAGCATATAGGATGATTCTTTATTCTTGAATGGAGTTTTTATTTTGATTTTTGTCAAAAATAACATGTGGATAATATATATGTTTTTTTTAGCAGTTATACTTATAGATGTGATGGATGAATATATTTTTGACAAATATTACGAACAAATTTGAGGAATTTTTAGAGAGGTGATTAGGAGAAAGAACATAGCAGAGAAAAGAAAAAGAAGGAGATGAAGAAGAAGAAACAACAAAGGAAATAACGCATCCACTTGTGCATGTGCGCTTTGGCCTTTGGTTGTGTTTCACGCGAATCAATCGAACTTTTTCATATTTGGTGGGGCTCACTTTAAAATGAAAAATCAAGGTTTTTGTAGAATTTCAAACATTCTCTCTTCCACTTATGATTAATTGGCCCAAAAAAAAATCACCTAAAAACCATCTAATGGAAATATTTAAGTGGAGATTGAAAATTAAAAATAAATAAATAAATTGGTAAATAAAATAGATTACTATTAAGGTGTGTTTGGCTGGTGGGTTTAGACATAAGATATGGGTATTGTTAGTGTTTGGTTGATAGGTTTTGAGAATGCTACTATGGGTTTGGAATACTCCATTAATGAGAAAACTCAAACCCTTATTAAATAAGAGTTTCATTTCCTTTCTTCCTTTCTTCCCCAACTATTAATAATCATTATCATTCCACCCAACTATCAAACATGCTAAATACTTCCACCAAAACCCATTACCCTTACCAAATATTTGATAACCATTCCGATTCTGATTTTCATGTGCGAACCAAACGCATCCTTAGTGTGTATGTTTTGATATTTAATAGGTGTGATATATTTTTCACATGTAATAATCATTGTTCCCCTTCGCCACTGCCTTCCTACCCCCATCATTAGGGGCGTGGATGAAGGTGGAGATATGCATTCAATAGGTAAAAAATAAAAAAGAATCAAATCTGGATTAGATTGAAGAGGAGATAACTATAATTGTTTCCAATCTCGTTAAGGTTGATGGGGGAGGCAATTACAAGTGCCACCCCTGTCATCAAGAACGAAAATAAAAGTAGAAGCTTCCTTCTCATCTAGATCTGAGAGGTAGATGCAATCATGATTACCTCTCTTCTTGTTAAGGACAAAGATGAAGGTAGAGGCAATCATGGATATTGATGATTTCCACCTTTGCAATCAAGGCACTAAACCTTCTTCTCCTAAATGTTGCTTACTGAACCAGTTATACCAGTGAGCTAAGCTTGTGTGTATTAGGGCACTAAACCTAACTTGATTGAGGAATGTTTTTGTTGTCTTGTTTAGGAATGTTTTTGTTGTCACGTTAGAAAACATTTTCCGTTGACGACTACATTTTCCAGACGTTGCCAAACACCGAAAACTCGAAAAACATTTTTCCTGAAGTCATTTTATGGGTTACCAAACACACCCTAAACCTTCTAGTTGCACTGACACTCTTTGAAGTGATATAGAAGTATCAAAAGTCAAAACTCTTAACAACTTGGGAGGAACAAACATTTCAGGATTTTCAAGAAAGAAGAAAATGGAACGAGGGATGTTCATACCAAAGAGCACATAATAGTCAAAACTGTGTGAGTAAAAACTTAGCCAACGGCAGGAATTTGCATTATAAAAGTGGTTAGTTAGTTTTTTTTTTTTTTGGATAGTCTGCAATAGCATCATACATTCATGAGGAACCCATGCACAATTCTTGACCAAAGAAAGCTATTATTGAACTATTCAAAACCCGGTCTAGCAGTCCTGCTTCTTTCTGCGATGTTGATCGAATTCAGGAAGTTTAATGGCCTGTAAATGAGAAAAAACATTTGGCTGTCAAAGAATATCTGTCCGGTGCGTTTTTTGAAGCAAACTAAGCTAGGCAATTAAGATAATGGTAGCACTTGGAATTGAACAAGGAAAGAAAAGCACCAAACAAGAAATTATCTATGTTTTAAATTTAATGTTAGTTAATGAAGTTATTAGAATGAAATTGTAGCAACATACCTTGTCATCTAGCATCTGATCAAAATTTAATGTGTCATTCAGTATCTGTGTGCATATCATTTTTCTAAACGCTATGATAAATCTTGGCTAAGTCCTCTTCTTCATCGAGATACGGTGATTCCTCACATTCAGGCACATCAATTTGATCTAAGAAAACTGGAGAGAACGAAATGAGATTAGAAAAAGAAATAGTAACAGCTTGCTTAGCTTTTCTAAAGAATGTAAAAGAAAAGAAAATATTAAGAATGAAGCAATGTAGCCTCTAACCTCGATCATCAATTTTGAATTGAAGATTGATCGGTTGATGAAGTCATGAGGAACCAATTCATTTGTAACCTTCTATTATCTGTACAAGGTATGGTAGCAAGTTAGCAACACCATTTCATTTCATCTGGCGTGCAAATACAAATTGAAGACAAAGTGCATGCAAAACAGAGAAAACAAAATGAGATCAGATCAAAGAAAGAATGCATCAAACATCATCACAGAAACAAAGTTGTTAGCAACTATAGATCGAGGTGTAAGTTTTGTAGGATACTTTCTTACTGTGGTTCTAAACTTCTCCGGCCATTTTTTATTCATACTGTTAGTTATTGGAAAATTGAATGTTTCATTCATTTATCCTAACAGAAATAGTAATTAGTAGTTCAATAGTTGTGAAGTTAAAATAAGAAGCAACATCACCTGAAGATTGACTACAGAGTCACTGTTAAAATCTTTCATTTAATGCCCTTATAGAACGCCTAAAATGGATATAAATATAATCAATCTCATGAAAAGGTTTTAGAATTAATTATAATAAGTCTTGCAAATCAACATCAATTAGTGAGGCACAACTGTTGAACAAAATAATAAGTGTAGTCTCACTATCCCTATGAATTCAAAGTTTTAGTCGAAACAAAATACATCCATCTATCCTTCAATTAGAAGGAAATAACTAATCAATTCTGATCTTCTTACCTCTGAAACTTCAATACTTGACTACTAGCAGTGGCTTAGCTTCCCAGTTTGAAAAATTCTTCAATTGACATACCAATCTGCAAAAGTACATTAGTACTCAGGATTAATTATATTGTAAGGGGTAGAGAAAAGAAACAGAGATGTAAAGTAGTATGATCATCACATATAGGCACCAGATGAGATGAGATGAGATGAAATACCTTCTTTGCCCTAGTCACATATACTCATGAAGTAGTAGTAGATCTTTAATTTAATGTCCAAACATACATCTTCTTCTCATTCACAATATAATGTTTGCTAATAAAAAGTTATTCACTGGCTTTTTAACACAAAACTCTTGAGCCCATCTTTCAAGAGCAACTTCTGGATACTCGATCTGCAGGTTTCTTAATTCCATTAATGTGGAATCATTAAATCTTAACCAATGAATTTATCTTTTGTATATGTAACTATATGTATTTGGCATGCAAATAAAAATATAGGAGCAAGACACATGTAACCTAACACATACCGCTTTCCAACAGTTATTTACTATGAGGCTGGCCGGCCAAGTCATCTTAAATAGATAATTCTGTATGCGTATTATGTGAGTCATCATATTCGGGGCCAAGGATTTTGATCTGTGAAAAATAATGCACATAAACAAATGAGATCAGAAAAAAGAAATACTAACTGATTTTGTAAAGAAAGTCAGCATTGAATAGAAACGAAGTAAAAAGAAACATGCTTTAGATTCTAACCTCAACATCCTTGGATCTTCCTTTCTGTTGTAATTGCTTGGCAAAAGCAACAAGGGAAGACTTACACCCCTCCAACTCAATTGACTTCAGGGTGATAATTTTTGCAAAACCCATTGGGATCTGTTCCAAACTATTACAGGATCTTAAGACTAAGTGTCTGAGTATCGAAAACTGATACCTGCTAACTACCCAGTGCTTGAGATCTTTAGCTTCAAGGAGCAAGAATATTAATTCAGGAAATCCTCCTTCAGCTACTACGTTCCATTCAGTTCCATGGAAGGCATTTTCCAACTTGAGTACCTTAAGTTGGGGCAACTTGGCAATTACATTTATATCCCACTGAGAAATATTAGTCCCACTCAACTTCAACTTTTTCAGTCTTGAAGGATACATACACTCTTCTGGCAGGGCTGCATTGCAACCAATGGAAACCGAAATGCTAAGCTTCTCAAGCCCTTCCAAACAGTCAAAATGATCCAGAATAATAGGATTACTGCAACATCCTCTAATGTGACTGGGCTCTATGTCATCCTTCAGGAAAATTTTCAGATTTTTTATGTTAGGGAACTTTCTGTACACCTTCTGTCTGCAATGAATTGGTCTCACCACCCAAGATAATGTTTGTAAATTCTTTTTATTTGCACTTGGAGGATCTAACATATATGAATCGCCAAGTTCAAGATGCCTTAAGTTTGGTGGCTTCCAAATACTAGATGGCAAATGGACTGTTGGTGCTTCATTACTGGAAACAACAAGTGTCTCTAAATTTGGATTATTTGACACTACATCGTCCAAATCCTCAAACCATTGCGTTATGGATAGGTATCTGAGAAAAATTAAGCCTCCTAATTGCACGGGCACTCTTTGAAGTGATATAGAAGTATCAAAAGCCAAAACTCTTAACAGCTTGGGAGGAACAAACATTTCAGGATTTTCAAGAAAGAAGAAAATGGAACGAGGGATGTTCGTACCAAAGAGCACATAATAGTCAAAACTGTGTGAGTAAGAACTTAGCCAACGACAGGAATTTGTAAATGCTTTTAATGATAATCCTGAATGTTGCTGAGTATTTACTGCACATAAGATACCTCCCTTTTGAGCTTCTCCTACGCAGAAGCTATGTAAGGCACTGTGCATTCTACAATTCTTTATCTTGCGGTTACAACTTCGATCTTCAATTAAGAGAAGGCTTATATCAGTAAGCTCATGTAAGTACTCGTAAGCTTGATCTTCTAACTCCTTATATCCCAATGGCTTCACAAATCCCTCAGCAATCCACAACCTTACAAGCATTTTAACTAGAACTTTTTTACGTTTTGGGAAGACTCCAAAGTATAGAAAGCAAACTTTCAAATGATGTGGCAATATATTGTAACTGACAGTGATTGAATTGCGATCTAGAAGTCCCAATGACTCTAATTCCTTTTCAATCTTTTTCCACCCTTGTTGTATGTTGTTGCATTTAGATAAACGCTTGGCAACTTCAACAATTAATTGGGGTAATCCATCACATTTCTCCACAACATGATTCCTAATTTTTTCAAATTTAGGGGCCAAGTGCTCTTCATCAATAGAAAGGATATTACAAAATAGTTCCCAGCTTTCTTTTGAATCTAGCAAAGTCATGTTATGGATATATCTTATCAAGGGGACATCTTGCTTGAAGTGGTGTCTAGTGGTTAGTAATATGCAACTTCCAACTAATCCATTAGAAACACAGCTTATGATGTCAGTACAAGCTTCCTTGCTCATAATGTTGTCCAAAACAATTAGATACTTCTTACCATCAAAGCATTTCCTTACTTGCATTTCTAGTTCACGAGGAGTGCTTCCCTTTTTAATTACATTTGGCTCTTCTACTGGTGTAATTGACTGAAGAAGTTGGCTTAGTAGTCCGTTCTTATTGTAGTGCTGAGGTATATTAACCCAAACTCTTACATCGAAATGGGATGCAACTGATGGATCTTCATACACATTTCTTGCTACAGTCGTCTTTCCAATACCCACCATTCCAACAATTGAGATTAAATCTGGTATGGAAAAATGGGGAGAAAAGAGTTTGTCCTTTATCACTCTACAATCATTGTGACGGCCAACCATTCTACCCTCAAGCTTTAGAAAGCCAAGCGAGGTAGATCCATCAGATTCAACATTCGCAGCGCTAGCATGTTTTAACCAAGTATTTAATGGTTGAGTTTGATTTGCCTTATCAACTTCATTGCTGCTTCTACTTTTGATTATGTTCAACAACTCTGTTGCGCTTTCTGCTGCTTCTTGCAAGGTGTGACTGAGTTTCTGCGAAGCTTTGTCTTGATGTATGGTGTGTTTGGCTAGAAGGAAGTTTTTTAGTTGTATTTGGAGGTCATCTTCAGTTTTGAGTGCGAAGTTTGTGATTTTGGTTTCCAATATTTTGATTGCAGCAGCAGAATTATTGGAATTCCTAACCTGCAATAAGCAGCCTCTCAGGGTAGAAAGCTGTTGTAACAACTTTCCCAGAATTATTGGAATTCCATACACAGTTCGGAAGGGCATATGTTGGCATATGTAATGCTTAATTTTTACGATGAGAATAGTTAAAACAACAGTAGCACTGCCCATTTTTGATGACTTCAACAGCTGTGTTGCATTTTTTGCAGCTTCTCGCAAAGTTTGATGGCAAGCTGCAGTCTTTTCTCCATAGTCTCCTCCGTGTTGAAGGATGAAGAAGTTGCTAAGCTGTAGTTCAATGTTGTCTTCAGCTTTGAGTGCAAAGTCTCTGATTTCAATTTCTAAATCTCTGAGTTTGAGTACTGCATCGCCATCACCATCACCATCACCATATGATAACTCCGGGAGAAGGGCTTGCAAAGAAGACAGGTCTATAAGCAAAGACTTGATGATTCCTGCTGCTGCTGGATCATCATCATCATGGAGAGACAGGCTTACCCTTGGTGTTTGCCCAACAAACTCAATCTCAATGGTTTTAATCAGAGAAGTTAAAGCAACGCAAGCCATCTCATCTATCTCTCAATTCCAATCTTTAATTTAATTTGCTGCTATCGATCAAGTCTGATCTGAGAAGAGCTAATTAGCTTGCTGCCATTTATGTTTTTATTGTAATTTTATTAATAACTAAAGATCATAGAAACTTCTAAAGTTCATTAATAATCTGAAATTAAAGTGATTGAGGACATGAATAATGCATTATTTCTCCTCTCATCTTTTTTCAAATTAAACTTTCATTATAATCTTCTATCCTTCCGACCATGCTTTATTTTTTCGTCTTCTTACCTGCCCTGCCCTACAAATCATTTCCATATCAACCTCATAACTAAACAATTCCTTTGCTTTCAAAAAAAAAAAACCCTAAACAATTCCTTTCCTATTATACATTAATTAATATATAAAGTTGGCAACTTTAATATTGCAATAGTGTTGTCTTTTCAATAAATTATATTTTATGAAAAATCATCTTAATTATTTTTAACTACAATAAACAAGATGAAAATGAATACAAGAATACCCAAAAGATGCTGGAACAGAACAAACTTACCTCCAAAATATTTGATGAAGATGAACCCAAGAGTGTTGGCAAATCTCACGGCAAAAACAGCAATCCAACCACTGCGCCAAAGATGAAGAAAGAAAAATGCAGGTTTCTTGCTTCTTGCTGCCGAATGGAATGAGCACAAAGGAACTGATGAAAGAAACTAATTTGAAATTCTTTATAATGGCTACACAACAAAAATAAACAGGAACACACTTCAGTGGGATTCAAAAGGCATAATTATTGTTTCCTTTCTCCTTTCTGCCGAAAGTAAGTGTGCCAGCTTTTTCCTCCACTTAGCCAAAGTGTCCAGGGAAAATGACTGAAATGTGATAAAATTAGGATAGGTGATAAAAATAGGAACTTTTTTAAAATGTGATAAAAGTGAAAACAAAAAAAATGAGTTTGGGTGATACGGGTGGCCTCAAAAACGCTTTTTTCAAACTCGTTTGACCCTTTTTTTCGATATACGCAAATCAAAATTATTTCTTCAGAAAAGTGTTTGATTAAAAAAAATGTCGCCTAATCACCTTCTCCCGCGAAGGACATAGGAAGGAGCCAACCAATACCTTACTAACCTCACGGTGAGATACAAGCTTAATAAATTAAAATGCAAAAAGCTTATAATAATCACGCTCTAAAATCAATTTGTACAGTAAATCAGTTTCTTAACAATGATGAGTTAAGAAACCCTTTTTAATTTGTACAGTAAATGAGTTTCTTATCAATAATCAACCTCTAAAACCAAAATTTTACATTAAGGGGGTGTTTGGTAAATGGCTGATAGCTGGTAGCTGGTAGCTGATCGAATTAGCTGATAGTTAATAGCTGATTGTGTTAGCTAGTTTGACCAACTGATTGTATTAGCTGGTTATAAAAAGTGTTTGGTAAATTAGCTGTTTACTATTAGCTGATTATATGTAAAATGACCTTTAAGGGTATGAATTTATTAGGAAATATGAAACCTTTTATTTATTTTTTTTAGAAAGAAGTATGAAATCTTAATTTTGATAAATGCTTCTAAAATTTGACTCACCGTTTATATTTAGAAGTGTATTATTTTTATTTACATATAAGTGTATTACAGAGTATTTTTTTTATTTATTTCACTATTATTGAAATTAAATTTAAATATTTCAAATGTAAAATGATTTTATTATTATTATTATTATTATTATTATTATTATTAAAACTTAGGCCCATTCACAAATCCACAATCAGTCCAAATCCCTAGTTCCTACCCATTTGTTTTCCCCTGCAACGGCGATGGCGAATATGATGATGAAGACGACGCGCGGCGGCAAGAAACTGAGGAAAACGACGGCAAAGAAGGTGATGAAGACGGCTATAGCGAAGAAGATGAGGAAGTTGGTGACGGCGATGAAGATGAGGAAGACGGCGACGACGATGGCGATGAAGATAACAGTGATGGCGAAGAAGACGACGATGGAGAAGAAGACGGTACGGATTAACTCGTTTCTTGACTCGGATATGCGTGTTTTCTGTTCTTGTTTGTTTGATTGTGTTTTTTCTTTCTTGTGAAATAAAAATCTAGCTTTGTTGTGTCTTTTGAGTTTTGAGGATGAAGATGAACATGAGAAAGTTGAGGGGAAATCCATTAGAAATTCTACTCCGTTTGTCTCTCTGTAATTGCAAATGTAGAACTGGTGAGGTGATGAAGCTGCAGAGGCCAGAGGGGTTAGGGATTAGAGATACAAGGCTAAAGTAGTAATTTAATAAATATATCCTATAAGCTAATTCACAAACGCTGCTCAACCCAGCGTTTCATTTTTTGGCTGATTGGCCCAATCAGCTGAGGCCAACCAGCCATCTACCAAACACATAAAATCAGCTTATTGACTAGTCAATCAGCTATTTTTGGTCAAAACAGCCAAATTTTGGCTGATAAGCCAATAACCAAACACCCCCTAAAAATCTTAACTTTTTACACTACATACTCTTACGGAAAAAAATGAGTTAATACCCAATATAGTCCTCGACTATAGTGGTTTTACTCAATTTAGTCCTAAATGACTTTGTGTACCTAATTTAGTCCTCGACTTTGCTGATTTTACTCAAATTAGTCCTCTGTTATAAATTCTGTTTGTTAGCTGTTAAAAGAAGGGTCAACATGGTAATTTCTCCTTTTCTTATTGGTCAGATTACCTTCCTCATCCACAAATGGTATTTAGAACAAGAAAAACATCATATGCAATTGTCCATGGAAGCTTGAACATGATGCTATCGTTCATGTTGTTATCTGCTGCTATATATCATTTATATATTGCATTAACATTGAATGTTGTGGGAATATGTCCCCTTTTTGGATGTGTGGGTAGAGAGGGTGGTTTGAATCATTTGATTTGCTAGTTTGCCTTGTGAGTTATGTTATATTTGGATGTTACTATCTATTTATTATTTCCTTATTATATGTTTCCTTTTCCTGTGGTTGTAATGTAGTCTCAGTTGGTTAGCAATAGAATATGAGAGTCCTCGGTACAATATATTAAAAGGACTCTCTCTCTCATGTATTATTCAGAATATACAAAATACATTTGTTAATTTGGTATCAGTTAGCGAAAGGTAAGTCTTTTTTTTCCTTAATTCCCGATTACCTTCTTCCGCTTCCGTTACCTTTCACCTATGGCCGCGACACCACCGACTGACGGAGCCCTTACCGTAGCCACCAGCCCGCCACCGGTTCCGCCTCCCTCGCTCACGGCGGCACATCATTATGTCTCCGTGAAGCTCACATCCCGTAACTATCTCCATTGGCGTACACAGTTGGTGCCGTTTCTTCGCGGCCAGGGCTTGCTCGGATTCCTCGACGGCTCTCACCCTTGCTCGCCGGCGGTTCTTGCTCCCTCTCCACCGGCCGTTGCGTCGTCTTCGTCAACCCCACCGGTGCCATCCAATCCAGCGTATCACGCTTGGATCCAACAAGATCAGTCGATCTTGTCGCTCTTAATCTCGTCGCTCACCGACGAGGTTATGTACCTCGCCGTCGGCAGGTCCACCGCCCGGGAGGTTTGGGAGGCCATTAACGCTACACTTGCGTCGTCATCCCGTTCAAGATGCCTAAGTCTCCTTGGGCAGTTTCAGACCTTGCGCCAAGGAAATCAGTCACCGGCCGAGTACCTTGGACGTGCGCAGATGATCGTTGAGGCGCTTTCCCTTGCCGGTCGTCCACTATCTCCTGATGAACAGGTGTTGTACGCCCTTCGCGGTCTGCGACCAGAGTACCGCTCCATGGCCAGTGCACTCACCGTCTCCACCGCGACAGTCACCCTAGCCCAGCTCGCCGACCATCTTCAGAACCAAGAGTTTATTAACTCTGATGATTTCACCACTTCTGACTCCGCTGTTCATGTCCAGAATCCGGTTGCGTTGTATGCAGGGCAGTAGTCAGTCGGCTTCCGGCGGGCGACACACTGGAAACAGCCGCGGATGTGGTTGGCGTGGCAGAGGGAACTCCGGCAGAAATGGACGTGGTGGCGGTGGCGGTGGTCCCCGTTGCCAGATCTGTAGATCTCATGGTCACTCCGCCGTTAACTGCTTCAAGAGGTATGATGACCGTCCACAACCGCGTGCAAATGTTGCTGTTGATGGAGAAAACCAGCATGTTGTATCGGATGGGTGGTATCCTGATACGGGAGCATCATCCCATGCAACGCCAAATGAATCCATGCTGACCCAGTCCGAGACATATACAGGTGGTGACGTGCTCAAGGTCGGCAATGGCGCAGGTTTGGCAGTCTCGAAAATCGGCCATGCAGTTATTCCATCCGAGTCAAAATCTCTGTCTATGTCTAACATATTATGTGTCCCTAAATTATCGTTGCCTCTTTTGCCTGTATTTAAATTCACAAACGAAAACAAAGTCTTTTTTGAATTTCATAACAATTGTTTGAGCATAAATATAATATGTGTAGTCCAACTATCAGCTTAGGCTTTTAGTTGAGATGGAGCACATGCTTTAATTTGGTATCAGAGTCATGCAAAAGATCATGGGTTCGAATCTCCGCGTCACCCTAAAAAAGAGACTGATTAAAATCTAAAATCTCTCTAAATTTTCAAATTTAGGGGTTTTGATTTTTGATCTCTGCAGGGAGATGAATGAGCAATCTGCGTCGAAATAAGATAAGGAGAAACCCTTCTTTTAACAGATAACAAACGGAATTGTTAATGGAGGACTAAATTGAGTAAAACCATAAAAGTCGATGACTAAATTAAGTACAAAAAGTCATTTAGGACTAAATCGAGTAAAACCACAATAGTCGAGGACTAAATTGGGTATTAACTAAAAAAAAAAATTAATTGAGTTTGTGACTTAGAATACTTACTGCGTTTATAACTTCTCTTTTCTTTAGTAAAACACTTGCTTTTATTTCAATTGGTCCTTTGTTGATCACTGAACAATTATAAAATTAAATGTTACTAATTATCAATTAATTCTCCTCTCTTCATCATGAAACATATTTTTCAATTAGCTTGATTAAGACTTTATCAACAAAACAAGTTTCTAAAAATAAGGTTAAAAAAAATCAATATTCATTTCCAGAAAACATGAAGGGAAAAGGCTTGTAGAGAAGAAAGGTTTGCAAGGAAGGATATGATCATGGAGAGACACACTCACCCATGGGTTGGGTTGTAGAAAGTGAAGCTCAATGAGAGAAATTAAAGCAACACAAGCTAAGCCATCTCTCAATTGCAATCTGTATCACTCTGTTTATTTCTTGGTATTGCAAACTGAAGTGTTCAATTGAGGCTAAGTATGATAACAAGATAAAATATGCAAAGTAATTATCATGTTTTTAATGTAACTTTTACTGTTCACCCCAAAAAAATCATTTTCTGAACAAATCCTGAATTATCATGTTTGGTCCAAAGGAGATTTTTTTTAATGTAGGACACAACGAAAATCAATATGTTATCTTCCATTCTCCATTCCAAGTTAAGCTAACAAGACAAGTAGTAGTAATAATAATAATAATAATAATAATAATAATAATAATAATAATAATAATAATAATAATGGGTACTTGAAGCTCGGAATAGAGTAAAGATGACTGATGGGAAGGACTAAGGCTCGAAATTTCTTCTGCCTGCTTCCTGAGGAATCAAGTAAAGCAGAAAGAGACTAAACTAATGTCTTTTGCACCTGTCCTCAATATCATGTTCACATAATGAGCTTAGAGAACAAAAGGGGAATGATATATATATATATATATATATATATATATATATATATATATATATATATATAGAGGGGCGCGCTCTAATGAGAATGGGTGTCTAGGAGAGAAATAAGAACGATCCACAGTCGTCCACGTGTCCAGGCTAAATCAACAAATCAGATGCAATTTTAAAAAACCGACGCGGTGGCATTTTCGTAAATAACTCAAACTTTGGTGCAAGTAAATGTGTTGTAAGTGCAAGTAGTTGGTGCACATTTGCAAGTAAAAAGTGCAAGTAAAATCACTTACAAGTACAAGTAATTTACCTTGTTAACATTCATGCACCTAGGTGCAACTAATTATATTGTTAAGTGCAACTAGTTATAACTTTAGGTGCACTTAGTATTGATGCTCAGTGTACATTTTACTTGCATCTGTAATACATTTTACTTGCATCTGTAATACATTTTACTTGCATTTGTAATACATTTTCCATGCACTTGTGCACTTATTTTTCACTAGTGCAAGTAATTTACCTTGTTAACATTTGTGCACCTAAGTGCACCTAGTTATAACCTTAGGTGCAACTACATCTGGACACGTAACGCGCTGCGAAGCGTTTTCAGTTCTCTCTTGGGCGCATCATTCTCATTTGAACGCAATCCTATATATATATATATATATATATATATATATATATATATATATATATATATATATATATATATATATATATATATATATATATATATATATATGCAGAAACACAGAACTAAAAACCATGTATATATGCTTTTTGATAAGTTTAACACTTATTTAAATTGTCAATCAAATTAATCAGCTTAAACTCATCACTACTTCAAGTTCAGAACCATTTGCCATCTCCTCCTGATCCTATGACAACAAAAATCCCAAATGGCTATAAACCTCCTATATTTGCAGCCTGCAAGAAGATGTGGCAAAAAACATACTGCACTTAACTTCTAAAAGATAGATGTATGGAACACAGTGGTATTAAATGCTTAAAGAAAAAACCATTTCAATATGTAAGGCCCTCTTCGGTAAATGGTTGTTAGCTGATTTTGTTAGCTGATTGGACTAGAAGGTATAATTAATTGATAATATTAGCTGATTGTAGAAAAGTGTTTGGTAAATTAACTGTTAGTTGATAGCTGTTTGGTATAATTTCTTTTCTCAAAAGGCCAATTGAAAAGGTTGCTTTGAGTAGCCTTTTGAAATTTAGTATTTTGAAGTTACAAAAAACTTATTAACCAAATCACTTATATTGATTTTTTAATCAATTCAAACAACTAATAATGATCAAATAGGCTAAAATTGACTGATAGGCCAATTATTTACCAAACAGGGCCTAAATCACCCATCCTACTTTATCTTTAGTAAGTTTTTTTTTTTTTTTTTTTTTTTTCTTTTTTTGGAACATATCGATCTTTAGTAAGTTGATTCCTATAAATTTGCCGATATGACATTGAATATGAATTGAAACTTCTTGTATGTAACAGATACATATTCATCTTCATCTCAACAAAAGAAGGAAATTTCAATAAATTTTCCTCCAAGTTGCTGGAAAACCTTTTCAATTTAATTTCATAAAGTTGTGCTGCCAATCTTTTTCTGTACTACTCACCACTCTATTACCATATTTTGGATAGTCTGCAATAGCATCTTACATTCACAAGGACCCCACAGCTTTCAATTATCCTTAATACCCTGCAAATGAGAAACATTTGGCTGCATCAACTCCATCAAGAAATGCCATATTTTTTTATTTTATTTTTTTAAGAAACTAGAAAACTAGCCATGTTTTATAATACATCATATAGTACGTTGGAATTATTTAGCAGATAGGTTTCTGTGTAGATACCATTGTTCAAATGGAAGTTATTCATTGTGATCTCAGCTAAGTCCTCTTATACATGTGGATACGGTGATTGTTCATATTCAAGCCCATCAATTCTGATCTATGGAAAATGGAGAGAATGAAATGAGATCAGAAAATGAAAGAGTAACAGCCTTTGTAAAGAATGCAAAATAAAATAAAAAATTAATGAAGCATGCATGAACCTCAAACATTCTTTTTTGTAATGGATGCAGCCCTTCTTGAATCTGCTTGGCAGCAATGACAACAGAATGGCTGCACTATTTCAACTCAATTGACTGCAAAATATATGAAAAACTCCTAGGAATCTCTTCCCAACAATAACATAGTCTTAGACATAAGCACCGGAGACGTGGGAAGGAATAATCCAGGTTTTTAGCTTCAAGAAGCAATAATCCTAATCGATGGAATCGTCCTTTAGCTGCTTCCCATACTTTTCCATGGGAAGCACTTTCTAGATTGAGCACCTTAAGCTGGCCCAACATGCCAATTACCGTTAAATGCCTCTCAGAGAGATTAAGCCCACTCAATCTTAACTTCTCCAGTAGGAAAGGAAGCATAGACTGATTTGAAGAGTTACAGTGCAGCTGAAATCATTAGCTTCTCAAGCCCTTCCAAATAGTCAAGATTATCCAAAATGATGGGATTACAGCACAATCCACAAGTGAAATTGGGCTCTAAGTCTTATTTAATGGCCTGCAAATGAGAAACTACTTGTCTGTCAAAGAATACCCACTGCAGTTTTTGAAACAAGGCAATTCTGATCAATGATAGCACTTGGAATTTACTAACAAGGGGAGAAAAGAACCAAACAACAATTCAGTGTGATTAGTTGATGAGGAACCAATTCATTTGTAACCTTCAATTATCTATACAAGGTAGCAACACCATTTCATTTCATTTAGCATGCAGATATATAAAGGCACATGAAGCCTCAAACATACCATTTTTTAATAATTGTTAATTCACTGTGAGCCTTACCAAGTTGTCTTGAACAAACTCCTCTATTTGTGATTCATCGTATTTAGGGATTTTGATCTACGAAAATTGTGCAAAACAGAAAACAAAATGAGATCAGATCAGAAAAAAGAAATAGTAACAAGTTTGTAAAGAAAGGTAGCATCCATATGGAATGGAAAACAAATAATTGAGAATGGATCAGACGCTGTAGCTGCTAACCTCAAAAATGGAATTTCCTATTCCAACTTGCGAGTCTTGAAAATACTTAACAAAAGCAACAATGGAAGGGTCACAGCAATCCAACTTAATTGACCGTAGGTTCAAATTTTCTGTTAAACACCAAGAGAACTTTTCCAAACAATAACATCTCAAGACTAACCACTGCCTGCCCAATGCTCGAGGCTATATTAGCTTCAAGACACAAGAATCTTAGTCTACATAATTCTCCTTTAGCTACATCCCATACTTTTCCACAGAAGGCATTCTCCAAGGTACTGGTAAACCTTTTCAAATTTCAAACTCTCCTAACTACCCTGTTTACACTGAAAAGAACACAATAGACATATCATAATGACAAAAACAAATTGCAGAGTTGTTAGCAACCTTAAGGGTGAAAATCTTGCTAGATAATTTCATGCTGTGGTTCTAGAGAGATACGGCCTCTCCATTTTTTATTTCATAATATTAGTTGTTGGCAAATTGAACGTTTCGTTCATTTTTCCTAACAGAAAGAATTGATATTAATCATTTTCAATTTCACTTCAACTAATTTCATAGAATATATGTTTTCAAAAAAAATTTCATAGAATATATTGTGCCAGTTTTTTCCTGTACTCTAACTGCATGCATTGTAGTAAACCATTTAATTTAACACTACTACAGTACTACATACCCTTTAAGTGGCCGGCCTGGTTAGTTATTCCGATCCCTCAAATTTTACTCCATAAAAGTATATCAGAGTTGTGAGTTTTGGGAGATTATTTCATATTGTAATTGTAAAAGGAGTGCTCAGTTAAAGTAAAATGGCTACATATCACCTAAACACTAACTTCAAGATATATATATTTTGAACCCTTTCTTTAAAACCAAGATAACTGCAAAATCTATCTTTGCTTTGAAGCCATGCATTGCATGCAGGATTTATTTATAGTCAATTCTAATAAGACAAGTTTTCAAAGTTATACGTAGTACTTGATTAGCTAGCCTTGCAAATCAATAACAATCTGGCACAGACACAACAAAATAACCAAGCTAAGCAATTCTCCTTACCTCTATCTACATCTCCAATAACTTGAGATCGAGCACTAGCAGCAGCTTCATTCCCAGTTTAGAAGCTTTCCAGCAAGGCATTCAATTAGCACAACAATCTGCAAAAGTTGTTTTCAAAAAAAAAAAAAAAAAAAAACAATCTGCAAAAGCATGCATATAATAAAAACAAAGAATGAATATAATATAATCGCTCGCAGCAAACGTACAGAAAAGAAACAGTCATGTAAATGTCATATCGGTCGATCAGATCATATAGCTTGGCACCAAATGAGTGAACCTGCATGCATGCATGCCACAACCACCAACATGATTTCTTTGAAAAGCATCAACATTATTATTAGTTAAATTGAGCATACTGGTAAGTGCTTCACCAATGACAGTACATCACCTACAAATGACCAACGTGCAGTGCATCCATCTCCTGGCCTTTTCAATGTTCGGTGAGGATAAACTGACCACACCATTATATTGTCCGATCCATTTGGCAGGGCTCTTGAGCCCATGTTTCAATAATCAATACCATCTATTAGCTAGCATATTTTGGAAACTCTGTAATAGCATCTTACATTCACAAGGAACCCATCCACAACTCTCAATTATGTGAGATTGAGCAAGTACAGTTTACCCTTCATGCCCGGCCTGCAAATCATCCATCCAGAAATGTAACATTTATCGATCTGTCAAAGAATATCAAATGCACTTTTTGAAAATTAAATTAAAGAAACCAGAAAACCAGTCATGTTTTATAATAGATCAAATACTATGCAAATTTGCACTAGTTAACTAAACCGTGATCTTGGCCAAGTAAGTCATCACTACTCTATATCTATAACTTTGCAGTTATGATATTAAGGTATGTATCACATAAAACTCCTTAATTTTTCAAATTCATATTTTTGATTTCTCAAACAACACTTACATATATGCTACATTATTATTATTCTTATTATTATTATTATTATTATTCTATTTCAGGCTGCAAGGCAAATGACTGTTTCATTCATTTATCTAGCTGATTTTTTTCCAAATACAAATAGTAATCCAATTTGATCGATCTTTGAATTATTAATAGAATATAATTAGTAGTTTATTAATGAATATAGCTAGATTTGGGATACACATGACATTCTCATCAGATGGAAATCAACCTCCTATCACTGCTTAGGCAAGAAACAAAACTTTAAGAATGAAGACAGTGGAAGCAGATACACGAAGACAGTGGTATTAAACGCTTAAAGAAAAAATGATTTCAATCAGTAATGTAAACAACTCACCCTACTTTATCTGCAATAAGTCGACACCTATAAATTTGCGCATATGACACAGAAGTATCACATGAAACTCCTCTTTGAAAATTCACATCTTTGATTTCTAAAATATCAGTAATATGTATCACTCTACTCAAATTTTATTTTACTTGTTGATTTTGTTCTGCCAAAAAGTCGGATGTTTGGTTTCAATTCATTGAACATCATTTTTTTAACACGCATTTTGCATGCACCCTTCCTGTATGTAACAAATCCCCACATTCATCTTAACAAATTAAAAGAAAGAAATTTCAGTATATTTATTTTTCTTCAAGTTGCTAGCTGGAAAATCTTTTCAATTTTGCTTCGAGCCTTCGACAAATTTCATAGAATAGAATTGTGCCAATCATTTCCTTCAGTCCTAACTAATGTTCATTTGAAGGGAATCTCTCGAGGCGTGTTACGTTTCAATACCATCTATTAGCATATTTTGGATACTCTGCGGGCAATCGCATCTTACATTCACAAGGAACCCACAACTCTTGACCAAAGATGACATTTATTGAACTATTCAAAACCAGGTCCAGCAATACTGCTTCTATCCAATGCAAATTTTGAAACAAGCTAGGCAATTACGATAATGATAGCACTTGGAATTGAACAAGGAAAGGAAAGCACCAAACAAGAAATCTATGTTTTGACTTGAATGGTAGTTAATGAAGTTATTAGAATGCACCTAACAACAAACCTTGTCATTTAGCATCTTATTAAAATTGAAGGTGCCATTCAGTATCTAAATGCATACCATTTTCTAACAGCAGTTATTAATTCACTGTGATCTCGACCAAGTCCTCTTCTTCAACTGGATACGGTGATTCCTCACATTCAAACCCTTCAACTTTGGTCTATGAAAAATGGAGAGAATGAAATGAGATCAGAACAAAAAAAAAAAAATAGTAACAGCTTTAATTTTCTAAAGAATTTAAAAGAAAATAAAAATTAAGAATGAAGCATGCATGATGTAGCCTCTAACCTCAAACATTCTTCTTCGTAATAGATACATCCCTTCTTGAATCATAGACAATTGAAACCAAAATCAGAGATATTAAGCTTCCTTCTTAAGCAGATTACCACCGTTAAATGCCTCTAAGAGAGATTAAGCCCACTCAATCTCAACTTCTGCAGTAGGAGGAAACATAGACTGATTCAAAGGGTTACAGTGCAGCCAATAGAAACTAAAATTGTTAGCTTCTCAAGCCCCTCCATAGTCAAGATTATCCAAATTGATGGATTGCTGCACAACTCACAGGTGAAATTGGGCTCTAAGTCATCTTTAATGGCCTGCAAAAGAATGCAACTCAATTTAACCTAAGGTTTGAATTGAAGATCAGTACAGGGTAGATGAAGTCATGAGGAAACAATTCATTTGTAACCTTCAATTATCTGTACAAGCTAAAGTAGCAACACCATTTCATTTGGCATGCAGATGTAAATGCAGACACTAGTATTCCCACCTAAGAGGCCATTGATCTGAGTTGCCGTGACATTGAAGTGAAGGATTTCACCTTTTGTGAGCAAGAAAATACGGTGCATGCAATATGAGGTTAGGTTGCACTCAACCAGAAACAAAGCATCCCTAATTCGCATATACAAAGCATCCCTAGCTAATACATTACAGAGGAGATGGAAATCAACCTCCTAGTTTTGCAGCTAGCTGCAAGAAGAAGCTAGCTAGATATTCTTAAAAACTCAACTTCCTTCTAGCATGCATATCTTAACCTGTATGTAACACATCCCCACATTCACCTTAACAAATTGAAAGAAAGAAAGAAATTTTAGTATATTTATTTTTCTTCAAGTTGCTAACTGGAAAACTTTGCTTTTCTAAAGAATGTAAAACAAAATAAAATATTACGAATAAAGCATGATATGATGTAGCCTTTAACCTTGATCATCAATTTTGAATTAAAGATTGATCAGTTGATGAAGTCATGAAGAACCAATTCATTTGTAACCTTCAATTATCTGTACAAGATAGCAACACCATTTCATTTCATCTCGCGTGCAAATGTATAGTAAATGCAGATGCAAAGACACATGCAATCTCACACATACCATTTTAAACTAACTGTTAGTTCCCTAGCTACGAGCCCGACCAAGTTGTCTTGTACAGACTCTTCAATTTGTAATTCATTGCATTTAGGGATTGTGATCTACGAAAAAATAGTGCATGCAAAACAGAGAAAACAAAATGAGATCAGATCAGAAAAAGAATGCATCAAACATCATCACAGAAATAAAGTTGTTAGATAGCAACTGTAGATTGAGGTGTAAGTTTTGTAGGATAATTTCATACTGTGATTCTAAACTTGTCCATTTTTTATTTCATACTCTTAGTTGTTGGCAAATTAAATCTTTCATTTATTTATCCTAATAGAAATAGTAATTAGTAGTTCTAACAGTTGTGAAGTTAAAATAAAAAGCAACATCACTGGATCACTGTAAAATGGATATAAATATAATCAATCTCATGAAAAAGTTTTTAGAATTATAATAAGCCTACCTTGCAAATCAACATCAATTAGTGAGAGACAGAACTGTTGAACAAAATAATAAGTGTAGTCTCACTATGAATTTAAAGTTATAGTTGAAACAAAACACATCCATCCTTCAATTAGAAGGAAATAACTAATTAATTCTTCTTACCTCTACATCTTCAATACTTAGACTACTAGCAGCTTAGCTTCCCAGTTTTCAAAAAGGTATTCAATTGACATACCAATCTGTAAAAGCACATTAGTACTCAGGATTAATTATATTGCGAGAGGTAGAGAAAAGAAACAGAGATGTAAATTAAAGTAGTATATATGATCATCACATATAGGCACCAGGTGAGATGAAATACCTTCCTTGCCCCAGTCACATATACTCATGAAGTAGTAGTACATCTTCAATGACCAACATACATCTTCTCCTTCTCAATATAATGTTTGCTAATAAAAAGTTATCCACCGTCTTTTTAACACAAAGCTCTTGAGCGCATCTTTAAAGAGCAACTTCTGGATACTCGATCTGCAGGTTTCTTAATTCCATTAACTAGGAATCATTAAATCTTAACCAATGAATTTATTTTTTGATACGCAACTATATGTACTGTATTTGGCATGCAAATAAAAATATAGGAGCAAGACACATGTAACCTAACACATACCGTTTTCAACAGTTATTTAATATGAGGCTGGCCAGCCAAGTCATCTTACATATAGAATTTTGTATGTGTATTCAGTGAGTCATCATATTCGGGGCCAAGCATTTTGATCTGTGAAAAATAATGCACAAAAACAAATGAGATCATAAAAAAGAAATACTAACTGATTTTGTAAAGAAAGTCAGCATTGGATACAAAAGAAATAAAAAGAAACATGATTTAGCTTCTAACGTTAAAATACTTGGATCTTCTCTTCTGTTGTAACTGCTTGGCAGAAGTGACAAGGGAAGAGTTACACCCCTCCAACTGAATTGACCTCAAGGTGTAAATATCTGCAAAACCAATTGGGATCTGTTCCAAACAATTACAGGATCTTAAGACTAAGTGTCGGAGCTCCATAAAGTGATCACGGAAGTTAGCTACCCACTGCTTGAGATTTTTAGCTTCAAGGAGCAAGAATATTAATTTAGGAAATCCTTGATCAGCTACTACGTTCCATACAGTTCCACGGAAGGCATTTTCCAACTTGAGCACCATAAGCTCGGGTAACATGGCAATTACATTTAAATCCCTCTCAGAAATATTAGTCCCACACAACTTCAACTTCTTCAATCCCAAAGGATACACACACACGTCTCGAAGGCCTGCATTCCAAGAACCCGAAATGCTAAGCTTCTCAAGCTCTTTCAAATAGGAAAAATCATCCCAAATAATAGGATTACCGCACGATCCTCCAATGTGACTGGACTCTATGTCATCATCCTTCAAGAAAATTTTCAGAGTTTTTATGTTAGGGAACTTGTTGTACATCTTTTGTCTGCAGTGAGTTGGTCTCACCACCCAAGATAATGTTTGTAAATTCTTTTTATCTGCACTTGGAGGGTCTACCATATATGAATTGCCAAGTTTGAGATGCTTTAAGTTTGGTGGCTTCCAAATACTGGATGGCAAATGGACTGTTGGTGCTCCATTACCGGAAACAACAAGTGTCTCTAAATTTGAATTATTTGACACTACAAAATTGAGATCCTCATACCATTGTGTTATGGTTAGGTATCTCAGAAAAACTAAACCCCCTAATTGCACTGGCACTCTTTGAAGTGACATAGAAGTATCAAAAACCAAAACTCTTAACAGCTTGGGAAGAACAAACATTTCAGGATTTTCAAGAAAGAAGAAAATGGAGCGAGGGATGTTCGTACCAAAGATCACATAATAGTCAAAACTGTGTGAGTAAGAACTTAGCCAACGACAGGAATTAGTAAATGGTTTTAATGATAATCTTGAATGTCGATGAGTATTTACTGCACATAAAATACCTCCTTTTTGAGCTTCTCCTACACAGAAGCTATGTAAAGCACTGTGCATTCTACAAGTCTTTATTTTGTTAAAACAACTCCGATCTTCAATTAAGAGAAGGCATCTATCAATAAGCTCTTCTAAGTACTCATAAGCGTGATCTTCTAACTCCTTATGTTTCAATGGCTTCACAAATCCCTCGGCAATCCACAACCTTATAAGCATTTTAACCAGAATTTTTTTACGTTTTGGGAAGACTCCAAAGTATAGAAAGCAAACTTTCAAATGATGTGGCAACATATTGTAACTAACACTGAGTGCATTGCGATCTAGAAGTCCCAATGACTCTAATTCCTTTTCAATCTTTTTCCACCCTTGTTGTATGTTGTTGCATTTAGATAAACGCTTGGCAACTTCAACAATTAACTGGGGTAATCCATCACATTTCTCCACAACATGGTTCCTAATTTTTTCAAATTTAGGGGCCAAGTGCTCTTCATCAATAGAAAGGATATTACAAAAGAGTTCCCAGCTTTTTCTTGGATCTAGCAAAGTCATCTTATGGGTATAGGCATTTTGGTAGAAATACTGTCTAGTGGTTAGTAATATGTAACTTCCATTTAATCCCTCATGAACCCACCCTTTGATGTCAGTCCAAGCTTGCTCCCAAGCTTGCGTGTTCGTAATGTTGTCCAAAACAAGTAGATACTTCTTACCACCAAAGCATTTGCGTACCTGCAATTCTAGTTCATGAGGAGTGCTTCCCTTTTTAATTACATTTGGCTCTTCTACTGGTGTAACAGACTGAAGAAGTTGGCTTAGCATTCTGCTCTTATTGTAGTGTTGAGGATGGGGTAGAGTAACCCAACCTCTTACATCGAAATGGGATGCAACTGATGGATCTTCATACACATTTCTTGCTACAGTCGTCTTTCCAATACCCACCATTCCAAAAATTGAGATTATAGTTGGTTCGGCATCACTGGGATAATAGAGGAGTCGGTTCTTTATGACTGTACAATCACGGTGACGACCAACCATTCTGCCCTCAGGCTTTAGAAAGCCATGTGAGGTGGATCCATCAGACTCAACATTCGCAGCGCTAGCTTGTTTTAACCAAGTATTTGATGGTTGAGTTTGATTTGCCTCATCATCATCATCAACTTCATTGCTGCTTCTACTTTTGATTATGTTCAACAACTCTTCTACGCTGTCTCCTGCTTCATGTACGGTGTGACGGAGTTTCTGGGAAGCTTCTTTATGATGTACAGTGTGCTTGGGTAGAAGGAAGTTTTTTAGTTGTATTTGGAGGTCATCTTCAGTTTTGAGTACGAATTTTGTGATTTTGGTTTCCAATGTTTTTATTGCGGAAGCAGAATTATTGGAATTCCTCTCCTGCAATAAGCAGCCTCGCAGGGTAGAAACCCTTTGTGCCAAACCTGACATTTTCAAGTTTGTTTGAAAATCACCAAAACCCACCTTTGCGAAGTATTGCGAACTGTAATGCTCAATTTTTTGGATGAGAATAGTTAAAGCAACAGTAGCACTACCCATTTTTGATGACTCCAACAGCTCTGTTGCATATTTTGCAGCTTCTTGCAAAGTTTGACGGAGGATGAGTTGATGGAAAGCTGCAGCTTTTTCTCCGTGTTGATGAGCGAGAAGGATGTTGCTAAGCTGTAATTCAATGTCGTCTTCAGCTTTGAGTGCAAAGTCTCTGATTTCGATTTCTAAATCTCTGAGTTTGAGTGCATCATCTTCACCACTGGATTCGGTCTGGAGGAGGGCTTGCAAACAAGAAAGGTTTTCAAGGAAAGACTCCATTCCTGCTCGATCATGGAGAGACTTGATGATTCCTGCTGGATCATGATCACGGAGAGGCAGGCTTACCCTTGTTGTTTGCCCAAGAAACTCAATCTCAATGGTTTTAATCAGAGAAGTTAAAGCAACACAAGCCATCTCATATATCTCTCAATTCCAATCTTTAATTTTCTAGTAAGAATATGTATGTAGTTTTTTTTTTTTTTTTTTT
>CP025656.1:3307361-3424021 GCA_003576665.1 Ipomoea trifida
ATGCCATATGATCAAGATTGGTTCATATTTCCTTTGTCTTCAAATAATTATAGGTTCAAGCTTGGTAATCACAAGATTACAAGTTCGACTCTCAAGAGGGTGGTCTATTAGCTTTCTTTGTATCCTGTACTCTATTCTCAGTTACTTTGTATACAAGTTCGACTCTGAACTGCCAAACTCTGTATACTGGTGTTCCATTCTCAGTTACTTTATTGCTTCTGATAGACACTGATTGAGGTTGTTTTTAAAGGATTAATGTTTTCTGCTTTGGTAGAAATTATGGTGGCTGGGTGCCTCTGGGATTCACTGACTGTTTAGCTGTGTCATTTAGTATTCTTATTAAGATGCATTGTACTTCTCTGTTCTACTTAAATGATATTTTCTCCGATTTGATGTCACGTAAGTTTTACTGTCTCTGTAGGGAAAAGAACAAGGAGCTCCAGCAATTTAAATTTGGCTAGTTTGATGTTCGGATTAGACTTCTTGTTTCTCTTTATTGACATTTTTCCTTATCATTAGTAACTTTGTTTTATGCTCAGCTGCACAGAAGTTGCAGAATGGTAGATATATCTTTAGTATATACTGTTAGTTTAGATCTCTAGTTCATTTACGCTCCCATACTACAACTAGATCCAGATTTAATAAGGTGACGGCTTTGGTTAAGCTTTTAATCATGCTTCACATAGTAACTTGTTGAATTTTCCTTAATACTTCTAAACTTGCTCGGGTGCACACTTGTAAAGACGAGGTTTGCAACTGATGCAATATTTTTCACTTATATTTTGTGTTTCTTCCAATTTTGTCCAACCATACTATTTTGAGTATTTTCCTGGTGTTCTTTTGCAGAATGCACAGCATTTTGAGTCCAATACAGCACTCTGTAAAGTATGTACAAAGGATAATTCATATATAGTGAGGTGGAGGATTTAACGGTTCAGCCTTTCCTAATTGAAATTTTAGTTCTTGTAATTTGCTTATGCATAACTTATGTTTGTTTTTGGGGTGCAGATGCTGTGTGAAAGGCTCTCTATTGGAAGTCAATGAAAGATTGGTTGAACGCCCAGAATTGCTGATATCATCTGTAAAAACGCTTGACCATATACTAAACAATTTATCGTTTTAGTTGAATGATATACTAGATAATTCTTGTGTTTTATCTTTGGTATTGCGTGGTCTTGTTTAGCCGAACACCCTCCATTTTTAAGTTGCTAGTGGTATGGGTAGGGGTAGGGAGAATAACAAAACGGTAATTGCTTATAGTATAAAGACGATAGCTCGAAATACTCAGCATTTTTTACATCAAAATAGAATGACGAGAGGTGATGGATAGAGTTCTTCGCTTCGCTTGATAATCTGAGTTCCTTTGTTACAATTGTTGCTATATTGTTGCTTAGATGGCGGTTTTTTCTGTGTAATTCCACATTGGATTCGTCTTATATACGTTTCCGTCGTGTTTCTCCTTGTATCTATCTATCGCAGGCAGAGCGGGAGGGATATATCGCGATCATAATGCCCAAGCCGGCCGACTGGCTCAAGATCAAAGCTTCCTTGCTGGGAAAAGAAGATTACTGTAAGTTGCACAATTATCTTGGCTTCTTTATTTCATTGCAAAAAATATGAGTAGGGTAGATGATTGATTGATTTAAAAACATTGTCTTGCTTTCACATCCTCAGGAGACCTTGAAGAGTCAGATGAGCAATTCCAGTCAAGAGAAGAGAGAGGGTGGTCGGAAAAGGAAGCTCCTTGCTTTTGAGACTTTAATTCCATGAGAAAAAGAATTGTCCCACCCAGAGATACAGATCCTATTACCCTTGTTTCAAATTACAATACCTATCTTGGTTGCTTTCTACCCAGTCTGAGTTACTACTTGCCTAATATTTATATGTACATAGAGGATGCTGCAGCCTGCAGTGCGTGTGTGTATATATATATATATATATATATATATATATATATATATATATATATATATATATCCAAGGATAGCCCTGAATTACTTTTGGCTTGTGCCTAATTGTATGTATTGTTCATAGTTTAAACTTACAGGTTATATATGCAATGATAATCAAATGAAAGAGTATGTGTCCAAATTGGAGAAGGAGTTAGCTTCAACTAGGGCTCAATTGCAAGCTCAAAATGATATGCAAAAAGCCATGGGAGGGGCTCTTGTTGCTGTTTTGGAAAAAACTTTTGGCAAAGTTCCTGAACAATTTGTTACCCTGTTAACCAAACATCTCAACCAGTAAGTACTTTTGTTATGCAAGTGGGTTTTTTCAAGTTTTTAACTTTGTGCTATTTCTAGTTGAGTAAAAAAGTTTTATTTCTTCCTTATAGATTAAGGTTGATAGTTGTACTTCAATATGGATCTGCCCTTCATTGTCAATGTTTGATGGCTAATTGAGGGTATACTTAAATGCAGAGTAGTTCCTTTAGAATACACTCAACCCCATGGTTAACTAGTTAACTTTTAGCCATAATGGTTGCTATATTGTTCTTTAGAATACTTTTAACTGCTGAACATAGCTTGTTGATGTTGGTCATTGATTCTGATTATATTGTATGTAAAACACATGAATTCTGCATTGCTCACAAGCCATAACGTAAAATAGTATGAATATGCATATTAGCCCTTTGACCGAGTCGAGGATTGAGTTTCAAGATGGTTTGATGTGTAATTGGTTGACTTGTAATGTAGGTATTCGATGAAGGATCACTTGCTGTTGCTGTTGCTGGATTCAACCCGCACTTGATGTTGATGTTGATGGTGTTGATGGAGTTTGTCATTGTTGGTGTTTAGTATTTTTTTGATCAATTGTTGTTGCTTTTGAATACTATGCTCAAATATTAATATATTATTGAATACTATTGAATGTTACAATTTATTTTCTTTCTAATTAAATGTGTATATAGAGTTTATTTGTGATTGCAATACATGTTTTAATACAAAGATTTTTGAAGAAGTATAATTAAACGATAATTATAAAAATATAATAATGTAATTATAAATTTTAAAAAAAAAATATTTAGCGACCCGCCACTAAAATTTTTTAAAATAAAAAAGAAAAATATTTAGTGACACTTAATAACCGCCACTAAATTTTTAAATTTTTTTTAAAAAGTATTTAGCGACAGTTAATAACCGCCACTAAAATTTTTAAAATTAAAAAAAAAAATTAGCGACACTTAATAACCGCCACTAAAATAAATGGAATAAACTAATTAGTTATATTTAGTGGCGGTTAGAAAACCGCCGCTAAAGTAAATGTAAACTACCTTATATTTAGTGGCGGTTACCAAACCGCCGCTAAATGCAGTGTTGATCAACAATTCCCACACTTGTCTAAAACCGCCTCTAAATCCTTCGCGACACGCTATTTAGACACGGTTGAAGAACCGCCTCTAAACAGTTTAGTGGCGGTTTTGAACCGCCTCTAAATAACAAATTAACCGCCTCTAAATAGCCTTTTTGGTGTAGTGATACACGGTTTTGGAATGGCTGCATTGCAACTAATAGAAATTGAAACACTAAGCTTCTCAAGCCCTTTCAAACAAGAAAATGATCCAACATAGTTGTAGCATCATATCCTCCCATGAGACTATGCTCTATATACAATCTAAATTGGATGCAGATTGTCGTAATTGTTTTTATATATATATATATATATATATATATATATATATATATATATATATATATATAATTTGTTGGGCCATCCAGAAATTTCCTGTAAACATTTACAATATTGTAGTTGTTTTCAACACATATCAAACCACGCCAACACTTCACAGATCTCAAAACATACACAACACTTCAAAGTCCTCAAAACATGCATACAACACTCGATAAACTAGCTAAGTTCTCAAGCAAAAACACTTAAAAGTTCTCAAATCACCAACAACTCAAAGCTAGCTAAGATCTCAAAACAACACGACTTTCATCTATTTCATTCTTCGTGTAGAGTTTTGCCGCCGCAAATGCCTACAAAAATTTAAAATTATCAAATAATTAGTTTTAACATTAATAAAGTATAATAAAAAGTATTCAGTTTTTTGAAAATCTTTAAAAAAAAAGTATTCAGTTTTAATGTTTTATTAAATTTTACATACCGGTTATAAATCTTCAAATTCATAGTATAAAGTGCATATCTCATACATATATCTCAAGATATAATACCCGCACTCTACACCACCCGGTTGTTGAGAACAATACAAATTATAAATTTTTATGTAGTCTAAATGGGAGGGAAAGTTTCTTAAACATGAAACCATCTTTTTGGATTCATCTCCCGTGCTGCAACACATCTTCAGGAACAAGTGGAGGTTGTAATTCTGTGGCAGATTGATCACCACTTTCAAAATTCATCATTTTTGTATCTCTTGGAATTTCCTACATGCCAAGAAAATTAAAAAGCTTAACAACAAGTATGAGATACTAAATTGAACAAAATATTAAAGATATTGAATATTACCTTAAGCTTGTTCAATGGATTAATAGATTGACAGCTACTCCGACGTGTTGTGCCAAACCTTGGACTAGCTTGTGCATTCTTCATAAAAAAAAATTCAGCTGAAATTGCATCTGATTAAACTTGGATGGCATATCTTCCATTGTTGGTTTTCTTATCTTGTCAAGCACTTTGTATAAGTTTTTTTTTTTCTCTATGATCTCAAGATCACTACCTGAAACAACCCTAGGTGTTATCCCATGACTAGTGCTCACCGGCTTACCAAACACATCCAAAGGATTGCAATGCACTCCAACGCCTCTAACATAGCCACCGTGCTCATTAGTGCCCAGAGCTGCTGATAATATATCATTTTGCCTTGTTGGTTGGAATGATCATTGACTCATCTCTTCACAATTCTCAACCTATCGCAACACAAGATATATAAATGACATGTTAGCATTCTCATCAATAGTATATATATTTAAAGTATTTGTATTACTTACAATTTTATCAAACACTCCCATTGTTTTTTCGTTGGGAATGTAATAACTTCCATCTTCAAATTTTTTAGACCGCGCTCGAACCCAATCCAAGCTACGATCACTAGCTGCTATGGTCGATGTAATAGAAGCGCAAGAAGATTGTGAAGACAATGGGTCAGAAATCATCCACTCAGACTGCTTTCCAATATAACTTTTGGATCCTAAGTAGTGAGGATGCTCATTTCGAGCTTGCAACTCCCTATACTTCTTACTTTGGGTCTAAAACACCATTTGTTATTAAATAATAACATGTTAATAGTAATAAAGCATTAAGACTAATAAAACATGATTATTAAGTTTACCTTTAACTCTGATCTTCAGCTTGATGATTTGCTACAAATTTGTTCCATTGTTCTTCATTCAAGAAATCATATAACTCTGTAAGGAGAGTTATATTTAGAATGCTTTTTGTTGATGAAATGATGCACTAATCTTGACTTGAAATCTTTCCAACGCAACCCCACAATCCTCAAAATATTTTTTTTTTGTATGATTCATTTGGGATATTAAACTCTTTCTGAATAATGACAACAAAATAACAAGCAATTAGAACTTTCATGACATTAACATATATATATATATATATATATATATATATATATATATATATATATATATATATATATATATAAGGATCAAATGAGGACCTATAGTTAGGTGAGGACCTTGTGGACTTATCTAATCCTTTGATTTAAATAATTCAATGGTTGTGATTTATTCTATGTAATAGATTTAATTTTTTGCGGTCAATTTGTTGGGCATTGGTACTCATTTTGTTATGCATTCGTTCTCAGTTTGTTGTGCATTCGTTCGTTCTCAGTTTGTTGTGCATTCATAGTGTGATTGTTGTGCATCCCTCCCACTTTGTTGTGCAGTTGCATTTATAGCCGTTAGATCACTCCAAATGGATAATTTGGAGTACTCCATAGGGTCTTCACCTAATGATATATCCTCATATGATCCGGAATATAAATAAGTAATGATCAATATATAAATTCAGTTAATGCTTATTACCTTAAGATCCTGTCAAATTGATTCTTTAAGCCCGTTGGAGACTTGAGACCAATCTTTGATGTTAATATCCATGTGATGACGAACTAAAGTGCCAAGATAAGATGAGAAATGCTTTGCATTTGGGCCAATAGGCCTACATTGATCATCGAACTCAATTTTCATAAGCTCACCATATGACTTTGTCTTTTTTATTTTCTTACAAGATGTAGGTCATCTTGTTCTAGGCACTACGGTAGACTCTCGTCCATCATACATAGTCTATGTAGTCTCTGTATTTTTTTTTTTTACACATGCATAAGATAACAATATTATTAAAAAAAACCTCTCTATATATATAAAAACATGTATAAAAAAAACAAATAAGATTACATTTTATAAATTATATTATCGGATGGTCAACCCACAATCCTTCTCCATGATTAGTACGCATGTAACTTGTATCAATGCTATCTTCATCTAAAGCCACATGTTGAATACCAATAGAAAATAGTGGGATTTTATCAAAGTGGTCATATTCTTCATCATCCACAATATCACCAACACCAACAATACTTATTTTCCATTGCAAGACAACTGACCACTTACTATCAATAGGATCATAAACATAGAAGTCTTGTTTAGCTTGAGATGCAAGTATAAATGGTTCATCATGATATCCTAGCCGACCCAAATTGACAAAAGGTAAAACCAAAATCATCTACTCGGACACTCCGTCTATTATCAATCCAAAAACATTGGAATAGAAGAATCGTAAACACCTTACAATCAAGTTCCCAAATTTCTTTAACGACTCTATAGTACGACATAGCAGCATCTACCGAGTTAGTATCTTTAGCACTAGAATACTCTCTTGATAGTGCTACTAATGTCACTCCACTATTTTGCACCATACTTTTTCCATCTTGACATTTTGTGTAAAACGTATACCTATTAATATTATATCCTTCATAAGAGTTCACAAGAACACTAGGGCCATACGCTAACCACCGAATGGTTTCACCGATATTATTTAACACTTGAGATAACTCTTCATCTTGCATCACTATATCTTTGAACCATCAGATCAATGTGTTATTGTGTTCGTTTGTCACCCATCTTTCACCCTTAGAAGGATTTTGTTGCCTTAGAATAGACATGTGCTGATCCAAGTATGGATGAACCTCAAAAAGGTGTTGCAGTACGAGATGATGAGTCTGATTTCGCATTTTTACACTTGGGAGAATATCTTTAAATCCAATGGTACCTTTTCGTGTTAGTCTTCCTTCATGATGCGGTTTAGGAACACCAATGAACTCAACATTAGCCAAATAGTCAGTATAAAAATCAATGACTTCTTCAGCGCCATAAGCTTCAATTATACTCCCTTCTAATCGATATTGATTTCTCACATATCCTTTCAAAATTCTCATGTATCTCTCAAATGAATACATATACCTCAAGAATACAGGACCACACATTTTAATTTCCCACACCAAGTGAACTATTAAATGCACCATAACATCAAAAATGATTGTGGGGAAATACATTTCAAGCTGGCATAAAGTTACTACCACATCAGCTTGCAACGAATCCAACACCTACCTCTGGATCAACAACTTTACTACTAATGGCATTGAAAAAGTAACAATGTTCGGTAATGGTTTGTCTAACATGGTTTGGTAATATGCCTCTAATAGTAATAGGTAACATATACTGCATTAACACATGGCAATCATGATATTTTATACCAACCAATTTAAGGTCCTTCATTGAAACAAGTTTTCTAATATTAGATGAATAGTCGAAAGGAACCTTGACACCATTCAGACAACTACAAAAACTTGTTTTCTTCTTTTTAGACAAAGTATAACAAGCTGGAGATAAATATGCCTTTTTTCTATATTCTTGTGGTGCTAACTGATCCCTTATCCCATTTCTACCATATCCTTTCTAGCTTTTATACCATCTTTCGTCTTACCTTGAATATTCAACAATGTCCCGATAATGCTATTACAAATATTTTTCTCTACATGCATTACATCAAAACAATGTCTAACAGATAAGTGCTCCCAATATAGTAAATCCCAAAATATAGACTTCTTTTTTCAAATACCCTTCTAACATGTTTTTGAAGTTTTTCTTAACACATTATCAATGTTTTTTACTCGTTCATAAACGACATCCCCTGATAATGGCGAGCGAGCTACTCTAGTCTCAGATTTTCCATTGAAAACTTTTTCTTCTTTCGATAAAGATTGTCAATAGGTACAAAGGTTCAATGACTCATGAACACATTTTTCTTACTGTTGTTCAACCAAAGATCAATTGTTACATCTACACAAATAGGACATGCCTTAGCTCCTTTAGTAGTATACCATGACAAGTTACCATATGTTGGGAAATCATTGATTGTGCAGAACAACATGGCTCATAAGGTTAAGTTGGTTTGACTATAAGCATCAAACACCGTCACACCTTCGTTCCACAATATCTTTAAATCTTTAATAAGCGGTGTCAAGTACACATCTATGTCGTTTCCTGATTGTTTAGGCCCAAATATTAACAAAGATAACATGATGTACTTATGCTTCATGCATAACCAATGAGGAAGATTGTAAACTGTTAAAAGAATTGGCCAAGTGCTATGGCAACTACTCATGTTACCATGAGGATTCATTCCATGCATCCGTGCATAGTCCAAGCCTAAGATTTCGGTTTTCAGAACTGAATTCAAAAAACTCCATATTAATGTCATTCCATTGAGGAGAATCAACAAGATGTCTTATTTTTCCATCTTCTTTTCTACCAATAACATGCCATTGCAAATTTTTCGCATCCTTTGCATTTGCAAACAAATGCTTGAATATTGGAATCACGGTAGATACCACAGCACCTTCGCTGGAGGACCTTTCTTCTTCTAACATGCATCATCGGAGTCTTTCCGTTTATAACGCGATGCTCCACACTTCGGACACACATGCAAGTCTTTGTATTGTTTCCAATACAAAATGCAATCGTTTGGACATGCATGGATCCTTTTAATCTCCATACCTAATGAATATAACATTTTCTTTGCCTCATAAGTCATAAGTTGAAAAATGAAGTTCATCATCAGGAAGCATGTCCTTTAAAAGTTCTAATAACCCCCATGAAACTCTTATCACGACACATATTCTTTGCTTTTAAATTATACAATTTAAGCACTAATAACTTTGTAAATTTACTACATCTAAAAAACAAAGGTTTTCCAAAATTCTCAAAAAAAAAAAAACTTTCAAACTCTTGAGGCATTTAATTCAAATCTCCTTGCATATAACGCATCAATCCATCTAGCCGGTCATTGTCTCCATAATTTCCAACATTATCTTCTTTACTTTGATCTTTCTCTACATCTAATCTGATATCATCTGTACTCACACTATGAGGTACAGTTTCACCATGCCATATCCACCGGTCATATCCTTCCTTAAAACCACGACGTATCAAATGACTCTTCATTTGTTCAGTCCCACAAAACTTTTTTAGATTTCTGCAATCACAACAAGGGAACACTATATAATTTTCACCAATTTTACTTGCATATTCCTCTGCAATTTTTACAAACTCTAGAACCTCATTAACATATTCAAGTGTGTTTCGCTCCTTATACATCCAACTCTGTTCCATATCTCCTATTGTCACACAACATTTCTACTATACTAATAAGAGCCAAAGAGAGTTAGGCTTAAAATGGGTAGAAAAAATGGCGGTAATCAAATGGATGGTTCAGATGAATTATTTAATTAAATAGATGGCTAAGATAATTCAGATTAATATTATTAATAGAGATTACCTAATTTAACCTTACTTTTATGATTATCCGTTAAGTTTTCCGTTAAATATTATCTTCTCCGTTAATATTCCGTTAACTTTTAACTTACGCATTAATTTCTATAAGAAAGATCTTAGGTTCGAACCTCATCTCAATCAAATTTGAGATAATTAAGTTTCTCACTCTATTTACTTTTATTAAATTAAATAAATTAGTAGCTACAACAAAAAATGATACATATGTATTTCTTTAATTTAGAATTATGTGTCTACAATACCTTTATTTGAAAAAAATATTCATTATCAAAAAATTAAATTAAATAAGAGAAATAATTTCATTAGTTATATTGTCTTTATTTTATCTCATGCAAAGATTCTTTACATTCAAATTTATCAATTGATATTCATTGCATTGTCTATTATCTTATTTTTACAATATCATGTAATTAAATATCAAAGTTATAGTACAAAATAATGTTATATATTTATTTACCAAGTATTTTATTAATACTATAAAAAAATTAAAATAATATGAAGCTAATTATATTAACTACTTGGGGATTGGTTGACAAAAATACTACTCAAATAACCCAACAAATTGAAGCGGAATTGCTCTATTTTACTCTTATTGAATTAAATAAATTAGTAATTTTTTTAAAAAAATAAATAAATAAATTAGTAGTTAAACCAAAAAATTATACATATGTATTTCTTTAATACCATGAAAAAAAAAAAAAGAATAGTTTGAAACCAATCATATTAACTACCTTTTAATATCTTTGGAATATATAATATTTTAAATTTTCAAATTTTTATTAATTTATTTAATCTTTTTTCTAGGGATTTCTTTATCCACAATAAGTCATTCAACAATAATAGTTGAACCAAATGAACCCCCAAGCAGAACACCTAAAGGAAAGTCCATCCATAACTCCTATATCATAATCTCATTGCATGACGTTGTCATCTATGCTACCAACAATAACCGAATTGCAAATAACACACTATCAACAAAAAGGAATAGAACAAATAATAAAGATAAAGACAATAACAATGTTACTCAAAAGAGAATTAAGAACACTTAGAAAAATTCAAATGAAAAGTAGTATTTATTTAGACTATCTTTTTTAGACCAAATATTTAGACTATCGATTTTACAAGGTTGCAAACATTTATTTTAGTAATAATTATAATGAATTTTCTATATTATCTTGGGTTCATATACTTTGAGTTAGATATTTAAATAAAAAATTCGACATTCAATTACCCATGTATAAACTTTTCCTATATAATCTTGCATTGATATACTTTCAAATATTTATTCAAATATAAACATTGGGCATTAACCCATACGCGCAATGCGCGTATAAAACTAGTATATATATATATATATATGTTTATGGTAGTGGTGTGGCCGTGTGGGATGACAGAGATGAAGTGCATCACAGCATGGGCAAGAAAGAGGAGAGTGGCCTGATAATTAATAATTAATTTTATTATTAAAGGATTCTTTATCAGCTAAAGTATTTATATATGGAAATGAAATACATATTGAAATGCAATTTGCGTATCTTAAATTTTAAAGAAAAATTGACCTAACCTTTTTTTTTTCTCCATTAGATGTTAAGTATTGGATAATATATCTAAAATCTAAAAACATAATAAATATGAATGAAAGTTATACCCCGCATTTATGTCCGTTTTTTCCGTTAAGTTTTTTTTTTTCACATTATGCTATAAAAGTTGTACTACATAATATTTTGGACAAATATACCCTTACCGTTATAACTTTCGTTATCTTTTCCACTATTGCTACTAATCTACTATGCACATGCATCCACCATATATTTTCTTATCTTCAATAATAATAATAATAATATATACACATTAAATATTAAAGTTATATGTTAGTTATTTTTTAAAATATAAATATCCAATTTATAAAAATATTTTACATTATTATTATTATTATTATTTACTATATTAATATTTAAATAAATTTAAAATTTTAAAATAAAATACTAATATTGGGCACCTATTTTTTGCGCATCGCGCATAAGAAAAACTAGTAGAATATAATAAATGTCTTAGTTTATTTGAGTTATAACTTAAAGGCTCAAGTTCAAGCTTTAACTAAATAATTTAAAACTTAAAATTTAAAATACTACCTAAAACTAATTAAATATTTTACTATCTAAAACTAATTAAATAATTTAAAATATAATGTATTATTGAACATTTATCACACAATGACAAGTTATACATAATGCACAATTAATTATATTATCTCTTCAAATTTTTACTTTTCAAAATTTTCTCATAATAGTTAGAATTTTATGTAATTTTTTATTTACTTATATATTTTAATTTAATAATTATTTTTTATTTATTGAACATTTTGTTAAATTTATTTATATACTTTATCTTATTTACTTATATACTTTAATTGGATATACTTATAAAATTATTATTTGTTAACTGATAATTATATTATTTTTTAATAATTTTTTATAATTTTTCACTTTCATTGTTTATATACATAACACATAATACACAATACATAATTTTTATATAATAATACATTTTTTTTATTAAACTATCCCAACATCAATACCTAACATATACAATAACACGCAATTAATCAAACCTAGAATAAACAATAACAAAAATTTCTAAAATATAAAACAAATAAATAAAATAAAATTTAAAACAAATAAAACAAAAAAAAAAAAAAAGCATTACTTGGACGACAGACGAGGGAGAGCTACAAATCGGCATGTAGCGAAGGCGGGCAGCGACGTGGGTCATGCAGTGGAGACCGACAGCGAGCGACAAAGATGATGGCAAAGACCAACGACGACGACTGTGGTGAGTGGTGGGACGGCGGGAGGAGGCTGTGGTGAGTGGTGGGAAGATGATGGGAAGCAATGGCCGAGGCTGTGGTGAGTTCGACAATGGGAATTCGAAGACAATCTGCGATTAAAACCCTAAATTATTTTAAAAAAAAACGAAAAGAATATGCGTTCGAAGTAGGGCACTTCGGATGCAGATTGTCAACCATTTAAAAAAAATTAAATAGTGAACTTTTAATTACAAAAAATGTCACAGCGTCACTTTACGCATCCGGTATTCTAACATCAGACGTAAATTATCTCATTTTTATGATATTTTTGTACTAGTGAATTAAGAGAAGACTTCTATCACTAAGCTCTTTTAAGTACTCATCATAAGCTCGATCTTCTAACTCCAAATGTTTTTTCACATATCCTCGGCAATCACAACCTTATAAGCATTTTAATCAGAAATAGTTTATGTTTTGGGAAGACTTCAAAGTATAAAAAAGCAAATTTTCAAATGATGTGGCAACATATTATTACTACTGAGTGCACATTGCGATCTAGAAGTCCCAATGACTCTAAGTCCCAAAATATAGAAAGGCTTGATTCCTGCTATCGATGATGATGAGATAGCCTTACCCTTGGTGTTCCCCCAAGAAACTCAATCTGAATGGTTTTAGTGAGAGAAGTTAAAGCAACACAGGCCATCTATATCTCAATTATTCCAATCTTTAATTTTCTGGATGGTAAAAATATGTACGTAGTTTTAAGTTTTAGTATTACATACTGAAAACTAGATCGATCAAATATGCAAGCTAAGCAACAGTCTGATCTGATCTGAAAACAATTCCTTTCCCATTATACATTAATTAATATATAAAGTTGGCAACTTTAATAATGACCAGTACTTATACCGTGGACCATGGTCCACAATGCATTGTGGACCATGGTTCATGGTTGATACTGCAGTTGTGTTAAAAGGATATTGTAGTTGTGTTGAAAAGATACTGTAGTTATGTTGAAAAGGAACTGCAATTGTGTAGAACAGAGGCCGTGTCATTCATCTGGAACTGCAGTTGTGTTGAACGGATACTGCAGTTGTGTTGAAAAGATACTGCAGCTGTGTTAAACGGATACTGCAGTTGTGTGGAATGGATGAACGGCCTCTGTTTCGTGCAACTGCAGTTTCCTTTCAACACAACTGCAGTATTTTTTCAACACAACTGCAGTATCCATTCAACACAACTGCAGTATCAGTTATGATCATGGTCCACAATGCATTGTGGACCATGGTCCACCAATAACGACATTATCTATTACTGTTGTCTTTTAATAACTAAACAATTCCTTTCCCACTATACATTAATTAATATATAAACTTGGCAACTTTAATAGTGCAATTATCTTTTTTTTTTTAAAAAAAAAAAATCTTTTGACATATTAATAATGCAATTATCTATTACTGTTGTCTTTGCAATTTATTATATTTTATAAAAAATCATCTTAATTATTTTAAAATATATAATTTTTTATATCTAAACTACTTTAATTATTATCTCTTATTTAATTATCTTCATAACAAGTTAGATATTTTTAAAGGTTAATAGCACTTTCAGTCTTCAAAATATGTACAAATGATCAAATAATTAGTCCTCCAATTACATGCCCAGAGCAATGTTCGTTTGAAGCCCATAACTCATTTGAAGTCCATAACTCAGTACTTTGATGTATATAATTAAGAGTAACATTCACTCATATAAGGGACTAATTTGATTATTCAAGATTTCAATGTCTTTCAAAAATTCATTCAAGATTTTTGAATTAATTTCATTATGTATACATAAGTCTTATGAGTGAATAATAAGAGTTTTTGAGTTTTCTTTTTAAATTTTAAATTTATTGTTTAATCTCCTTGCTCGGAATTGGCTATTTTTAATCTCCTTGTTTTCTTTATAGTTGATAATTACTAAAGTTACTCTGCAATAATTGGATCACAACAAATTATAAGTATTTCAATTACATTTGTTATTTAAAGTTCCTCCAAGAGGCATTTTAACTTATAAGCTTTTGCTAATTGTTTTAGTGTTGTTTGATTTAGGCTTATCTAGTTCTTTTTTTAACCATCTGTCTTCTTAGTATGTTAAAAAAAATAGCTAAAATATTTGCATTATTGTGGCCCCATCCCCATATCTTTACACTCCATGTACCACTACAAAAGTTAATAGCTAAAAAGTTCATTTACCACTCACATAAGAAAGTTTGCATTATTATTATAGCAACTTTAATTATACAATTCATTAAATAGTATTGTATTTTCAATGTTAATAATCACAATTAAGTGTCTATTAATTTCAAACCTCTTTCATGACCAATTCAATCAAAAATTTACCCGAGGGAGCATTTGCTTCAAGCCAATCAAATATGCCATATATTAATTACTTTACGAATGTCAAATTCACGGAATGACACATTTTTTAGGAATATGTTTAATTTGTGTTGGGTTAAAACTGAGATAATAAAAAATTAATTTATTTGATTAAAAGTTATGTTTTATATCATAATAATTATTTTGCTTAAATGCCTTCATCTTGTTTGGGTGAGGGAGAAATAAAGGAATTGAATATGGCAAGTCTTAATTTTTTCATCAAAACTTCAATTGTTGATTAAGACAATACTTTTATTAATTAATAAGCTCTTGTAGATACCCATAATCTTGAAATTCTAAATTCAAATGCTCTTAACGGATTCAAAGCCTATTTTGCAACCCATAACCTAATTAGCATCTTAATTAACATTTTACTATGTTTTAGGAAGATTGATAAACAAAACAAAATTTCAAATATTGCAGGAATTATTGATTATAAGATAAGTGAGTGCACTACAATTTAGGGCTCTATTGACTCTATTTTTTTATTTTTTTTTTTCAATCTTGTTCATAAATAAATGGATATAAAAAATAAACTAAGTTACCTTCAACCTAATATAAAGCACTACTCCTTGTACATATAAGACATCGAAGACTGAAAAGTAAACAGTGCACATCAATAATACAAACTGAATCATTTCTAAGTACCACTACAAAACATGTCACAACACAATCCAATCACTTAAAAAAGAAAATTAAAAGTAAAAGCAAAGCTTTAGGAATCTGCTGTCATGATGATCATTCAAAAAGCAAACTCCAACATTTTATTAATCACCAAAAGCACACTCCAATCCTACAAATTGACACAAATTGTTATGTTTGCTAATTTTGTAAAAATGAAAAATAAAAATCTAGTGATGATTGGTAAATGTGTTATAACCCCAATACTATAAACAATAACATATTATTGTTGCATGCTTCATTATATATTACATAGGCTTTAATTTTAGTCATATTATAAAAATAAAAAATAAAAATCTAGTCATGATTAATAGACCGTAGACGTATTCCAAAGGTTAGGACTGGAATTTAGACCAACTAATCCATAAAGATATATAGAAACTACTCGAGCAATATACATTGCATTAACGATATTAAATTGTCAAGACTTGTAGGTGAGGGATACTATTGGTCTGTCAAAGAATATACACTAAATTTTTGGAAACAAGGCAATTGTGATCAACGATAGCAATTGGAATTTACTGCTAAATAACACGGGAGAAAATCACCAACAAGAAATTTAAGGGTGTGTTTGGTTTAAACTTTGAAATTGAAACGGTAATGAGAATCAAATACGGGCGATGAATTTAACTAGAAAGGGACTATTTGTTTGGTAGTAAATAAGAATTGGGATCACAATAAATAAGTAAATAATTAATTAATTAAAATTAAAATAAATAATGTATAACAATATATATTACATATAGATATATATGTGTGTGTAGGGATGTGCTCTCATGAGAATTTCCTTCCCATGAGTTCATGAGAGCCAATCTCATCCGATCCATTAAAAAAAAATTCTATGGATAAGATTAATTGTGAGGATTAAAATCATGTGTGTGTGTATTAGGCATTATAATATGTCTGCATATTAACCATGTCCTTATATTACACACAACACATTCTTAATATGCACGCAAACTTAATATGCTCACATCATAGTTACAACATAATATAATATCGATTAGTGAGAAAAAAATGTATTACAAAAATTAATATTTAGTGATAAGTAACACAATATATACAAAATTAGAAAATTAATATTTGACACTAAATTATACTACCTCCGTCCCAAAATGGTTGTCTGGTTCGTTTAACGATGCTTGACTGAAGTAATTTTTAATCCAATTTTTCATAATATTAAGTTTAGCATTAATATATAAAATTTATATATTTAGAAACTACATTAAAAATATTATTAAACACAAAAAATTAAATTTAAAAATAATAAAAAATTACTAAAGAAAATAAGCAAAGAAGAAAGAGTTGATTTGACCAATGAATAGTAAATAGGACAGGTAAAATGGGACAGAGGGAGTAATTTTTAGTGACGGGCAAAATATAATATAATGAGGAAAAATCTTGTTAGTAAATAGTAATATTAATGACGGGATTTTCCATCATTATAAGAATATAATGAGAGGAAATTATGCTAGTGAGTAGTTGTATTAGTGACGAGATTTTTGTCACAAAAAGAACGTTTTAGTAACGGTAAATACACTATCACTATACGCTTATTAATGATGGTATCATATCCCGTCACTATTTATTTTTATCCTCAGAAGAAATAACGACAGGTGGTGACGGTAAATTTCCCATTATTAAAAATCTTTTATGATGTTTTTTTATTTTTTAGTGACGGTTTTAACTCTCACTAATGAACAATTTTGTTATAGTATAATGTCTAATCTTATTCATAGATATATTTTTTTAATGGATGAAATTGGTTCTCATGGATTCATGTAGTACTGTCAAAGTGGGTCGGCCCGACCTACCGCGGGCCTAATTTCTGGCGGGTTTTTACGTGCCGGCCCGCGGGCTAGGGTTCATGTAACCCTAACCCGCCCCACGGTTTTTTTTTCTTTTCTTTTCTTGTTGAATTCAAAGTTAAAAACAATAAGTAGATTCTACAAATACGAACATTGCAAATTTGCAATCCAACTTTATAATCTAACAAAATTTAATACTAATTCAAAGTTCAAAAAAATAAGTAAAGTCTACAAATAATATTAATTTTTTGCATGTTAAAGGTTCCGGATCAGGTGAGGATCTATCATTAGGTGAGGACCGTGTGGACTAATCCAGATCATCCATTTCGAGTGATCTAACGACTATGAATGCAACTGCACAACAAAGTGAGAGGGATGCACAACAATCACACTACGAATGCACAACAAACTGAGGCCGAATGCATAACAAACTGAGAACGAATGCACAACAAACCGAGTATGAATGCACAGCAAACCGAGTACCAATGCACAACAAACCGAGTACCAATGCACTGAGTACCAATGGACAACAAAATGAGCGCGGAAAATTAAATTTATTGTATATAATTAATCACAACCATTGAATTATTCAAATCAAAGGATCAGATAAGTCCACATGGTCCTCACCTAACTATAAGTCCTCATTTGATCCTTAATCTATATATATATATATATATATATATATATATATATATATATATATATATATATATAATGGATTCCTGTACGGTTGACCTTCTCCGGTGCGGTTGTTTTAGGTGCGTGATTTTTCTTCTTAAGGTGAGTAGTTTTTCTTATTAAGGTGCGTGATTTGTATGTTTAAGGTGCGTGAGTTGTTGAAACTTAAAGTGCACCATTTTAAAACCTTAGGTGCGTGGTTTGTGTTCTTAAGGTGCGTGGTTTGTGTTCTTAAGGTGCGCGGTTTGTGTACTTAACGTGCGTTGGCCTAAAGCTTTAGGTGCGCATGGTTTGTGTTTTAAAGGTGCTTTATTTGTGTGCTTAAGGTGCGTGGCTTTTGTACTTTAGGTGTGCCATTGTAATGCTTAAAGTGTGTAATCGCACAATCGCATGCGAACCCTTCCTCGCACCTAAACCCTTCTCTCTCTCTCTCTATATATATTTATATATATAAAACCACAATAAAGGATTTTATATAATAACATTACATGTGTATGTCCATATACACAAACACAAACACAAATTAAAAGCTATTATTTTTTACTCATACCTGGATTTGGAATATATTTTGTCAAAAATAACTCTATACGTTGTTACCCATGCTAATTCCGAACAAAGAAGCAAGTTTTACTGTGGAAAAGAGAGTAAAAATAGAGGACACTTAAAGAAAATGAGTTGAAATACGCAGGTGGAGGCTTAAATATTCTAATTTTCGTCCAGCAACAATGTTGTACGGTATTTAGTAATACCTACCATTTTGCATTTCACCTACCGGTCAATTTGGTTTTTTCGTCCAATGTGTAACCGTTGGATGGAATTTCCGTCCAACATCCGTCAAACGCGCGCGAGGGTTGGACGAAAATTCCATCTAACTTTCCGTCCATTCTTATTTCTGACGGAAAGTTGTGATTTTTTACAAATTACTGACCAACATTGTTGTTGGACGGAAATAACAAGATTTACAGGAGTGTGTAAAGATATGGGGATGGAGCCACAATAATGCAAATATTTTAGCTATTATTTTTTTTTAACATACTAAGAAGATAGAAGTATTAAGAAAAACTAGATAAGCCTAAATCAAAAAACACTAAAACAATTAGCAAAAGCTTATAAGTTAAAAAACTATATTACCAAAGTTAATTGTTAAAGGTACAAAGCGTTTATCTAAATGTTGCAGCAACATACAAGAGAGATGGAAGCAAATTGAAAAGAAATTAGAGTTATTGGGATAATTGACTCATTGTCTGTTATAATTTGTTACCAAATCATTTGAAATTAAAGTTTACTTTCTATATTTTGAGGTCTTCCAAAACGTTATACAATTAGTGATGGATCCAAAAATTTTGTCCAGTGAGAGCGAAATATAGTTACAAATATTGTTGGATATAGACAAAAGTAAAACACATCAAATATAAATTACATATCTTAAATATAGTCATAAATATTATTGGATATAAGTGAAAAATAAAACACATCAAAACTTTATAAAAATATTCATAACAAAATATGAAATTTGATAAAATAATTCAAATTTTAAAACTACGGAACCAACTGGTTTCACACCGGGAGAACAAGATCCAGAGCAACGACCCCAACAGCTTGGAATATATCTTGAGAAAGGGTTTTAGCACCTGTGTATCCTATATGTACTCCAGTTTATTCGAAGTATCCCAATGGTGTAAGGCCGTCGACTTATTAGGAAAAAGAAGGAAAATAACTTTAATCTCTTGTTTCGGAGAAATAAGTGGCTCATGAGGAATGGAAACAAACATATTATATATGATAAAAGAGTTAATTCCTTTTTTGGTCCTAGACTTATAGTGCGTTGGACAGTTTTAGTCCGGATTTATTATTTTGTCCACATTTTGCCCTGCCTTTATTAAAAGTGGACAATTTTGGTCCACCGTTAATCAATCTGTTTGTCAACCGTGAAATGGAGGGGTATTTCCGTCCTTTTAGGTCCATGGCTTAAAGATGGAGCTTTGCCGTCATTGAGAAGTTGTTGATATGAGCGGAAAACAATAGGCAATGAAGTATCAGGTGAAAGATGATACCACAACGATTAGGGTTTTAGGTCACTCTAAATTGGCATCAGGTCTGTAATTTAGGTGGCGTGTGATGCAGTTTACCGGAGCTATGACGACCGCTCGCCACTGTCCACTGCATGGACTCCGTCACCGGCATCGCGTCGACTCCGCCGCCGTCACCCTCTGCCGGAGAGCCGGCCGGTTCGTGAAATGCCAGCCGCCGTCGCCCTCTGCTGGAGGAGACAAACGAAAGAACCGCACTGGGACTCTTCGTCGCAGCAGTAGCGTCGCCGCCGATCTCCCTTCGACGGGAGCATGACACCGGCGAGGGGCGTCCGAGAACCGTAGAGACCGCCACCAACCCGGAGCCGACGTGGACTGCTGCAAACCTCCCCCGGAGCGCAACCATCGAGAGAAAGGCGAGGATTGAGGTAAAACATATGATATCTCTTAGTCAATGATGCATATCACTTTCGGCCAAGTATTGGACATGGGCAAATGAAAGTCAATTTCATCGTATATTTTCACCACCTTTACAATGACTATATATGTATAATGTATGTATTTGTTCCTGTTGTTTGGTGTTAATTCTCTTCATGTATTTGGTTTCAGGGGTTCGAGAATGAAAGTTGATTTGGGGACTGCTGACTTACTTCATTTATCCCAATTTCAATGCAAAAGAAGAAAGGTTTCTCTTCGTGGAGCAGTTTCGGGTCAGGTTTGCTCCGAGACTGAAGCTTCTTTGCCTACTCTACAGTCTGCTGATTATTTTACGGTACCTTGCTTGAGCGAATTGGCTGTTAGGGAGTTTATGAGTCCCGGTTACTGTAGTAGAGTTGTAGATTTTACTGTTGGAAGGGTTAGTTATGGGTGAATTAGATTTATTGGGGAGACTGACATAAGAGGGCTGGATTTGGAACACATTGTTAAGTTTAGGTGGCATGAAGTGGTTGTTTATGAGGATGAAAGTTCCAAGCCTGCAGTTGGTATGGGACTTAACAAGCCTGCTGAAGTAACTCTGTTACTGAAACTAAGATCCTTAAAACAAAATATTGAAGATTCATCAAGAAAAATCCTAGAGAATTTGCAATTGAAAACATTGAGGCAAGGAGCACAGTTCATTTCATTTGACAGCTCAACTGGTGAATGGAAATTCCTGGTTCAACATTTTAGCAGATTTGGTTTGAGTGATGATGAAGAAGAAGATATTGCTATGGATGATGTGTCTCCAGAAGGTCAAGATCCTTTGGGTATGAATGGACGTGAACTTTCCGATATCAATGAAGAAACCTCCTTGGTTGACCCAACACTCCTCTCCCATTCTCTTCCAGCTCATCTAGGCCTTGATCCCGTGAAGATGAAAGAAATTCGAATGCTGATGTTTCCATCTGAGGAAGAGAATTTAGATGATTATAGTGGTATGCCTTCACATCGTAGACCACACTTCACATCGTAGACCCTGGTGCACCTGTTGGAGCTAGCGAATCTATAATATCTTCTGTAATCAACTTAGAAAAAGTTGCAATCGACCAAGTGGCAAGAGATGAAAATAACAAAGTCAGGGATGAACTTATAGATTTTTGCTTCGCTTCGCCTCTGAATCTTCACAAGGAAATAAATCATGAAACAAAAGAGGTTGAGGTGGGGCAGTGCAGCTTAAAGCTTCAAAGGCTTGTATGTGATCGTTAGATCCTTTCAGATGTTTGCCGGAGCTATATTGAAATTGTTGAGAAGCAACTGGAGGTTCCTGGATTGTCATCCTCTTCTCGTATTGTATTGATGCACCAAGCAATGGTCTGGGAACTAATTAAAGTTCTCTTTTCTTCTAGGCAAGTGAGCGGGAAACCAAAATCTCTGGAAGGTGATAGTGAGGAAGACATAATATTTGAAGGGAAAGAAAGCGCATCAGATATAGACACAGAGGCACTTCCACTGATTAGAAGAGCAGAATTCAGTTATTGGTTGCAGGAGAGTGTTTGTCACCGGGTTCAGGAGGAAGTGAGCTCCATCTTTAAGCCATGGACCTAAAAGGACGGAAATACCCCTCCATTTCACGGTTGACAAACAGATTGACTAACGGTGGACCAAAATTGTCCACTTTTAATAAAGGCAGGGCAAAATGTGGACAAAATAATAAATCCGGACTAAAACTGTCCAACGCACTATAAGTCTAGGACCAAAAAAGGAATTAACTCATGATAAAAAGACCTCAGAGAACACCAATCATCCTGGGTGGGAGATCACTTGTAGGAATTACATAATGCTAATCCATGTTCCACACGGCCAAGGAAGAATTACACATCTAATCCGTTCGCACACATTTAATCACCGTTCACACACACTTCAACTTGGAATCTTCATCAATATAGACCATTAAAAAATTTTGAGATCAAATCTTGTACATCAATCTAAAAAATTTTGAGGTCTAGATTGTTTGACACACCCACTACGTTCGCACACATTTAATCACCGTTTGCACACATTTCAACTTGAATGGTGTAATTGCACTTTTTTTTTGTTCGATGGCTTGATTGCACTTTCACGTTTCGTTCAATGGCTAATTTGATCCTTATTCCATATATATATATATATATATATATATATATAAGCTTTAAAGAAGCTGTTTAAATCCCTAGGATTCAAACCGTAGATCTTTTTTAAAATGGAACATAGTTGTACCAACTTAGCTAACTTACCAATTGTTACATATATCTGTTTTTTTATACTTATATCTAAAACATGTACTATATATACATATATACATACAAGGGCTATATATGGGGTGAGGATGGGGTGAGTGGGGGCAGCTGCCTCCATTGTCCCTCCTGTGGCTCCGCCAGTGTATACAATTATGCCGGTTAAAACGCTCATAAGGTTATGGATTGGTGAGGTATTTCTGAAGCCATTGGAACATGATAAGAAGTTAGAAGATCAAGCTTATGAGTATTTCCAAGAACTTATTTGATAGAATGCTTCTCTTAATTGGCAAGCAAAGTTTTCAAAAATCAAGACTTATAGAATACATAGTGCCTTGAATGCATTATGAAGCTACAACATTCTCAATTATGCATTTCTTTAATTTTCTTCTCTTATTCTCCCAAATACTACCAACTGAACCAGTGAGTTAAGCCTGGCCGGGCTATGTATTTCTTTTCTATTCCATATGGTAACTTTCTTTACAGACTTAGGTTGTGTTTGGCCTAGGGACTTTTGTACCACATTATGGTAGAATTCCAATGAGATCACTTATTTAGGTAAGATCGTGATATCTGATCTTGTGCATCCATGTAATATTTTTTAATGGTCTATATTGATTGACACACACTCGGTTCGCACACATTTAATCACCGTTTGCACACACTTCAACTTGGAATCTTAATCAATCTAGACCATTAAAATAATTTGAGATCAAATCTTGTACATCAATCTAAAAAATTTTAATGGTCTTGATTGTTTGACACACCTACTCCGTTCGCACATATTTTATCACCGTTCACACACACTTAATTACCATTCGCACAAATTTAATCACCGTTTGCACACATTTAATCACCGTTTGCACACATTTAATCACCATTCGCAAACATTTTATCACCTTTCGCACACACTTTAAGTTAGAATCTTAAATCAATTTAGACCATTAAATTATTACATGGATGCACAAGATATGATCTCACGATCTAATTACCTAAACAAGTGATCTCATATGATCCTAACTCTCTCTCTCTCTCTCTCTCTCTCTCTCTCTCTATATATATATATATATATATATATATATATATATATATATATATATAATTTTTATGATTTTGAGATATTTGTATTTGTATACTAGGTGTATATGGATAGTATACTAGAATATCGAAAATGGATGTATAATCGATTGTTGCTTGGAAAGAGGAAATACACTGATGAATTTTTAGTTGGTGTTGAGGAATTTGTTAATTATACATGCACACTTTCAGTATACGAGTCAACAAATAAAATTAGGTGTCCATGTAGTAAATGCAAAAATAGAGTACACTTATCAGCTAATGAAGTCCATGTTCTAAAGACGTCCCTCTCTCGGCTGGATCTTAGTCTAGCCTACTACGAGAATCTCGTATCCAGCAACCCACCGACATGTCAAGATCCAAGCTAGAATTACATATTTATGATCACGATACTATCTTTTTTGTTGTAAATAATTTTGATATTTAAATATATTTTCATTTTGAAATTAGATAGCGTGTACGTTACTTTTGACGATATAGAATGTATTGACAACAAGTAAAACAAAATTATAGAAAGATCAAAATAATAAAAATGATTTATAGCAATAGGTAAAATCCGACGAAGAAATGGTGAAAAAAGAGAAGAAAATAAGCAAAAGACTAAACTGTCTTCATTATTTTACCCATTAATCTTAAGCAAAAAAAAACATGATTTAACTTATAACATCAACATCCTTGCAACTTCTTGGCAGAAGCAACAAGGGAGGACTTACACCCCTCCAACTCAATTGACTTCAGGATCTTAATATCCATTGGGATCTATTCTAAACAATTACAAGCAGGATCTTAAGACAGAACTTCTTGGCAGAAGCAACAAGGGAGGACTTACACCCTCCAACTCAATTGACTTCAGGATCTTAATAACTATTGGGATATGTTCCAAACAATTACATGCAGGATATTAAGACTAACAGCCCGTTTGGTTCGCTAGAAAATATTTGAAGGAAATGGAATTCAAATTCCATGGAAAACAAATTACCAGGAAAATAGATTCCATTGTTTGGTTGGTGGAAAAGAAATTATTGAGAATATGAATTCCATTGTTCGGTTGGATTTGGAATGGTAAGGAATTATGAATATAAAAACCAATATGCCCTTAACAATTAATAGTGATAATGAATTATATTATTTTGCTTAGGGTAAAGTTGTCCAATTGCTCAATACTTTCTTCCCAAACCCCTTGGAAAACAAAATACCAACCCCTAACAAAGAATTTGTTTTCCTTCACTTTTGGGAACTCAAGTTCCAATGGAGAACATTTGTCATCCAACCAAACAACGGAAAAACACATTTTCCTTCACTTCATGGAAAAGATTTTCCATCCAACCAAACCCCCTTAAGTGTCTGAGCATCTGAAGACCGAAATTGCTTCTGGCCAACTTCTCACTACTTAAGTTCTTTAGCTTCAAGGAGAAAGAATATTAGTATAGGAAATCTTCCTTTAGATAGTGAGTTACTGAGTTCCATACTATTCTATGGAAGGCATTTTTCAACTTGAGCACCATATGCTTTGGTAGCGTGACAATTACACTTAAATCCCTCTTATAAATATTAGTCCCACTCAACTTCAACTTCTTCAGTCCCAAAGGATACACACTCTGATCTTCTGGAAGGGATGCATTCAAACCAATAGAATCCAAAATGCTAAGCTTCCCGAGTCTTTCCAAACAGTCAAAATGATCCAAAATAATAGGATTGGTACGGTGCAACATCCTCCAATGTGACTAGGGGCTCTATATCATCCTTCAACAATATTTTCAGCTTTTTTATGTTAGGAAACTTTCTGTACACCTTTTGTCTGCAATGAATTGTTCTCACCACCCAAAATAATGTTTGTAAATTCGTTTTATCTGCACTTGGAGGATCTACCATATACGAATTGCCAAGTTCGAGATGCCTTAAGTTTAGTGGCTTCCAAATACTAGATGGCAAATGGACTGTTGTTGCTCCATTACTGGAATCAATTTGGATTATTTGACACTGAATGATCCATGTCTTCAAACCATTGCGTTATGGATATGTGTCTCAAAAAAGCTAAACCTCTTAATTGCACTTGCACTCTTTGAAGTGATATAGAAGTATCAAAAGCAAAACTCTTAACATCTTGGGAGGCATAAACATTTCTAGATTTTTAAGAAAGAAGAAAATGGAGCGAGGAATTTTTGTACTAAGGAGTACATAATAGTAAAAATTGTGTTGAGTAAAAACTTAGCCAATGACAGAAATTTGCACACAGAAAGATGAAATATGCAAGCAGGAGTCTGAGATCAAAGAAGAGCTTGCTGGCTGGCATGTTTAATTTTTATTGTAATTTTATTTTATTAATAACTAAAGAGAAACTTCCAGTCAGGCACCTTGTGCTCAATTGGCATGTAGTGGCCACTTTCAGATGGGAGGTCATGAGTTCGAGTCTCAGTGGAGGAGTTGTATTAAAAAAAAAAAAAAAGAGAAACTTCCAAATTTTATTAATAATCTTAAATTAAAGTGATCTGATGGCATGTGATTGCATTATTTCTCCTCTCATCATTTTTCAAACTTTAATTATGCTTTATTTGCATTGTTGTCTTTTTACCCTGCCCTACACCACATTTCCATCACAACCTCATAACTAAACAATTCCTTTCACATTATACATGCATTCATATAATATATAAAGTTGGCAACTTTAATAATGCATAACAACTCAGCCATTTTTAAAGATTAATTCGGAGTATCGCTAGGTTTTGGTCTTCAAAATTCAAAAACGGTAAAAATGGTCAAATACTTAGTCCCCAATTACATGGGTGAAGCAATGTTTGAGTTTATTTATTTTTATTTTAAATTTATTGTTTCATCTCCTTATTTGGAACTGACCATTGATGATATAGTCATGGGCTCGTGTAACACTACTAAGTTTGATAATTCACTACTGCCAAAAGAAAAAAAAAATACTACGTTAGTTTTATATATATATATATATATATATATGAATGACAGGATAATTGGGCAGATGCTCCGGAGAGCCAACCTGAAGAAATCAAAGGCCACGTAACACATTCTTCAATTGGAATGATATAACCAAGCAATTCTTCTATACTTCTAGATCTTCAATACTTGACTACTAGCAGCTTCCCAGTTTGAAATTTTTTCAAAAATGTATTTAATTGACATACCAATCTGCAAAAGCACATTAGTACTCAGGATTAATTGCAAGAGGCAGAGAAAAGAAACAGAGATGTATACTATATATGATGATCACATAAATACCTTGCCAGTCACCAACATGATTTCCTCAAAAAACATTAGAAAGGTTGTCCCCCAACCAACATGCATCTTCTTCTCCGGTCTTCACCACAGAAAGCTCTTAATGAGTCATTAAATCTACTAGCAACATGTTTAGTACGATCTATCATCAACTTCTGGATACTCGATTTGCAGGTTTCTTCCATTAATGAGGAATCATTAAATCTTAACCAATGAACTTACATTTTGTATATGCAACTATACAAGTTAAGCCTGACTCTGGCGTAAGCCCAAACCAGGATAGGATTGTATAATTAGTTAGGATAAATAAAATAAAGTGGGATGTAACGTACTCTAAAGAAATACTATATATCTAGCTCATTTTGTAAAGAAAGTTTAACTTTGAATCAAAATTATAAAGAAACATGCTTTAGCTTCTAACCTCAAGATCCTCCTTAAGATGCTTGGATCTTCTATTCTTTTGTAACTATTTGGCAGAATAAGCCACAAGGGAAGAATGACACTCCACCCTTCCAACTGAGTTGACTTCAGCCATGAAAAGCACTTTGGCATTTGTTATAAACAATTACATTCTCTTAAGACTATGTGCCTGAGCATCTAAAAGAGCTTCTGTCTAACTACCCACTGCTTCAGTTCTTTAGCCTCAAGGAGCAAGAATACTAATATAGGTCAGAAATCTTCATTTAGTTATTAATTAAGTTTCGTACTGTTTCATGGAAGAAATTTTCTAACTTGAGCACCATATATAAGCTTGGGTAACTTTGCAATTACATATAAATCCTTCTCACAAATAGTAATCCCATTCAATTTCAACTTCTTCAGTCATGAAGGATACATACACTCTTCACTCTTCTAGAAGGATAGCATTGCAACTAATAGATACCGAAATGTTAAGCTTCTCAACCCCTCCCAAATACTTGAAATGATCCAAAATAATATAATTGCGGTGATATCCTCCAATGTGACTGGGGGACTCTATGTCATTCTTTAACATTATTTTCAGCTTTTTTATGTTAGGGAACTTGTTGTACACCTTTTCTACTACAATATATTAGGCTCATCACGCAAGATAATGTTTGTAAATTCTTTTTATCTGCATTTGGAGGATCTACCATATATGAATTGCCAAGTTTGAGAGATGTCTTTAAGTGTGGTGGCTTCCAAATACTGAATGTCAATGGACAGTCGGTGCTCCACTACCAGAAATGATAAGTGTCTCTAAATTTAGATTAGGGAAAACGGTACTTTTGGCCCCTCAATTGTTTTGCTTTTGGAAATTTAGCCCCTCACAATTGATTTGAATAAATTTGGTCCTTTAATTGTACATAATGTGTTACATTTAGTCCCTATTATTATATAATTAGAAATTTTGTTAATAATTGTACATTAAGTGCACATAATGTGTTACATTTAGTCCATATGCATTTGAATATTTTTTTTTATTCAAATCTCTACATTATATCCTTATGAAAAAAATGATAAATATAACCTCATGAAAACAAAAATTACTAACAAAAATTCTAATTATATAATACTAGGGACTAAATGTAACACATTATGTATAAGGACCAAATTTGTTCAAATCAATTGTGAGGGGCTAAATTTCCAAAAGTAAAACAATTGAGGGGCCAAAAGCGCCATTTCCCCTTTAGATTATTTGACACTACATCATCTAGATCATTGAACCATTGTGTTATGGATAAGTATCTCAAAAAAGCTAAATCTTCTAATTGCACGACATTTTTTGAAATATGAGCCATTGGGAACTTGCAAGAAGCAAGATTAGCAGGGTTGTGTGAGGCATATCTATAAAGAGGTGAATGTGAGGCGCTTTTAGATAGCCAAAAATCTTGATAATCATGAATAGAAAATTTTCTGCAACATATTCAATTACCACACCAATCTGCAAACAAAATCAATTGCAAAACAGAAAACAGGAAAAGAAAGCTAGATGTAAAGTCATATACTCATATCATCATCTGATCTCATAAAGGCACCAGATGGATGATAAACTTGCAGCCTGCTACAGCCACCAACATGAATCCTTTGAAAACCATCAAAATTAGTTAACTCAAGCATGCTGCCAAGAGGGGGTGAGCTTGTGTTTCAACACCATCTATTAGCATATGTTGGATACTCTGCAATAGCATCTTGACCAAACATAGTAACTATTCAGCTATCTATTTCCTTGGGAGTACTATGCAACATATTCACAAAACCTGGTCTGATCATACTCCATCTTTCTATTATCTGGGATTGAGGAAGTTTATCCTTAATGCCGTGCAAATGAGAAACATTTGGCTGTCAAAGAATATCTTTTGAATGAGAAACCAGAAAACTATACTAGTCGTGTTTTATAATAGATCAAACAGTATATTGCAATATGTCTCTGCATAAGTACCATTTTTCAAAAAGCAGTAAATTCACTGTGAGCTTGGTCAAGTCGTCTTCTACATGTGGATACGGTGATTCCTCATATTCAAGCCTGATGATTTTAATCTACGAAAAATAAGACAACGAAATAAGATTAGATAAAGAAATAGTAAAGACTTTTATAAAGAAAGTAAAAGATTAAGAATGAAGCATGTTGTACGTAGCTTCTAACCTCAAACATTCTTCACCATAATGGATGCAGCCCTTCCCGATCTACAAGTGACTAGGGCTCTAAATCATCTTTAATTGCCTGCAAATGAGAAACTATTTGTTTGTCAAAGATAAGATACAAAGCAACATCTGTCTATTAATAATTTCTCTATTGGGGAAAGGCATGCTTATTCCACAGGCTCTGCAACTTCTTTGAAGAATACAATTTTTCTGCAAGCCATTTCAAGAATACAATACAATAAGTCTGTAGTCTAGAGAATCAGTTGCTTAAAATAAAATGCTAAAAAAATTACATGAAGAATGATTACAACAATTAAAGGCCTTGTTTTAAAAACTAGGATCACTGTCAAATATTTGATTTGATGCCTTATGAAGTGCCTGAAATGGATGTAACCAATCTCATGAAGAAGTTTTTAGAATTATACTTAGCTTTGCAAATCAATATCAATTATCCAAAGGTAGAACGAAATAACCATTAACTCCTCTTACCTGTAGATCTTCAATACTTGAGCACTAGCAGCTTCCCATTTCCTCGACAATACAATAGTGACAAAACCAAGTACATCAATAATTGGCAGAAATGTATCTGTGTACGTACACATGAATTTATGTTATTGAATTTGTCAATAGTGTCATTCTTCAAATTCTTACATCAAAAACCATTTCAATCAGTAATGTATATCATGTACTCTACTTTCTCTTCACCATATCCATATCTATAACTTTGCAGATTTAAAGAATCACATAAAACTCCTAACAGAAATAGGAACCTATTTGATATATGATTAGCATTTGATGAATGTGGTTGAATAGTTATGAAATTAAATTACAAAGCAACATCAGTCTAATATAATCGCTCTGCTAAACAGCATTTCATTCTCTGTTAGGGAAAAGCATATTTATTTCATTTTCAAGCTAAGCTATTTCAAGAATACAATGCATCTATAGTTTAAAGCATTCGGTAGCTTAAAATAAAATGATATGGATCACACGCTGTAGATTCTAACCTCAAAAATGCAGTTTCCCATTTCAACTTGTTAGCAACAACAGAAGGGCCACACTGATCCAACTTAATTGACTGCAGGCTCAAAATTCCTGTTAAACACCAAAGCAACTCTTCCATACTTTTCCATAGAAGCCATTCTCCAAGTCACTAGTAAACCTTTTCAAACTCTCCTCACTACCCTGTTTACACAATTACACTGAAAAGAATGCAACAAACACATTATCATAAAAACAAATTGTAGAGTTGTTAGCAACTGTAGAGGGGTGTAAGTTTTGTGAGATAATTTCATTCTCTAGGGAAATACAGCTTCCCCATTTTTTATTTCATACTGTTAGTTGTTGGTAAATTGAACGTTTAGTCCATTATCCTAGGTGATTTTTCCTAACTGAAATAGTAATCCTATTTTATCTTCGAATTAATAGAATATAATTAGTAGTTAATGAATGTTGTTCAATAGTTATGAAATTAAAGTACAAAGAAACATTAGCCTAATACAATTTCTCTGTTAACAAACTTCTCATACTCCATTGGGGAAAGGCATGCTTATTTTGCAGGTTCTGCAACCTCTTTGAAGAATACAATTTTTGCAAGTAATTTCAAGAACATGATGCATCTGTCGTCTAGAGCATTCAGTAGCTTAAAAGAAATTGGTAAAAAAAATCACTTGAAAACTAACTACTTAGCACTCTCTTAGAATTTAGAAACCAAGATCTAAGTAAAATCTTTGATTTAATACCTTACAGAATGCATGAAATGGATGTAATCAATCTCATGAAGATGTTTTTAGAAGTATACTTAGCCTTGCAGATCAATATTAATCAGCCAAGTATAGTAAGAACATATCCTTCTATTAGAAGGCAATAACCAAGCAATTCCCCTTACCTCTAGATCTTCAGTACTTGAGACTAGCAGCTTCCTAGCTTGACAATTTTTCAAAATGGTATTCAATTAGCATATACCAATCTGCAAACACATATTTGTAGTTGGGATTAATTGCAAAACATAATATATATAGAAACAGGATGTGAAGTAGTATATTAATCATCCCATATAGGCACCAGATGAAATATGAATTTACCTGCTTGGCAGGCAGCTTGCCCCAGTCACCAACATGATTTCTTCAAAAAGACGAAATATCAACATTATATCTGTTTCTCAATGTTCGGTGATAAAAAGTCAATCACTGTGTTTTTGACAGAAAGCTCTTGAGCCCATGTTTTAGAACCATCTATTACCAACTTCTGGATACTCTGCAGTAGTAACCATGCATAATGACGTAGTAGTAAGTTTATTGCATTCATGAGGAATCATTAACTTTTAACCAAATAAAGTAACTACATAAGCTATTTAATCGCCTTGACAACACTACAGTGACAAAATCAGGTTAAGCAATACTGCATCTTTCAATTATGTTATTGAATTAGATCATGGTGTCATCTTGACTGCACATTTCCAGAGCTAAGGTCCAAGGAAACAACCAAATTAAACCTTCAATATATCTGTACAAGTAAGCAATACCATTCCTACCCCCACCCTTGATTTTCTTTCAGGTTATAACTTGGTCATAGAATGATATTATTCTCAATAAAAAATATGAATTTGTATTCTGTATATACAACTATACAAGCCTGATTGTAAATGCATAATTTACACAATTGAAAAATCAGCACTTGTAAGTTGTAACCTAATACATACCATTTTCTAACAGTTATAACCTATGAGGCTGCCCAAGTCATCTTACATAGACACCTCCTTATGTGTATTCTGTGATTCATCATTTTTAGCGTCCAAAATTTTGATCTGCGAAAAATAATGAAGAAAACGAAATGAGATCAGAAAAATAAAATAGTAACCGATTTTTTTTTTAAAAAACACAGCATTGAATAGAAAACAAATAAAAATAAAGAATGAAACTGCTTTGGATCCTAACCTCAAGATTCTTGAATATTCTCTTCTGGTTTAACTGCATGGCAGAAGCAACAAGGGAAGAGTGACACCCCTCCAACTCAATTGACTCCAACTTGTAACCTGTACAATCCTTTGGCATTTGTTCCAAACAATTACAAGATCTTAAGACTAAGTGTCTGAGCTCCTTAAAGTGTTCATGGAAGTTAGCTACCCACTGCTTGAGTTCTTTAGCTTCAAGGAGCAAGAATATTAATTTAGGAAATCCTCCTTCAACTACTTCCCATACTGTTCCATGAAAGGCATTTTCCAACTTGAGCACCTCAAGCTGGGGTAACATGGCAATTACATTTAAATCCCTCTCAGAAATATTAGTCCCACTCAACTTCAACTTCTCCAGTCTTGATGGATACATGCACTGTTCTGGAAGGGATGCATTGCAACCAATTGAAACTGAAATGCTAAGCTTCTCAACCGCTTTCAAATAATCAAAATGGTCCAAAATAATAGGACTGCTGCAACTTCCTCCAATACGACTGGGCTCTATCTCATCCTTCAACAAAATTTTCAGACTTTTTATGTCAGGGAACTTGCTGTACACCTGTTTTCTACAATGAAGTGGTCTCACCACCCAAGATAATGTCAGTAAATTTGTTTTATCTGCACTTGGAGGATCTACCATATATGAATTGCCAAGCGCGAGATGCTTTAAGTGTGGTGGCTTCCAAATACTAGATGGCAACTGGATAGTTGGTGCTCCATTACCGGAAACAATAAGTGTCTCTAAATTTGGATTATTTGACACTACATCATCCAGATCCTCAAACCATTGTGTTATGGATAGATATCTCAGAAAAACTAAACCTCCTAATTGCACGGGCACTCTTTGAAGTGATATAGAAGTATCAAAAGCCAAAACTCTTAACAGCTTGGGTGGGACAAACATTTCAGTATTTTCAAGAAAGAAGAAAATAGAGCGAGGGATGTTCGTACCAAAGAGCACATAATAGTCAAAACTGTGTGAGTAAGAACTTAGCCAACGACAGGAATTTGTGAATGCTTTTAATGATAATCCTGAATGTTGCTGAGTATTTACTGCACACAAAATACCTCCTTTTTGAGCTTCTCCTACGCAGAAGCTATGTAAGGCACTGTGCATTCTACAAGTCTTTATTTTGCCGTTACAACTTCGATCTTCAATTAAGAGAAGACTTCTATCAGTAAGCTCTTCTAAGTACTCATAAGCTTGATGTTCTAACTCCCGAGGTTTCAATGGCTTCACAAATCCCTCAGCAATCCACAACCTTATAAGCATTTTAACTAGAATTCTTTTACGTTTTGGGAAGACTCCAAAGTATAGAAAGCAAACTTTCAAATGATGTGGCAATATATTGTAACTGACATTGATTGAATTGTGATCTAGAAGTCCCAATGACTCTAATTCCTTTTCAATCTTTTTCCACCCTTGTTGTATGTTGTTGCATTTAGATAAACGCTTCGCAACTTCAACAATTAATTGGGGTAATCCATCACATTTCTCCACAACATGGGTCCTAATTTTTTCAAATTTAGGGGCCAAGTGCTCTTCAATAGAAAGGAAATTACAAAATAGTTCCCAGCTTTCTTTTGGACCTAGCAAAGTCATGTAATGGATATAGCTGGCCCAGTAGTCAGATCGGTTGAAGTGTCTAGTGGTTAGTAATATGCAACTTCCATCTATGTCATCAGGAACACACTGTCTGATGCAAGTCATAGCTTTATTGCTCATAACGTTGTCCAAAACAATTAGGTACTTCCTACCGCGTAAGCATTTGCGTACCTGCATTTCTAGTTCATGTGGAGTGCTTCCCTTTTTAATTACATTTGGCTCCTCTGGCATAATTGACTGAAGAAGTTGGCTTAGCATTCTGCTCTTATGGTAGTCTTGAGGCATAGTAACCCAACCTCTTACATCAAAATGTGATGCAACTGATGGATCTTCATACACATTTCTTGCTACAGTCGTCTTTCCAATACCCACCATTCCAACAATTGAGATTATCTTTCGTTTATGAGGGAAAGAAAAGAGCCGATCCTTTATCACTCTACAATCATGCTGACGACCAACCATTCTTCCCTCTGGCTTTAGAAAGCGATGCGATAATCCATCAGACTCAACATTTGCAGACTTGGACGCAGCATGTTTTAACCAAGTATTTGATGGTTGAGTTTCATTTGCCTCATCAACTTCATTGCTTCTACTGTTGATTATCTTCAACAACTTTGCTGCTCTTCCTGCTGTTTCTTGCACGGTTTGATTGAGCTGGGAAGATTTTTGTTGATAATCAGTGTCGTCTTTGGCCTGAACTAAATTTTTTACTTGTGTTTCAATGTCATCTCTAGCCCAGAGTACGAAGCATCTGATATCAGTTTCCAAATCATTGATTGTAGCAGCACCACTAGACTCCAAGTGGTCTTGCAAAGAAGAAAGGTTTTGGAAGAAAGATGTCATTGCTGCTCTATTGTGAAGAGGCACTATAGGGGTGGGATGCAAAAAGTCGTAATAAATTTTTGTCATGAAAGTATTTAAAGCATCACTAGCCATCTCTCTTGCATTTTCTTCTTGTTTGGTTAAAATGTTCAACAACTTTGTTGCTTTTGCTGTTGCTTCCTGCAAGGTTTGATGTAGTCCCCTGGAATCTTTTTCTTGAGAAAAGTCGTTTAGCTGTATTTTGATGTCATGCTTAGCTTTGAGTGCGAAATTTCTGATCTCTGTTCCCAAATCCTTATCCTTGGTTGTAGCACAACCGCCACTTAATTGCTGCCGCAGAAAGAGTTGCAGAGAAGAGAGCTTTTCCAACAAAGTGGATTCGATTTCCACTTTATCATCATCAATTGTTTCCATGAGAGAAGTTAAAGCAGCAAAAGTCATCTCCATCTCTCTCTCATGCTGTTCTTCTTTGAAGATAATGCTCAAAAACTCTTGTGCAATTTTGTTCGCTTCTCGCAAGGTTTGACGGAGTCTCTGGTAAACTTCCCCTTCATGCTGAGTGTGCTTGGCTACAAGAAAGTTGCTTAGGTGTATTTCGATGTCATTTTCAGCTTTGAGTGCGAAGTTTCTGATTTTGATTGCAGCAGCACCACCATTGGATTTCCTCTGCAGAGAATAAAGCCTTTTGAAGAAAGAATTCACTGCTGCTTCATCACCAAGATACACCGTTGCGAAGGGTTGCAAAAAGTAATACTTCAATTTTGGGATGAGATTAATTAAAGCAACACTAGCCATCTCTTTCTCACTTACACATGACTCCTTTTCCCTGGTTAGAATCTTCAACAGCTCTGTTGCATTTTTTGCTGCTTCTCGCAAAGTCTGCAGTAGTTCGTATGTTGCCCTAAAACACATGTAATCATCACTCGGTTGTCCCGGGATCTTCATTTTCTTTTTAGGGCGTATCCCTGTGTGTTGAGCCAGAAGGATGTTGCTGAGTTGAATTTCAATGTGGTCTTCAGCTTTGAGTGCAAAGTCTCTGATTTCGATTTCCAAATCTCTGACTCTGACTGCATCGCCATCGCCATCGCCATCGCCACTGGATTCCATATCGAGAAGGGCTAGCAAAGAAGAAAGGCTTGCAAGGAAAGAGTTGATTCCTGCCCGATCATGGAGAGACAGCTCCCCTACTCTTGGGCTGGGTTGCAGAAACTCAATCTCAATGGTTTTAATCAGAGAAGTTAAAGCAATAGAAGCCATCTCTCAATTGCAATAGTATTTCCAGGTAAGAATATGTAATCTTTTGCAGGTTACTGTGGTTTTCCTCTGGTTTGCTTGACGGAGTTTTCCTCTTATTTTCTTGGCGAGTTCCCTCATGGAGCGTAAAACGACAAGAATGGTTATGACTTATGTGAATCTCGTCTTAGAAAATAAAGATGACAATGAAAATGTCCTTTTTCTGAGTTATAAAATGGAGTTCACTTCAGGTGGTAGCTTACCGTTTAATAAACTAATCAATTACTCCGTATCTCATAGATTTAAGACAAGGTGTTACTTTTGGATGAAATTATTGTCAATACACATAAGAATAAAGTTAAATGTTGAGCTTTTCTTTTCTAATCATTCATATAAAAACTTCTAAAAAACCTCAACTATTGAAAATGACAGTAGGAGGTGTTGAATATTTACTACACATAAAATATCTTTGGCGGGCTTCAATTTTCGAAACCCGCCCCCTACCTAAGTAGGGGGCGGGGCGGGGCGGGGCGGCGGGCTAAGCCCGTTTTGACAGCTCTAACCAGTAGGCTGTAGGTCACATGCCCACACGGCATGTCCCCGATTTATTTTTATTTTTATTTTTAATTTTTACGGTTCTAGAACCGAACCGGCGGTTCCCGATTCCAGAATTTTGGGAACCTTAATCGGAACCGTATGGTCGGTTCCGGTTCGGTTAACACAGTGCACGGTTCGGTATACCTACTCTTCAGTCCCCTCTTCTTCCTGGAGCAAAGAAACTAAACTAATGTCTTTTGTCCCTGTCCTCATCAACAAATCCCAAATGGCTATCTAGTTTGGGATACACATTCTCAACACAAGGAAATTAGCCTCTTATATATTTTTGCAGCCTGCAAGAAGATGAGGGGAAAAAAAAAGGCCATCCTACTTTATCTATAGTAAGTCAATACCTATAAATTTGCAGATATGACATTCAAGTATCACATGAAACTTCTTGTATGTAACAGATACATATTCATCTCAACAAAACAAGGAAATTTCAATACATTTTTCCTCCAAGTAGCTTCAAAACCTTTTTCTATTTAATTTCATAAAGTTGTGCCAATCTTTTCCTCTACTCCTCAGTCCTCACCACTCCAACTTAATTGACCGCAGGTTCAAATTTTCTGTTAAACACTAAGAGAACTTTTCCAAACAATAACATCTCAAGACTAACCACTTGAGACATAGCAAATCACCACCGTCTGCCCAATGCTTGAGTTTATTAGCTTCAAGAAGCAAGAATCTTAGTCTACATAATTCTCCTTTAGCTACTTTCCATACTTCCCACTGAAGGCATTCTCGTAAACCTTTAAAACTCTCCTCACTACCCTGTTTACACTGAAAAGAATGCAACAGACATATCATAATGACAAAAACAAATTGCAGAGTTGTTAGCAACCTTAGAGGTGAAAGTTTTGCTAGATAATTTCATACTGCGGTTCTAGAGAGATACGGACTCTCCATTTTTTTATTTCATACTGTTAGTTGTTGGCAATACTTGAGACCAGCAGCTTTCTAGCTTGAAAAATTTTCAAAAAGGTATTCAATTAGCATATACCAATCTGCAAAAGCATTGTTGTGCTTGGGATTAATTGCAAAGAAGAAAAGAAACAGAAATAGAGATGTAAAGTAGTATATTAATCATCCATATAGGAATGAGATCAGAAAAGTAAAATAGTACCAGTAATTGATTTGTAAGCAAGAGGATCTTACTATCCTAGCCTTCAGAATTCTGCTTTAACTACTTCCCATACTTTTATCTTTGAATTAATAGAATATAATTAGTAGTTCAATAGTTGTGAAGTTAAAATAAAAAGCAACACCAGTCCAATATTCTTTCTGTTAAAAAAATTTTCATTCTTCTGCACTTTCTGCAACCTCTTTGAAGATTACAAATTTTGCAGGTTCTGCAAGCAATTTCAAGAATAAGATGCATCTTAGTATAGAGCATTCAGTAGCTTAAAATAAAATGGTAAAGCAAATCACCTGAATACTGACTACAGGATTTGAAAGCCTTCTCTTTGAAACCAGGATCGCTATAAAATCTTTGATTTAATTGACGTACCAATCTGCAAAAGCACATTAGTAGTCAGTCAGGAATAATTGGAAGAGAAAAGAAACAGAATGTAAAGTAGTATGATCGTCACATATAGGCACCAGATGAAATAGGCATAGACAGAACAAATAAACAAGAAATTCGACTTACATCTCCAATAGCTTGAGCACTACCAGCTTCCCAGTTTGAAATTTTTCTACAAGATAGGTGCAGATTCACAGTGGCTCTTGATCTTAATTGTCAAGTAATCAATCAGCTTAGAAACATCACTGCTAAAAGTTCATAAGCATTTGCCATCTTATGCATTCTCATCAGATGGAAACCAACCAGTGAGTGCCTGCAAGCAAGAAGACTTTGGAAAAACCATTTACTCTACTTTCTCTTCACTATGTCTATATCTATATAACATAGCAAGAATGATATTAAGGTATCACACAAAACTCCTTGCTTTTTCAAAACTGACATCTTTGATTTCTAAAAGAACACTAGCATATATGAATCTCTACTCAAATTCTAATTTTCTTTTTGATTTTGTTCTATCAAAAAGTCAGATATTTGATTTTTATTGAGTATCATATTTTGAACAGGTGTAGCACACGAGCTCTTCCTAGCCATGTTCATCTGTACAAAAAAGGAAAATGTGGTTAATGTGGTTCAATAGTTATTAAGTTTCATGCATTTGAGTAATACAATATTAGTAGTTAATGTGGTTCAATAGTTATTAAGTGAAAATACAAAGCAACATCAGTCTAATATAATTCTATGTTGGGGAAAAAAGCCTGCTTCTTCTGAAGGTTCTGCAACCACTTTGAAGAATACTAGTTTTGAAAGTTCTACAAGCTATTTCTAGAATGTGATGCATCTATACTCTAGAGAATTCAACTGCTTAAAACAAAATGGTTAAAAACTCACCTAAAGAATGACTACAGGATCTAAAGCCCTTTGCTTGAAACAAGGATCAGAGTTAAATCTTCGATTTGAGGCCTTAAAGAATGCATGAGCTATCAGTTTGGAAATTTTTCAAAAAAGTATCCAATTAGCATGCCTATCTGCAAAAGCATTTTATGATACAATATAAGTAGTAGTAGGCAGATTAACAAGGGTAGTTGCCTGTTGGTGTTGTGTAGCATAAAGGGAAGACACAGTGGAAGAGAGGTTCTCAATTTTGTCAGCATAAGCCTCTAGGGAGCAAACAGATTTCTACAGTGCTTTGAAAGCAGGATCCTCAGTGATGTTATTGCCCATAATGCCGGTAACGGAACCAAATTGATATGATCACGGGTTTGACTTCGCGTTACGGGCCTGTGGAATATTGAAGAGGAAGAAGAGGAAGATTTATCTCTACCTATGGTGGCGGTAGAGAAGTCTGAGAAATAAGGACAGAGAGTTGGAAGAGAAAAAACATTTTATTCAAATTCCAACTTGTCTTTCAATTACATATTGTAATGGCTCCCAAATTCTGGAAGGCAAATGGGCAGTACAGCCTGTGACACATGAAGACAGTGGTATGCATTAAACCCTTGAAGCAAAACCTATTTCAATCAGTAGCATATAGTAAATCATTCACTCTGGTTTATCTTCATTTTTTCTATATCTATAACTTTTTTTTTTTTTTTTGAAAATTCTATATCTATAACTTTGCCGATATGATATTAAAGTATCACAAAAAACTCACTCTTTTCAAAAGCGATATCTTTGATTTCTAAAAGAACACTAACAATATATATGTCCATTGCTTGGGTTTAGACAGATAGACAATTTAGATATTGTCGGATATTCTGATGCGGACTTCGTTGGCTGTGTTGATTTTGAAGATCAACTTCAGGGTATGTCTTTATCATAACCGAGGGGGAGGGGGGGGGGGGGGATAGCTACTTCTACCATGGAAGCCGAGCTCATTTCCTATTTTGTGGCTAGCTACTTCACAAGGTATGTGTCTGAAGAATTTTATCTTTGTGCTTAGAGTTATGGAATCTATATCTAAGCCATTGAAAGTCTATTGTGAAAACTCAACTGCAGTCTTCCTATCTAAGAATAACAAAAGTAGGAATCGAAGTAAACACATCGACATCAAGTTCTTAGCCATTAGGGAGAGTGTTAAAATAAAGTTGTGGTCATTGAGCACATTTAAACTGAGTTGATGTTAGCATATCCCTTGACTAAAGGCATGCCTCCATTTAAATTCAAGAATCTGGTTCAGAAAATGGGACTTTCACCCACTTCATAATTTGTATATACATTTAGTTTTAATAAAAATTCTTTTGCATTCAGAAAAATTTCTCAATTAAGTGTGTACACCTTCATCATTTTGCTTTATATTTATGAGAAAATGTATTTCAGTTGGACTTGAAATGATTTGTTTCATTAAGTTTTGTTTCCTGATTAAGTGCTTAAGGGTCGTTTGCATTTGATCATAATGGATACTATTCGTATTAATGAGAACATATCACTATTATTGGTGTTTTTTTGTTCTTGGGTTATGGTGTCTGTACCAAGTGAGAGAATGTAACGTATTCCTGTTGTTATTATTATTTTTTTTTATATATATATAACATTAGGATAAGTTATGATAATATTAAGTGTTTCTTATGTGGTGCAACACTAAGACACTAATAGCTATACTTTATTTATGATTAGGAGTCTAATTAGGATTTAGGAGACCTAATGATATACAACTACCACAATGATGGCTCGTGGTCTGCTCACATCGCATTCCTCATATACCATCTAGAGTGAGATGAGTAGAAGTGAGACACAAAATCAAGAGATACTCATGAAAACTCTACAGGCAGTCCAGGACTACGCAAACTATGGCTAGAGGTTAGTTTTATTCATTATGATCCTATATATCACGTGTCGTGCTTATGTTTCCATGTGATATAATTTATGCTAACATAACAAGGTAGTCTTCATATTTTTACCCTCGGCTTATTCTTCCATAGTTGTGATACGTAGTTGCGATACGTAGATGATAGGAAAAATTATAATTTATATCCCTCACAAATGTCACCTCTGAATTATTAGTGGTGTAAATGTTGTCTCTCAATTTTCAAAACGTTACATATTTTGCCTCTCCCTTGAATTATCAGTGGTGTAAATGTGGTTACCCCCGTCGTTTTCCCTGTTCGAAGACTACGTTTTTTTTTCCGTCCATTTTTCTTTAATTTCTTCGTTTGTTCTCATTATGTGGACAACAATATTTCTCCTTCTTCCTATTAAGGGATGTACAATATATGACACGTTTTAAAAATTGAGGAACAACATTACACCACTAATAATTAAGGGATGACATTAATAATTGACATATTTGTGAGAAACATAAATTACAATTTTTCCTCAAATGATATACCATTCGAGTACACGTCTGATCACATTGCCTGAAGGGATGAAGTAATGCATGAACCTATGCACCTATTCTCCTCTAATATAGTTCCGTCTAGACAACTTAAACAACATCATCTTTCTAATATTTTTAGTAATGATAAAAATGAACACTAAAGAGTTATTATAAATACTTGAAGGCACAAAGATGGAGGTCAACCATATTCTGCAGTTTTCCTAATACTTAGTCCATGTTTGTTACTTGGGTTAGGTTCATTGTTCTATTCTTCCTATCAAAATTTAAATACCAAGTAAAAAATGCAACAGCAGACATATATAACCAGCATGCACGTCTCTGAGAATATTTTCCCTTTACTAATACTAATAAAACATATCATTTGACTTTTGTTTCAGCTAAGGTGATTAGAATATGTAGGTCTATTTGGATAAAATATTCTGCATTGCAAATATAAAACATTATAGTATGCATCGAAAGTCAACATTCGTGAGGGCACGACAACCTTGTTCCTAGGCGAAATTTAGCCTTATATAAAGGCTCCATGCAAAAGTCAATTCAGCACATCAGATTTCCCAGCATTAGAAGTCTTCTAATCTTCAAGAGCTAATCACTGCCTATGGCTTCTTTTCTTCGGAGGTTGAGCTTTGCTTTCTTCTGCCTACTGGCCGTCATCGGCAAGGCGACGGCCGCCGGCTATTATAGCCACCCTGTGTTCCACACCGGTGCCTGGAAGCTAGCCCATGCCACATTCTATGGGGACGAATCTGCCTCCGAAACAATGGGTGCGTATCTCAAAATGGTCTCTTGACTATAATATAATCATTGTTGCAAAAATTCCCGCTTAGGTCGCCTAGCTAGGCACCCGCCTAGACGCTAGGCGCTCCTAAACCGAGGTGAATTGCTCCCCAGGCGTACTGTCCGTTTAGGTGGCCGCCTAGCGCCTAACTCGGCCGACTGGGTTGAATTTGGCCAAGTTAACTCGCCCAACTCGGCAGAGTTAGTCTAGTTAACTCGAGCGAGTCGGTCTTGTTAATTTTATTATTATATTTATATATGTTTAAATTTATTTATTTATGTAAGTAAGAGAAGTAAAAGATATATACTATAATATATGACATACACCCACACATATGAATTATTTTTTTTGTTTTTATAGGTCACCGCCTAGGTACTGCTTAGGCGCTAGGCGCTAGTCTACTGCCCGACTAGCGCCTAGCGCCTATTGCAACCATGAATATAATTAAGAAATTAGTCAGAATCATCGAAAATTGATAAAACCTAATTATATCTTCAACTATTCAAAATTTACCTGGTTAGATCCTTCGTCAATGCTCCTGTTTAAAACCCAAGGTCATAAGCGTAATTTCATCAGCTCCCCTGATGACCTAGTCAGGTAATTTTGAATAATAGTTAAGGATTTAATCAGTTCAATCAATAGTCGAGGATCTAATCAGGTAAATTTGGATTTAATCGAATTCAATCAATAATTGTGAATTAGTTTATGAATTATGCTATAGTTGATGTATCATATTAGATAGTTACTGATAATTGTATATGTATTAAAAGTTGTGTATATTGAGGATGTTGGGATTTGCAGGGGGTGCATGTGGGTACGGCAACTTGTTCAATAATGGGTATGGAACGGCCACGGCAGCGTTGAGCACGGTTTTATTCAACAATGGGTTTGCATGCGGGCAATGTTTCCAAATACGCTGTGCTCAATCGCCTTATTGCTATAAAGGCTTCCCCACCACCACCGTCACCGCCACCAACCTCTGCCCGCCTAATTGGGCCGAGGACTCCAACAACGGCGGCTGGTGCAACCCTCCTCGCACCCACTTCGACATGTCCAAACCCGCTTTCATGAAAATTGCTCAGTGGAAGGCCGGCATCGTCCCCGTCATGTACCGCAGGTATATATATAGGGTTGACTTGGACAAGCCTTCAGGCCACTGAGAACATGCAGATGGAAATGCACCGTCAGGCAATTATAAATGCACCGTAAAGCATTTCCAAATGCACCTACCTGAACTGACACCGATATAGTGCCCAATGCATTTCGAAATGCTTGACGATGCATTGATAATTGCTTGATAGTGCATTTTTTCCTTTTCATGATTTTCAATATTTGATATGCACTGCCAAACATTCTTAAAATGCACATTTAAGCATTTACAAATGCACCAGAGTTGACAAATCAATCAAAATCATGTAGTTCTCGTTACATTTGAAAATGCTTTAAGGTACATTAATAATGGCTAGCTGTCCGCATCTTCTGATCTTTTATATTTATATATATATATATATATATATATATATATATATATATATATATATATAAAAGCTTGGGTAAATAATAAGTAGTTGGGTTGTCCCGAGCAGGAGTCAAACTTGTAAGTAAATCAACAATGTGACTAGAGTTGTCTAAAATAATATGTACCCTTTTAAGGCTATAGGTATAATTAATCTTAAAGTGTTCAGTAACGATTTAATCATATTAATAAGGCATTCTTAGCAAATTGAAATTTCAAAAGTCTTAGACCGCTCTATAGACTTCCTCATTTATTTCTTGAATTATTGAACTAGTTTGAAACTTAATATTTTTGGTGCGTACTGAGACTCAATATTACATCAATTTTAATATAATACGTGAAATAAAATATATAATGTTGGTATGTTTTTTTTTTTGTAGGGTACCATGCATTAGGAGTGGTGGTGTCCGATTCAACTTACAAGGAAATGGGTACTGGCTGTTGGTGTACGTGATGAACGTGGGCGGAGGCGGCGACATCGCCGCCGTGTGGGTGAAAGGAAGCCGGACAGGGTGGATAAGGATGAGCCATAACTGGGGAGCTTCGTACCAGGCATTTGGAACATTAGGAGGCCAATCCCTTTCCTTCAAGCTCACTTCCTATTCCTCCCATGAGACAATTGTTGCGTACAACGTTGTCCCCTCAAATTGGAACGTGGGATTGACTTACCAAGCCAAAGTCAACTTCCATTAATATAATAAGCCTTTAATTTTCAACATATTTCCATTTTAGTATTATTATTGTATAAAGCCTTGATTTTATAAAAGGCAGTTGTTGAGTTTTGCATGTTTAATTTGCTCCGACGAGAGAAGTGCACATTTTTCACGTAGGGAAAACGATGATAAAATGCATGCATGCACTCCCCGGGAGCATATTTTGGTGTTTCTATTTTGAGTCAAGTGTAATAGTGTATAATCTATCCATGCCTGAAGAAAATAAAATTTAGCAAGTGTTTGAAGATCACAATTTTTTTTTTTTACAACTAATGAGTATTTTTAGAATTATGTATAGTAGAATAGAATTCGAAATTTTGTCTCTCTCTAATCTTCTCCCAAAAGGTTGAATCCCCAACTCAAGGGCTTCCACACCCCGACCAGACAGAGCATTTGGGATCGGAGGATGTAAATCACGATGACTCAATAGTTTAGCGAGCAGGCCAAATGTCGGTGCGCACAACGGATCTGTCTACTTTAGACATAATCCCACACTGTCGCTACGAATTTTAGTCTATCTCAATTTGACGCACAAGGGATCTGTCTACTTTGGACATAATCCCACATTGCCGCTACGAATTTTAGTCTCTCAATTTGACTATTTGAGTATTGTAACATGTAAAGCATACATGGCTGGTAGAAGAGAGCTCATTAAAAGAAAAAAAAAAATCATTAAATGGTAAAATCTAAAATAGTATTAAATGGTAAAATATGAAATCAATTCAAGTATCATCATAATAACTCATTCTACATGACTCACACTTTCGATAACTCTTTTTGACATCCAATGGCCATGCCTCACATTCCAAAATAGTTTGATCCCAATTTGAAGTATAAATATTTACAAATATTTGACGTTGGAGCTATGACAAAAAGACAACTAACAAATATTTAGAAAAGAATAATGTTATTTTCTCCTCCTAATATGTTCACCCCTAAAATTGATAATAAAACTCTTTATATTCCTTTACTACTCATGAATGGGTTAATTCTGCCTTGCATTAAAAAAAAAATCTAGTTATTAATCAAATATAAAAACAACCAATCAAGTACTGCCATGTATATGAATGAATATTTGTATGTATAATTAGAAGAAAAATGTACCATATGAAACTCTAATTTTTTCAGCGACAAAAACCTGCCGTCACTATCCAAAGAAAATGTAACATATTCATTGATTACTGTAAATTAACTAGTCCCAACCTATCTTGAAAAATAAATTAAATTTACTTATTATGACACATGAGATGGTAAATGATTTTGATAAAAAAAAATTTCTCTCAAAAAACGAAAAAAAAAAAAAACAAAAAAAAAAAAAAAAAAAAAAACAGAAAACAAAAAACTACTCCGTATGCACTACGTAGTCCGCAAACATTATTGGAGCAAGTATCGATTTTGCCAAGTTTTGATATACAAATATACAATCACGCACGATGAACGTCAGCATTCATAACCTTGTTAATGAGCAAATGATAGACATTTCGAGATACATGGGGCATACATAGTCAGAGGTATAATTGAACTAGGAGCACAAATGTTGTGGATACGTACGGAGTAATTACCAAATAATTAATTACAAATTCATGAGATAAATGAAATGTTGCAAGTGCCTTTCAATTTAACCAGATGTTTTGGATTCAAACCTTGAAAATGTAACTACTTTACAATTTATAATGAAGTTCTTTGTTGAACACTGAGTGTAAATGTAAAACAAAATTATGCTGCTATATATGTGAGTTTGGCCAACAGAGATAAAGAAACAACAGGAAAAATTAGAGTCAATGGAAATTGATTTTCAGTCAAAGGGAAAGGAAAACCAATTTTCTTAAAAATCACTTTTTTTTGAGAAGTTATTTTCTAGGGTTTAACTTGCGCAACCTTCTCCACCTCCTCTGGTGATGGTTTTCGGCTGTGGGACGAAAACCGACAGCTGCAAACATGGTTTTTGAATGAAACCCCACACTGGTTCTGGTTCTTGACGGAAACCAAACCAGATTAACTAGTTTTTGAAGCCGAAAACCAGATTAATTTGATTTCCGGCTTTGGAAACAAGTTTTTTTGTTTTTGTTTGTTTTTTTCTTAAGAAACCATTGTTCATTTTTTAAAATTTTTTTTATTATAAATAACACTAATTTTTTAAATACAATTTTGCTAATTTTCTAGAAAATAAACCAAACACTAAGACATTTTTTTGAAATGCAACCAAACATTGGAAAGGAAAAAAAAATTTCTGAAAAATGACTTATTTTCCACAAGTCATTTTCCTGGTTTCCAAACACACCCGAAGTTAGAATCTAGAGTGATGTGTAAGTGCACTAATTGAATGTATCAAACATATCATTTTCCTTAAATCCAACCTTAAAAAGGAAATTAAAGCTATTCTACTTTAAAATGGGTTTTTATTGCATAATAATTTTTCTTTTCAATACAGAATTTTTTTTTTTTAATATTATGGAACGATTCGAGCCGCTTTTTTTATGCCAGCCAAAAAAAAAAAAAGACTGTAATTCTAGTTGTGAGGAATCTCAAAAATTTAAAAACCATTGTGAATATGATTGTGAAAGTTTGTCCACCTGTCATTATAAGAAAGTAATAAATTTTCACTAATTATAGATTATATAATATATAAATCTTCATGAAAATTTATATCATTCAACTGTAATGAAGTCAACCTTTGACCAAATTAAAATGACCTACTTAAAATTTTCTATCATAAAGAATAAGGCAAAAACTTGTGTGAGACCGTCTCACCATGAGACGGGTCGGGTCGGGTCGGGTCAATATGCAAATGTAACACTTATATGCACAAATGACATACTTATATGCTCAAATGTAATACTAATTAGGAATAAATTTTTGTTACTTATTAGGGTAAATGTAATACTTTTAAAGGAAAATACAATACTTTTACATTTTGATTTAAAAGTATTACATTTTTCCTCAAAAGTATTATATTTGACCTTATAAGTGAGAGACACTTGTCAACATTACTTATTATGATGAAAAAGTATTACTTTTTCTCTTATAAGTAACAAAAATTGTATTTTTGATTAGTGTTATATTTGAGCATATAAATATGAGATTTGCACATATAAGTATGATATTTGCATGGTGCTTTGACTCGACCCGACCCGTCTCACGAATAAGGATCCGTGAGACGGTCTCACACAAGTATGACCCAAATAATAATATTGGAGTTGTATGCTAAAACAACATATGCCTTTAATTATTTTCACATTGCCCATATTTGGTTGATCTAATAATAACTATATATATGTGAACACGGCATGGCATGGCATACTAGATAAAGATGAGTACTCTACAAAGGTACTATATGTAGTAATGAAATCAAAACCCCCACTCAAGTTTTATCTTTTAGCCATTGCATGCATTCATCTCCCCTTTCACATTAAAATAATTGGTCTACACAATGAGACTTTGCTTTTGCCTTCATTCCATTACTTAAGCACGCTTCCCTCTTTTGGTTCCCCTTTTACATGTATTGCCATCATCATCCCCACTCCCCATTTAATCATTCATCCACTCTAATCTACTTCACTAATTTAACTCGATCTCACATCAATTAGTTATAATTGAATTTATAACTCAACTCATGAAACTTGATTTTTCAACTTAGATAAGAAATCAAGAATTTGTTCAAAATATAAGGATTGCACAACATTGATCAATGAATGAGAAAATATTGTTGTTCCCAAAAGATTGAATCCCCAACCTCCAGCCTTGATAGAACATCTGGGGGATGTAAATCATGGTAACTCAGTTGAACACAGATGCTCCCACACTGCTGTTGCCTGCTGGTCGGTCCCAAATCATTGTTCCAAAACTTTATCCCTATAAATAATTGAACTGTTCATGTGAGCTAAATGAAAAATTATTATTACTATAAGAAGGTGTGATAAATATTCATAACACAAGGTAAGGTTTCTATTAGAGATCGAAATATACTCTATACAACTCCTGCATGTCATTACAAGGATAAAAACAACTACTATAACTCCTATTGATCCCATGTGAATTAGGATTGGACAACCTACACCATGATCCCATAACCCACTAGGACAACCATACTCCCATGATCTCTTAGGTTCCCAAGGCCAACTCACACTACATCCTGACCCAACTCTACTATCTAGCCCATTACTACATTGCTGGCAAATTATAATTTACTCCGTAACATGAATCATGATCCACATTGTAAGATAAACCTACCGCTGACAAGTATATTATAAGTAGAATACATACTAGAATTGAACATGTAATACAGTAAAAATAAGCATGTAGTATATGTCAGTGGTGCACCTTGCAATGTAGACCATGCATGGTCTAGATTCATATATATAAAATCATAAAATTCAGATAAAAAATTTCACCCATTTTAATTACTTGAAGGAAATCATGTTGCTTTATTCAAGCATGGGACCAGGCCAGCACGGACAAGACTCATTATTTTCTCGAATGTAACACAAAATACCAAACTCCCCTTGTCTTTAGAAACTTAAAACAAAATATAACACCATACAAACATAAAGATTTGCTCTTTTTTTTTCTCCCCCTTTCCCACTCTATGTTCTGCCTTCCTACTTTCACTTAGATTGCTGTCTATAGCTTCTTTCATTGCCATTCCAAGCCAAGCCTGCAGCTACCTAGTAAACAACCTTTTTCCCTTGATGTTCAATGCCAACCTAGGAAAAAAACCACCCCAAACAACCAAACATCGTACTTCTTTCTTGAAATGGGCTCCCTATTACTTTCTGCAACTCTGGCACTACTATTCTTGGCATCTGCCGCGACCCTTTCAACGACGAGAGCTCAAGAATCGTCTCGTCTCCTCGATCTCGTCATCAGGGACTACACGTTTCGATCCTACAACCACAGGGCGTTCAAGACGGGGAAATTGCACCCGATTCATTTGCCCGCGAATCTCACGGGAATCGACGTAGATTCGGTCAGGTTCCGGTGCGGGAGTCTAGGAAGATACGGCGCGAGGATTAAGGAATTCCGAATCTCTGTCGGGGTGACGTTCCAGCGTTGCGTGGAGAGGCTTCTCATTGTTAGACAGAATCTTGGATCTAATTGGTCCAATATATACTACGCTAACTACGAGATGTCGGGGTATCAGCTCATTTCACCCGTTCTTGGTCTGCTGGCGTACAACGCCGCCGGAGACGACATCAGCATCGGTGCCGGTACCCCGTTCGAGGTCGGGATTCAGACCGGCGGGAATCCGATCACGATTGATTTCAGCAACACGACGCGGATAGTGAACTCCACTTCGTCTCCGGGAATGATTCCCTTGTGTGCTAGCTTCGGCCGCGACGGGAAGGTAATGTTAGAGTCTAATGTTAGTTTAACATAATCTTAATTAGAGAAACTTATCTTCTTAATAGTAAAAGCGGTATCGATTATGATCCAACCATATTTGATGTCCTCTCAGTTATGTTGGCTCTTGAACAGCACAAATTATACAGTGGGCCATGGTCTACAATTCATTGTGGACTATGGTTATGGTTGATACTGAGTTGTGTTGAACTGATACTGCAGTTGTGTTGAACTGATTGTGTTTGAAAGGAAACTGCAGTTGCACGGAACAGAAGCTATTCATCCATTCAACACAACTGTAGTATCAGTTCAAGGCAAATGCAGTTCCAGATGGATGAAACGGTCTCTGTTTTGGGCAACTACAGTTCTCTCTCAACACAACTGCAATTCAACATAACTACCGTATCAGTCATGACCTATGGTCAACAATGCATTGTATACCATGGTCCATGGTATAACGACTGCTTGAACAGTAGTCATAGTTGATATCCTTTCAGTTGTGTTGTTTATTGAACAGACCAGAGTCATGTTGATGTCTTCTCAGTTGTGTTGTCTTAGACATGCAAAGTATCATTTTGTCTTATACATGACTCAAAATCTTAGATTGTGTATTGGTATTATTCTAAACGGTACGAGTATCCTAACTTTTAAGTACTATATACTTTATATAATGTATCAATCAATACAAGGTTTATATTAGGTACGAAATCTAACTAGCTAACAACTTCTAACTAGTTATTAAATCTACCCAAACTACTTAATAAACGTAATTAACTTACACCGCATAATTAAGGTCTTAATCCAACAGGTGACGCTGTCGAACATGGCGTCCCGGCACGTTTGTGTGACGAGGAAACAGGGGCATTTCGGGCTGGTGGTCGAGTCGCCATTGATGCCATTAAGGAAGAAGGAGAGCCGGTGGAAGATCGTGATTGTGAGCGCGATTGGGGCGGCGTTGGGGGCGTTTCTTATCGGTCTGCTTCTCGTCGCCATTTTCGTGAAGGTGAAGAACAAGCAGGCAAGAATGGAGGACATGGTTAGAAGAGCTTATGAGGAAGAAGCTTTGCAGGTTTCCATGGTTGGGCATGTCAGAGCTCCCACTGCACCTGCTACAAGAACTGTTCCCACAATTGAGCATGAGTATACCTCTCCTCATCATCATCATCATCCTTCATGAATTTCTTTAATCTTTTTCTTTTAGATTATATAAAATTTTGTGTACCATTCTTTTGTATGATTAATTATTAGTGATTATTAAGAGTTATTCATAGAAATGGGAGTTTAAGGAAGGAAAATTGCACAGCTCAGAAAGATGATAAATTGAATTGAAGAACCCTTTGAACATTATTTGTGCATCTCATCTGTTTCACTGAGCTGACACATTTTTTTGTGTTCCAATTACATAATGAACTAAAATATATGTTTCTGTTAATTGTTTCGAACTTGATCATCACAATATAAAAGAGACCTCACTTGCCACTTGAACTGCCCATCGGGTTAAAATTTAATTTACAAAAATAAAATTTGAATTCAAATTACTTTCAGGGACAAAATTAAGAAACTAATCTAATAGGGCAAAGCTTGATACAATAATATTAATGGACCAATTAGGTGGTTTGGGCTAATTTTGTTTTTGATTACTTCATTTACTTGTCTCAAATTTTTTTTAAACTTAAATTTAATTATCAAAATTGTGTTAATTATTAAAAAGTCAAACCAAATAATGTTTTAAATTGTGATAGATAAGTAATTATTATTACCATGTCAAGAAAATTAGTATTGAATGGAAGTGGGCTTTGTATGCATGTGGTGTTCTTTTGACCATGAAAGGAGATATAATGATACACCATGATTGTTACAAACAAAAGGAATGTTAAAGATGGGTTTGCTTTGCCATCACTCCTACAACTTTTTAGGTAGGGTGGACTTTTTACCTCCATCCAGGCCACTTATCTTTAAACAAAATCATGGATGTTGCACTGCCATGAAACATTTTGCTCCCAACATGTTGTTTCATTACCTACCTTCAAACAATTTGGTCAATTTGTTAGGTTGAATAACAAGGTTTAATGGTAAGAGCATAGATGTTTTTCTTGGATTTTAAAACAGTAAAAAAATTTGTATATTGATTTTTTAGGATTTTTCTGGGGTTTGTTCTCCTGCAAAATCAAAATCTTTGCAGGTTTCTTTTTTAAAGGAGCAGTGAAACGTGCAAGTGCGTCTCACTGTGTACCCAAGCGGGGGATTGAGACCTTGTTAAAATTTTTAAAAGATTTCTTTTCTATTTCGACAGCTTAGTTTTTTTCTTCATTTAATTTGTTTGTTTTTTATTGTTTTATTATTTTTGTTTTAAAATTTTCACAAAATTCAAATATGTAATATATTTTTTAGAATTAAATTTTGAATGATTTAATTACAATAAAAATTTAAAATAATTAAAATAAATAGAGCAACAATGAAAATTAATTTAAATACTTGTGGTTATCATTTTAATTAAATGTAGCTATGTTTATTTAAATTAATTTTCATTACAATTATAAATTTATAATTCAAATAAATAAAAAAATAATTAAAATATAGGATAGTTAAATGGTGGTCCACACAAAAAATGTGGAAAAAATATTAAAACTAATTTGGAGAAAATTTTTTATGATTGAGTGACATAATGAATAATGAGGTGGATGTTGGAACCCACGAAAAATTGGAGGAAAAAGCCCCCAACAATTAAGGATGAGTTAATACAAAGTTCGGCGTTTGAATATTTCTTCGAACAATTTTTTTAAATATTAAATAATTAAATTGTACTCTGTATACAATTTTGGATAAACTTGGAAGGTGAGGTAATTTGTGGTTGGGCTTTGCCTTGATCTTGGGTTGGTCCTTAGCCTGGCCTCGAGCCTCTATAGTGTTGGATAGGGACTAGCCCTTTATAAGGTGGTCTTGGTCCAGGTGGACAAATTAAGATTTTCGTTATACTGTGGATCAGGGTGCAGAATGCAGTTCTGTGTATTCTAAGCAATCGTTCTGTGTATTTTAGGCAATCATTCTGTGTATTATAGGCAATCGTTCTGTGTATTCATGTTAGTAACACATGTTGTGATGTGTTTGTGCATTCGAATGTTAGGATACACGGAATACACATAACTCATCCTCCTAACATTCGAATGTACAAACACATCACAACATGTGTTACTAACATGAATACACAGAACGGTTGCCTATAATACACAGAATATTGACACAAAATACACAGAGCTCATCCTCCTAAACATTCGAATGCACAAACACATCCCAACTTGTGCTACTAACATAAATACACAGAACGGTTGCCTAGAATACACAGAATGATTACCTAGAATGCCCCAAAACTTATCTCCTTTGTCCACGATATAAATTACCGACAAATTATGCTATGGACCCGAATCCACATTGTAAGGTGGATTCAGATTCATGTACACAATTTAAAAACTCTATGTTCGTAATTTTAAATCTCAATATACAAAATTACATTACTCAATATCCACAATTTTGTTATATAGATTTAAAAATTTTGCTATACGAATATAGAGTTTTGAAATTATGAACATAGAGTTCTGAAATTGTGAATATAGAATTCAAAAATTATGAATATAAAGTTCAAAAACTGTCAACATAGAATTTAAAAATTGTGAACATAGAATCCTAAAATTATGAACATAGAGTTCTAAAATTATGAACATGAATCTGAGTCCACCTTACAAGGTAGACACGGGTCCATGGCATAACAATTGGTCCGGGTGTGTGTGAAAAATTATTGTGTGGATCATGGTCCACATTTTACTGTGAAGACCATAACAAAAAGTACATTTTTAATATAGTAAATGTACAATTATTTGTGTATTGAATGTACATTATAATTAGATCATACCTTTTATGCCCTATGCAAATTTAGCTTCTCTTGGACCATACTAGCTTGCCCAGGCCCGACTCTTTTCAGAGTTTGCCTTTACCCATTTCTTTGATTTTCCCTTTTCATATGTTGAGCTGCAATTAATAAATCTCAAAATAGGCATATGAAAATCTCAAACAGCAGAATTATCTCTAGATGAAATATGATAAGATAGAAGACTTCAGAGACCATGGCACGGTAAGCCTAAAACAAGAGTGGTTGGTTAGTGTCAAAAGGTGCACGGTGAATTGAACATGATTCTTATACTAAAAAATTATGAATTTGATTTTTGCAAATAACTTATCTCTATCTCCAATTGGTCAGTCTAATAAAATATTGATAGAGTTAATTTCACAAGAGATCCCTTGCCTTTGGTGACAATTTTAAATTTAGTCATAGACTATCGTTTTTACCATTTAACATTTCATACTATTATTTTTTGAGCACTGTTAGTCTTTTTTTATGACCAAGGGAATTTTTGTCTTTTATATTTTTATTTTTTTTTTTAATTTTTCGAGATCCAACTGGTTTAATTGGTTTAAGACTTTAGGTAACCTCTGATTTTTAGTAACCATATTTTTCAACCAATTTTTAGTAAAGTCCTAAACCAATTAAACCGGTTGAAATAAAAAAAAAATAACAAAAGAAAAATATGACGAGACAAAAATGTCATTACTAAAAATAAGAAAAGTGATGGGAATGACTAAAAATGTTCAAAAAAATAATAATTTGGGATGTTAAATGACAAAAACAATAATACTATTGCCTTATCTATTCATAGATATTGAAGCACAAAGAATCAACACTCCCACCAAGGATTAAACCTATGACCTCTCAGGTAAGTGAAAAGTGTAGTTTTTAGTGGTGGGAGTGAGTGTGGTGGATGAAAGTGATAAAACGAGGAAAATTCCCCAAGTGTTGTTCTCTAGGAAGGCACAAAGGAATTGGCAAGCAAGTGGACTAAGCACAAGGGCTTCTAGTGTTTGAAAGCTAGACCTAAACAATTTTGTGTGTGAATCATGCTAATAACAAAACAATGAATGCAAAAGAGTATGCATGAAACAATCAAATGCAAAGGGGATTCGAATCAACTTGTCAAGCATTCTCACCCTCGATTTCCTAATGTCCTAGGATTTGGCAACGCTAATCGGACACGAATGAGACAAGATCACAAGTGCCAAGGCCACTCTCGTGGACCATGGCCTCTCTCCTATACTTAGCCTTATTCTCATAATCACTAGGTTAGAAGAGGCATTTAATCAAACACTTTGTGTGCCTCTTGTCTTTCACTCTCCATTTTCTCAAAGGTGAGAGAGAAATGTGAATGGTGAGGGCTTACACACTCCCTACTCTCGTAGGTGAGTGTTCTTAACCAAATTCTCTAGTGCAACCGGCCTAGTTGGCATAGAGTCCAAACATACATCCCAATTCACAACCAAACATCCAACAAGCATAGTTCAACCCTAGATTTAAGAACTTTAGAGCTCAAGGGAAATTATGCAAGATCAATTGATTCAAATCCACAAAAAAAAACCTAGCTACTCATATCTAGAATTGAAATCAACAAGCAATTGAATTAACAAAGCAATCAAATCAACAACTAAAAATTGAAATTGCAAGAATAGGAATTGAAACTTTACTTGAATTTGGAGTAGAAATCTTGAGTAAACTTGATCAATACAAACTTGAAGTGTAGAATCCTCTCTAAATCTAGCTAAGTAACACGAATTTGGATTGCAATTGAGCTATGAATATGAGAGATTTGAGAGCTAAAACCTAGAGAGAGAAATATTCTAAAGTGATATAAGATTGCAAGTGTTGGATCCCCCTGAAAATTGGCTCATTCCTCCTTTTAAACATTGCATAATAGCCAAAATCCCGCGACGGACGCCAGGATGGACGTGCGTCCAAGGTGTGCCTTGCGTCCAGATTTGAAATCTTCAGAGAGGGAAATGTTGGACGCCACCTTGGACGCGCGTCCAGAGGTGCGTCCAAGGTAGTGTGCTGTTCTGCTGCACAAACTTCATAGAGCACATTTTTGGACGTCGGCGTGGACGCGTGTCCAGAGGCGCGTCCAAGGCCTATTTTGCCTACCAACTTCGGCTTGTGAATCCTTCTCCGAAATATTGCCATTTTCTGCCTTTTTGCCCTTCTTTTTACCTACAAAACGATTGACAAAGCGTGGAACAGGGTCCGACGACAACATAGAGCATTCTAACGCAATTAAGGATCAAATGAATCATAAAAGCCGTCAAATGTGCACTAGATGATCCAAGAATGACCTTATAAAGATGACATCTTTTCCACTTATCAGTGAGAATGCCACAGCTATGCCACTTGACCACAAAGTCTTTAACTACTTACTCTATCTCATTTTATTGACTAATTAAATCAATTTTTTTCTTCTTTATTTATTTTCTTTAGTATTTTTCTTATAAGTTTTTTTTTAAAATTATTTTTAATAGTACTTTAATGTAACTCTAAATATATAAATTTTATATATTAATATTAAACATAATATTATGAAAAATTAAATTGTAAATAACTCCAATGAAACCTCGTTAACCAAATCATACATATAAAATGAGGCGTATGAAGTAACTAAATAAATACATGCAATTAAGCAGATCATACTTTATTTTAGCATTAGTCTTGTTATTTTGCTACTTTAACTATAGACATTTTACTTGGCAACGACTTAGAGAGTAGAGAGTTCAATACCTGCGCATCAAAATGTGGCATTGACTACTACACAAATATAAGAAAATAAAGTTTTACATTCACTATTAATCATAACTTTTGACATAGTTGTAAGCACTTTTTTTTTCTTGACAATTGATATAAAAATGTTATGCAATCAAGACAAACAAGTATTGGGAGGAGATTGTCTACTAACTATATATATATATATATATATATATATATATATATATATATATATATATATATATATATACCTTTTGGCATAAAATGTGAATATTATTCTGATCTAAACCCTCAACAATTGGTTACTCTGATCTATTATTTGATTTCCACCAAATATCATATACTTAAAACCCTATTTACATATACATACTAAAACTTAATACCCCGAATCATCTAAACTTGTCACGAATAATCTAGTTGATTATTAGTGCACATACTCATATAGTAATTAGTAAAGCTTATAACATACACATACTTTAGAGGTTCATAAACTGCATAAAAATATATATTAAATTTGAAAACCACACTAGTATTAATGACATGAAAATTTAAAATACAATCCCTAATGAGGGCTTCTTTCAGGAGGCCCAATAAATAGTTGTGTCTCCACTTCCATTATTTTCTGCTGGGGATCAATATCTTGTTGTACTGTTGAGAGAGTCAAGGATTTTACTTCAAGCTGTTCATCATCAAATCAATAAGTATTCATCAGCTAGCTAATATCACATGGTAGGGCAACAAAATGTTTACTAATTCAATGTTTCCCAATTCCCATGATCCAAATGTTTCATGTTTTCAAAAATTAATTTAATTTAAAGCCAGGTTAGTTATTTTGATTCATCATTGTTTGATAAGATTATGTTATTTGATTTAATTACCTAATGTAGTTTCATATGATTTATCTTTGACGGAATCTGGCAATTTATGTCTAGTTAATAAATATGAAAAGTATTAACATTTACGGTCAGTTTAAAAATCTGGAAAATATTTTTCAGAAAATGATTCATTGTTGAGAAATAATTTTCAAAAGCTATCTTTTTCTTTTTAATTGAAAGTTAGAAATTACATTTTGTCTGTTGGTTCGTTTTCCTGAAAATGAACATATTATTTGTTATATAATAATAATAATAATAATAATAATAATAATAATAATAATAATAATAATAATAATAATAATAATAATAATGGTGGTGGTGGTGGTGGTGGCGGTGACGGTGGCGATATAGTAGTGGTGACTATGTGGTGGTAATGGTGGTAGTGATAATAATAATTTGGAAACTAGCTTGAAAAAAATGAGAGAAATGATAAATATAAAACAAATAAAGAATCCAAAAAGTGTACAACAAAAAATATAATATATTTCACCAAATTGGATATTTTTTTCATTGATCAAAATAAATATTTTCTTTTGAGCTTATTTTTTTTAATATTCAAACACAAAAAAAATTTTAAAAATGAGTTCTGAAATTCATTTTTTGAATTTTGAAATAGATCCTTAAACCTTAATCACATGATGGTACCGCACAAAATTTTTTTAGTGTAATTATCTATTCAGTATGTGAAAAAATGGGGACAATATTTCAAAACTAAAATGGAAAAATGGAAGTTGTGATTAAATGTACGACAAAAATTTTTGAAACACAGGTTCTAGTTTTTTTTTTTCTTTTGTAAAGAAAGTTGAAATGTTGACTTAATTCCCCTAGAGTCCTTTCTCTTTGGTGACAATTCTAAATTTAGTCTCAACTATCACTTTTGTCATTTAACATCTAGGCTATTATTTTTTGGACATTTTTAGTCTTTATCATGACTTTTCTATTTTTAGTAAGATCATTTTTGTCTTTTCATATTTGTCTTTTGTTATTTTTTCTAGTTTCAACCGGTTTAATTGGTTTAACACTTTACTAAAAATCAGTTGAAAAATTTGATTACTAAAAATTAGAGGTTACCTAAAGTCCTAAACCAATTAAGCTGGTTGAAACCGGAAAAATAACAAAAGAAAAATATGAAAAGACAAAAATACCCTTACTAAAAATCAGTGTTGCAAAAATCCCGCCTAAACACTGATTAATCGGCGCCTAGGCGCTAGGCGTCGACCAGCTGCCTAGCGTATCACAATAATCGGTGGTCTAAACGACCGACTAGGCCGCTTAGGCGTTGATCGCCTAGGTCGTTTAGCCAGTTGATTAGCTATTGTTATTTTTATAAAATGTGTTATTTCACTCAAAAAGACATTGTTTTGAGTAAAATAATCCTAAATTGTTCAAACTCTAGATGTTTGTTAGGTTAATGTTTAATATTTTAGTATTAACTATTAAAGTATTAAATAGTTTATAATTATTAGTCTTAAAAAAAATTCAAAAATTTTAAACAAATTTTTAAAAAATGAAAAATGGAAAAAAAAAATACATTGGTGCCTAGGCGCTGATTATTCGCCGCCTAGGCACCCTAGGTGCTAGGTGCCCCAGGATGCCCGATGAGCGCCTAGGAATTATTTCAACCATGCTAAAAATAGGAAAAGTAATGAAAATGACTAAAAGTGTCTAAAAAATAATAGTTTGATATGTTAAATGGCAAAATCAATACTTGAGACTAAATTTGGAGTTACCATCAAAATAAATGATCTTTGGTGGAATTAACTCTTGAAAATTTTGTAAAAGTTATTCTCTAAAAGTCGAAAATGCAGAGGGTAAAGTTTATCTACGTTTTCCAGCAGTCTTTTCTTTTTTTCTGAAGTTAAGTTGATCCATGCTTTTTTGGAAATTAAAATGGACAAAAATGGGATAAAATAATTAAAGAGGTAAGAAGAACAAAAGAGAAGGCAAATATGATTCTCACCCTTTTCCTCAAATCAGCATTTTGCCTTCTTAGGGTTTCTTCCTGATCATGCCATGGTCACACAAAACAAATCAATTATCACTATCATGTATCTCAATAATAATAATAATAAAATATTGTAATTTATGCCCCTCCATAATATGTCAATTATCAATGTCACTCCTAAATTATTAGTGGTGTAAATGTTGCCCTTCAATTTTTAAAACCATACATATATTGCCCCTCCCAAGTGTAAATGTTGTCCCTCAATTTTCAAAATGGTTGCCCCTCTCGTACGGGGCAATATATGTACCGTTTTAAAAATTAATGGGCAACATTTACACCACTAATAATTCAGGGGTGACATTGATAATTGACATATCATGGATGTCATAAATTACCGTTTTCCCTAATAATAATAATACTACTAATAATAATAATAAATAATAATAATAATAATAATAATAATAATAATAAATATACCTCTTCCTTTAGCTTAGTAATTCTTTCCTTGTATATAAAATTCTGGGGATAAACAACAATGGCATCAGTCAATAATTTATCATCAGCATCACTGTCATTTGCTTATTATTATCTGGTAACTTGGTATGTATGTTTCATGGAACTTTGTGAATGTTTATAGAAATATATATATATATATATATATACCTTTCTTGCTCTAATGTTGCTCAAGCTTTGCTCCAACTGATCTTCTATCTGTTGCAGCTCATCAGTAGAGCAAGATTCTAAACCTTCCCCCAGAAGCTTTCTGTGAACATGAATGACCAAATTAAACCTAAGCTTTACTTCTTAAACACCACATTATATTCTTGTATATGTGTGTGACATTAAAATTAAAGGACAATGCTACATGCCCATACAATTTAATTTGTCCCAAACGATGTAGCAACATGAGTTTAGGCATGTAGCATTTTCCTGTGTTCAAAACCTAGCTTAACTGATCTGCAAGGTCTGAAACCATATATAAGGAAACTAAACCTTTTGGTGTTTTCAAGAAGATCTACATTTCTGCTCATTGTAGCAATCTCTTCTTTGAAATGCTGCATGTATAAACACAAGTATTTCTCAGTCAACTTTACTAAACAATATATTAATTGCCTCTTTCACTAAAACCCTAACTTCTTCTACAACCACCAACCTATAAACTGCAGCTTTTCAGTACTACATATATACTATACTATGCATCGATTGCTACAATCATGTACGATATACATGTTTATAACAGGTACAATCAGTACAAGTCAATATTTGTTATTCTAGCTTCAAGTTGTACATGTTTATAACGGGCACAATTAGCAAAAGTCGATCAATAGTTATTATTATTATTGTAGATAGCTTCAACTCGTACCAAAAGTCCGTTTTAGTTTTTTATTATTTCGAATTTAATTGCTTAGATCATAAACATGTTACAATTTTATCCGTGGAATATGAATGCATGCAGTAACTTTAAAGAAACAAAATCAAAATTAAAGTCAAGAAATGATCAAAGAATCCATTTGGTTCATTCAGTCACAGACTATCTATCAATGGAAAGCATTAGATAGATAGAGAACTAAGTAATTAAGGATAATAATGAAAGCCTACCTGTATATTTTGTTCAACTGTTCTTTTGTGGACTCCCATGTTCTTGGAATTCGTTTCGTAGCGTTCTATTGTCTTGCTAGGGCTGCTGTGAACATGAAACATACCCAGTTTAGTACAACTATCAACTCAGACTTTTAGTTGAGATAGAACGCATGCTTCAATTTGATAACAGAGCCAATTTGATGTCAAAGGTCCTAACTGATGATGATATATAGTAGTATCTTGTATTGAAAACATTTCATTAAATTGGGAGATTTTGAGATGAGATGCTAGATGAGCATACCTTATTGGGTGATGAATATCCTAGATAGATAGCTAGCTAGAATCATCTATCTTGTTATTCTACTGCATGCACTCAAAGGTCTTAGGTTGCATGAATATGGTGAAATGCGGAAATGCAAGAATGTAATACACAATGGATCAAAGTTGTTTAAGTCCAATCCGCACCTGGTTTCAACAACACTTAATAGACAACGATTTTAACCGTTGTCTTTACGCGAGACTTGCAACAACACTAATTTCAACAACTGTAACTTTACTTAAAAAAGACAATGATTTTTAACCGTTGTCTATATGCATTTTTCTTGTAGTGGCAAATGAATCTGATGAAAATGACTAAAAGAAAAAAGGACACTCATAATTTACATGACTCCATTTGTATATGCTTCATTATATTGTCAAAGTAAATATGCACTTTAAAGGTTTTGAAAACTGTAAACATATAAAAATCATATAATCTTGTCTTTCTAGCATTCAAATTGCATGATAAGTCTATTTTCGATGATGTTGTTTCATTTCAGTCTAATTTCGTGAACTTAACATGATATAAGAAGTCAGATATAAATTCTAATAATGATCAAGTCATGCTTTTGAATATGTAGAGCAACTTTACTTATACAAGGAAATGTTAGTCATAATTAGGGATGACAATTTCTCCTTGATCCCTATCGGATTATTGTGTAATCTCAAACAAAAATTGTTCCTAGTGAAACTCAAAGGTTAAAGGTTCTATCTTCAAAACTCTTACCAGTACTTGAATAAGGTTTTGAAGTTTCCTATAGGCTCCACCAAACTATGAAAACATGAAGAAGTCGCACCAAAATGTCCATTATATTAGTGGTGTTAGGTTGGAGACTTTTGCACCTACTACAGGTTTTAATGCCATTACTATGTTTGTTTGCCTACTTTTGTTATTCTACTATTGGAATCAAATTTTTTAGTATTTACAAAAACCCATTACCTTTTTTACTCATTTAGAGTGTGTTTGGTTCGTACATGGGAATTGGAATCGAAATGGATATCAAATACTTGGTAATGGTAATGGGTTTTGGTGAAAGTATTTTGCATGTTTGGTAGTAGGGTGGAATGAGAATGATTATCAATATTGTTGTTTGGTTATGTATGATCCTATAATGAGAATAAAGATTTTAAAAATACAAAAACAAAGAATTAAGACAATTGGTTCTAATATAAAAACATCTAAAGCACTAATATGAACAAAAAATAAAAACAAAAATCTAAATAGTTATGGGAAGCGGCTGAGGAGGAATAATGGAATGGAACCCTTTTTTATTAGGGAATAAGTTTTTCAATTGAGGGGGTAATCAAAATCCATAGTAATGTTCTAAAAACCTATCAACCATTGAGGGGGTAATCAAAACCCATAGTAATGTTCTAAAAACCTATCAACCAAACAATAACAATGATTTTGATACCCATTCCTGATAGCTAAACCCGTCAACCAAACACACCCCTACTTTTGAACAATGGAATCAAAATAAGGGATAAAAAATGAAAAAATAAAAATGTCATTGTTCATGCTTTAAATATGAAATATGAAATATATATATATACATATATATATATATATATATATATATATATATATATATATATATATACACACACACATATATATATACACATACACACATATATGTATATATCGGTAGTATATATATTTATTTATTTTTATTTTATTTATTTATTTTGTTCGGCGCAAACCGGGTCGGCCGAGTTCAACCCCTGCTCAATTCAAGACGTGGTGCAGTGATTTACCATGAAACGATGTGGTTAAATGGTTAATGTCTACCTACTTATCACAAATTAATTTTAAGAATGATATGACAACCAGATAATCAAAGAAATCCCCAGTTAAACCATTTTCTTCACAAGAGTACAATTGGTCATTTTCAGTTCCATGATATGTGTGTGTATAAAATTAGTAAGACTTCTAATTGAACTTAGGGACATACACTAATATATAATGCACATATCTTTATGGTGAGCTACAAATTAAATAATATGGTCAATATTGAAACTAGCCTAAAATGTGTACCAAAGGTTAAAAGGGTGTATTCAATTAGGACTTTTATAGATTCATTGATATTACTTTTTTTTTTTTGGTAATTTTTTTATTAAATATAAATAGTTAAAATTCATCTTCAAAACCAAGATTTTTTAAACTCTACCTACATACATTTGTTTCTCCCTCCAACTCTATAGACTTTTTCTTCATGTATAAACATTTTCTTTTTTTTGTTTTTTTAATCCTTGCCAACCCTACCAAAATTTCTCATTTAATTGCTTCGCAGGGAAAGCTATTTCCCTTTACAATAGCCACTAAAAATCTATTTTGAGTTTTTGTTTTCAAGTGTTACTATTTTCTGATAATATTATATTGCTTAGTGAGAAGTGAGGTTATCTTTTGTGGGTAACAAAGAAACCTCATTCGAAGGTGTTCAACCACTTGATAAATCCCGCTCCTATATAATAATAATAATAATAATAATAATATTATTATTATTATTATTATTATTATTATTATTATTATTATTATTATTATTGCATAAGATTTTTAAATAATTTTATTCTATAATCTAATAAATAAAAAATTATATAAAAATTAAACACCATACATATTCACCATATATATATATATATATATATATATATATATATATATATATATATATATATATATATATATATATATAATTGTGATAGGAAGAAAAAAAAAAACTAAACAAGTTTTAGGTTGAATTAAAAGTAAAATAGGAAATAAAAAATTTAGGCTAATCCTAATAACTTAGGAATAGCTCATTGTTGAGAGCAATATTCCTAGGAACAAAATTTATTAATAAACAATGTGATAGACTTGTTTCTAGGAATGTCATTCCATTCTAGGCCTAACTATTTCGCGAACTAAACGTGTTGTACATAGTTTAGTGAAAAGTGAGATTATCATTTCTTGGCAACAAGGGAATCCCATACCCACTACCCAAGAGTGCTCACGGGATAAGCCCTGCTCTTTTAAAATAAAAGTCAGATTATCTTTGAAGTTATAATACATTGTTTTTGTAACAACTAAACCAAATTTGATTTTTTTTTCCACTTTCAATAAATAAGTTTATTTAAGATCCACAAAATAATATGAAATATCATAAAAGTTTTTGAATGAAAATTATAATATAAATAATTATAGTTTGTAAGAGTGTATTCAATTTTAGAGTCTTAATAACTTTTGTAAACATTTTAAGATATAAAATATCTATTAAAGTTAATAAAAGTTTAATAAGTTTGTAAATGTGTGTGATATTAATTTTTTATGAACTCATACAAAACCTTCCGAAGTCTAAAAAGATTTCAATTCATAAGAGTTATTTAGAATCTACAAGAGTCAAGAGCCTATCCTATAAGGGGTTGTTTGGTTCATGAAAATGTTAGATTACTTTAGAGACTTTAGATTGTTTTTTTTTTTTTTTTTTTTTTTTTTTTTGGGTGTAGTCCAGGGTTTCCACCGTTAAACACAGCGACTAATCCCTTCGCTGGATTGTATGGAGATTTAAACATGCTCCATTCTCAAAGCCAGGATGGATGAGTCCTTCCACTCAACCACACCCTCCAGGTTAAGACTGTTAGATTGTTGAGAGTGTTAGATTCCTATGAATGCTAGATTTCTATGTTTAGTTAAAGCTGAGGTATATAATATAAACCAATTTGGTTGAGGGGTTATCTTTTATGTATAATGGCTAGTTTTTTTTTTTTTTTTTCAAAAAAAAAAAAGGGTGTGTTAGGTTCATGGCTTTACACACTAGGAATATGAATCAAAATCATAATTAGTGTTTGGTTGACAATTTTTTAAAACACAACTATGAAATTTGATTACCCTTTCAATTAAAAATCTCATTCCCTAATTGAAAACAGGTATCATTCCATCTTATTGGTAATATGATTTTTAAGTTTGGATTAGTACTTTTAGATTTTTGTTTTGATTTTTTGGTTCATATTGGTGCTTTAAAAGTCATTATATTAGGATTAATTGCCTTGATTTGTGGTTTTTATAATTTTAAAACATTTGTTCTCATTATAGAGTCATACATAACCAAACATCAATATTGATAATCATTCCAATTTTATCCTACTACCAAACATGTAAAATACTTTCACCAAAATTCATTATTATTATTATTATCAAGTAGTATTTGATTCTAATTCCCCCGTGCGAACCAAACACACTCTAAGATTACCTAAGAGATGGAAGGTTATCATATTTCCTTCAAAATGGATAAATATATGATGTGGATGTAAAGTTGTATTCCTTTAAAAAAAAATGAGATAACTTGAACCAAACATGAAAATGTTATATAACCAATCAAACATAACCTCTTTTTTTTTTTTTTTCTTAAATAACTAGTACTAAACACCCCTAAAAGTTTACAAAAACCATGATCAAATACCTCCATTGGTTTAATTTTACTGTATTAGTAAACCAAGAAACATTGTCAAAATGATTGGCAAAATAAAGTTGGCAGATCAAAACATAGAAAAAGAAATCAACCAAAGCAATGCCTGGCAAATGTTTATGAGTTGCAGCATTAAACCAAATTTAATAATCAAATCACAATAAGTAGTATTACATGTGTGCACAGTGCACTTGGAACATTATATATATTCTGATCTTATACAATCTTGTAAATCAACTTAATGGCGAACCAATAAATTATTAAAAGGTTTTATTAAGGCAAACAACATCAAGAACTCAACGGAAAAAATGTTGGCAAAAATCAAACTAATAACTTATAAGTACCTGAGTTATGTTTCATCCACTCAAATACCATTTTTAAGATTATATGTTTTGCAACTTTAATCTTGATATATATATTTTCAAAAAAAAAAAAAAAAAAAAAAAAAAAAAAAAAAAAAAAAAAGAACTCTTGATATATAGGACACATAATAGTTTCATTGGCCAACTCAAAAAACCTTTGACCCAAGTTTTCCGCTGGTCTTTCCCTCGGTCTGACATCTATCATTACATCAATTTTTATTTTATTTTATTTTATTTTATTTTAACCCCAAAAAATAAAATTGTTGTTGAGATGTAATAAGGGTTTAGCAGAAGTTAAGGTCCACTTCCTGACATCTGGGACTCATCAGTCATTCAGTGGCCAAAGTGGAAAATTATTGTGTGGACCGTCCACATAGCTGTGTGGATCACGGTCCAAAACGACGTCGTTAAATTTTATTAGTTAGAATAATGTACATTATGAGTTAAAATAATGTACTTTATGTATTAGAATAATGTGCATTATGTGTTAGAATAATAAAACTTCTGAGGTAAAATAATATACTTTATTAGTTAGAATAATATATATTATGAGTTATAAAAATGTATATTACAGCGAGTCACGTAAAAAAAAAAATTGCACAAAACAACGTCGTTTTTGGACCGTGGTCCGCATAGCGGTGTAGCATGGTCCACACAATAAGTGTTGCATCAGTCATTCAGTGGCCAAAGTAGTGTGTGTGTACAGAACCGAAGCAACTGATCAAACTGTCTATCTGATCTGATTCTCCAAAATCTAATAATTTCATTAGCTGACCCGAAAGGATAATGTAATTATTAATAAAATAAGGATGTCTTCCAGCCTGGCATTTGGCCTCCATCCCAAACTTCAAAACTACATTGTTACATTGCTACTGGCCTTCCTGCTATAAACTTAGCCTGCCTTGTATTCATTCAAGAAATCTGTCTGGTTTTTAGTATGGGTGAATATATTATCCCAAAAAATTTGTAAAAAAAAATAATCTTATTTTATAAATATTACAATCCCCACTCAAATAGTATAAATTTTTACCGTCTTTGAATATTTTGTTGTAATTATTGAAGTAGGAATTTCTCACTCCTAAGCTCAACTTGAAACAGTCACATATTTCGAGTTCTTGAAACTGTAATGTATAAATAAATAATGTACATGTTGTGTGTGCAAATATAAATGTATGTATATATGTGTGTGTAGATACAGAAGTAATATAATTAATTTCCATTTCATCTATAAACACATAAAATCATCAAAAGAATATCAGAATCTGCAGGTAGGGAGTTTCAATTCCATCCTCCAGAAGATGGGGAAAAAAAACACAAAATTTTCATCAACTTAAGGGGGCAATTAAATTAAAATCAGTCTTAATTTCATCAAATTAAAGATTTAATGATATATTTGATAGAGATAAGATGTGATAATTGTACTGGGCTAGCTAGCTAGCTAGCTGCATTGTGTGATTGTGAAAACACATAGCTAGGCCGAGGGGGGAATCTATCCAACAGTATGCAATTGACAAAAGAAATTAAAAAAAGAAAGTGATGATCTGCAAATCACCTTTTCGATGAAATTAATAATAATTATATGTTTAACTCTAAGCATATATACTGTATAGATATAGAGAGAGAAAGAACAGTGGAGTACCTGGAGCTTGAGAACTCATAAAGCTTTCCTTTAGGGGAGAAGACGATGAGGGCAACTTCGGCATCACACAAAACTGAGAGCTCAAAAGCCTTTTTGAGAAGCCCACTTCTCCTCTTGGAGAAAGTAACTTGCCTGCTTGTTGCATTCTCTATCCTTTTCATCTGAGTTTTTCCCCTCACCATTTTCTTCTTCTTCTTAGCTTCTACTGTAATGGTCACTGGAACTGTAGGAAATGAAATTTACTAAAAATAGTAAGGAAATCAAACAAGTGTCTTTTTGTCTGTGTCAACAAATTAAAATCAAGAAACCACAAAAACAAATTCACCCCCAAAAAAATAAAAATAAAAAAGTTTCCAAAAATAGGAAAGGGACTGAAGAAATTAAAGTCAAGAGTACTATTAAAAACCCCAAAAGAGGAAAACCAGGCAAAGACCTTTAATTTTCTGGGCTTCTTCAGATCTGAGAGATGGGAAACAAAAAAAGTCTTAGAATGGATCCTTCATCAGAAAACCCTAAAATGGGAAAGTCTGAAATTTCTTTTTTAAGAAGAAGAAGAAGAAGAAGAGAGAGAGGTGGATGGATGATATTTATGGTGTTTTGCAGTTTGATGGTCCCTTACCCCAAAGGCTTGGTTGAGTTGCAGCCATAGAATATAAATGATTTAAGGAAAGAATAATGAGACCCAAAACCTCATCTCTTTCCTCTTTTTGGTAAACTTTCGAGAAGCACTACAACGGACGCCCCGAAAAAGAAATTCACCAAATAATAATAGAAACTTAAGCTACAACTGGATGCCAATACACACCAGTTTTTACTTTTTGCAAACAAACACTACCTCATTTCCTTATTCTCTTTTTATAATTTCTAAATGTGGTAATGCAAGCATCTCAGATAGTTACAGCTCGTTTGGTTCGCTGGAAAATATTTGAAGAAAATGGAATTCGAATTCCATGGAAAATAAATTCCATTGTTTGGTTTGTGGAAAATAAATTACTGGGAATATAAATTCCATTGTTTGGTTGGGTTTGGAATGGTAAGGAATAATGAGTATAATGACATATTTAACCCTACACAATAATAATATAATAATAATAATAAAAGAGTAATTAATAAAATAGGGTGAGGGTAGAATTGTAATACTAGTTTTTCATGGAAAACAAAATATCTAAGATTTACTAGGAAAACATTTTCCTCATTGTTAAGGAAAACTTTTTTCCATGCAATTTGTTTTCCATCCAACCAAACAACATAAAACACCATTTTCCTCTACTTTAAGGAAAACATGGAAAATGTTTTCCATCCAACCAAACACCCCCTTATAGTTTTTTGAGAAGTTTTTGCAGGTATAACTAGGAAAGAGGAACCGTGAGGAAAGAGAAAAATGAAAAAAAAAAAAAAAAAAAAAGTGGGGAAAAAAAAAAAAAAAAAGCTTCACTAACGTGCCCGGCTAGACGTTGTATTGCGCTTCACACGGCCAATAGGAGAAAAGTTGTTTTCCTTGGTGGGTCCCACCATTTTGATAAAAACCAATGTTTTATAGAGATATCTTATTTCTTCTCTCTTTGATCCTCTCTTCTCTCCTCAACATAAGTTTTGCATCATCAATACCACTAATGGAGATGTCCTTATAATACTTCTGTCACATGTTATTATAGTTTTAGAGGAGGAAGAAAAAGGAAATGAAATAACAATCGCAGACCCAATTTTTCTAAACCAAACCAATTCAATCCTTGTGTATCATGCCAATATGAAGTAAAAATTGAGAGCAAAGTGTATTTTAACTCTTTTTATCCATCGCAGTATGAACATTAACCATTCTCTATTTTTCTTTAATTTCTTTATCCATTTTTTTTTTCTAAACCAATTGTTTGTATTTTATTTTTCACTCTACTTTTCATTTTTCATTCTCAATTTTCTATTTTTCAACTTACAAAATACATTTTAGCTAGCTAGCATCATTTTCCAAATTAATTGTTTTCTTTCTTTCCAAAACTTGGAGCAACATGGGCTTTACAAAACTTGTGCTGTTTGGAGTAATAGAAGTTTGTTAAATTTTTATTGCTTGGACCAATACAATTTTGTGAAACTCGTACTATTGTATTACATTTAGTTTCTCAAACTTATTTAACCGTAGTTCAAGTAACAAGTGAGCTCTCTTTGTGGGGAAGAATTTCGAGAGATCGAACTCACAAGCCACGATTCCCCTGGACCAGGAGCCGAACCATTAAACGGATGGAGAAAGACCTGGTAAATTTATGAAGAAAAAAAAGTTTCTCAAACTCGTATTGTGTGTCTCTTCGGATGCGTGCAGTGTAACACACTAGAAATGTGTCTAATGTGAGTTAATTCTGATTAGCTATGGAATTAATTATGATTAATTTCAAATTTTTTATTTGAGAATTAACTTTGTAACATCATATTTAATCTTATTAATTTGCCAAATATGAGAGTTACACGTTTGAATACCATGACCATTCATGAATTTCATTTCTCATATATATATATATATATATATATATATATATATATATATATTGTGTCGGGTATAATGTTTTGTGTGACTTTTTAAAAATATCAAAATACTATTTTTCTCTCCCATGAAAACAATCTCGGATCTTCTTTCTTGACATTATTTTGCCAACACTTCACAATTAAAATTAGAAATGTATTGTTCACCTTGTTCAATTTCGTTGAAAGTAATATATCTAAGTGCTCAAATATATTTTTGTAATTCATTATATCTCGAAAAACCAGTACTTTAATGCTCTTAGAGCATCCTTATTAGTGGAGATATTTTGCGGTTTTTGAGGAATTTTTGTAAGTGTGATTAGGAAAGAGAAAATGGAATGTGAGGAAAAAAATTTAAACAAATATGATATTTTAAAAAATTAAAAATCAGCTCCTGTCAAGTGCGCCTGAGGCGCCCACCGCGTGCAGTGCACGCGCCCGAGTGGGTGCTACTGTGCACTAAACGCGCACAGCATCAAAGGATTTTAAAATGAAATGTCAGAGTTTACTGTGCTATTCTCCCCATATCTGCAGATGCTCCCCTCCCACTCTCTCATGCCATGTTGGCTTCCATCTGACAATAACCCCATAAAAAATCATTGGTGTCCATGCTCTTAGCACCCTCGTGATTAAATGAATTAATTTTAAGAAAAGTGTGAATATTATACATCAACTACCTGACGACAGCTATAATAATTCCATATATGTTATGCCTGTCATGGAGCGCAAATTATATGCATTGTGGACCATGTTCATGGATGATAGTGCAGTTGTGTTGAAAAGATACTGCAGTTGTGTTGAACTGATACTGCAGTTGTGTTGAAAGGAAACTGAGTTGCGCGAAACAGAGGTCGTTCATCCGTTCAACACCACTGCAGTATCCGTTCAACACAACTGCAGTTCCAGACGGATTAAACGTTCTCTGTTTCCTCGCAACTGCAATTTCCTTTCAACACAACTGTAGTATCTATTCAACACAACTGCAGTATCTGTTCAACACAACTGCAGTATCAGCCATGACCCATGGTCCACGGTATAAGTATGGGTCATGGAGGGACGAGTTCCGGTTTAATTTCTAAAATTAGATATTATTCCTGATTTTCTTATTATTATTATTATTATTATTATTATTATTATTATTATTATTATTATTATTATTATTATTAATTTTTGTTGTTGTTATCATCATGCTTTATTCTTTGAGTTAATACAAATTTAGTCTTCGACTATAATGGTTTTTCTTAATTTAGTCCTAAATAATTTTTTGTACTTAATTAGGTCCTCGACTTCGATGGTTTTTACCCAATTGAGTCTTATGTGAAGAAAGCTTGGTATTGATTTTACCTCTATTAATACCCAATTTAGTCATCAACTATAGGAGTTTAACCCAAATTAATCTTTGACTATAGTAGTTTTACCCAATTTAGTCATCAAATGTAGTAATTTTTTTCAATTTAGTTTTTTATTCTAATAAAGTTTCTAACTGTTGAGGACTGAATTGGGTAAAACTATAAAAGTGGAAGACCTAAATAAGCACAAAAATTCATTTATAATTAAATTTTTTAAAAAATTATAATTAATGACTAAATTAGGTATTAATTCTTTATTCTTTCTTATCCATTTCATTTTGATTGGAAAAAAAATGCTTATCCTCCCTAAATAACATGTTTTGAAACACGTTGTTTTCATGTGCAGCCTAAAGGCACATGGATGTGGGTCATATGACGTACCAATATACCATGAATTAGACCTCTTAAACTATTTCATTTGATATTCCTTTAATTATCATATATTTATAGTTAAATATATATATCAATTCTTATTTCATTTATCTGTTTATCTTTTATAATTTTTGAATTTATGTTTTTAAGAATATACTTAAAATAATTTTTATTTTGCTGGCCCTGAGTCCCCAAGCAATCAAAAGTCTAGAAAAAGGGGAGAGACTTTTTTAATAACTTTTTTTGTCAGAATAAAATTATAAAGAGTTATATAGCAGAAATTTTAAGTTTGCCAAATTTGATTTGCAGCTCATTTGAACGATTTGCAAAAATTTGAGCATGTTTGGTTGTTAACGAATCCATCAATTTTTGACAGATTTAATCATCTTTAGCGGTTTGTCCGAATCAAACTGTTAAAGATAGTTTTTGGTAATCCGTTTGGAGTAGCTATTTGGATCCAAATCGCTGAAACCCCAAACGTTGCTAATTGCAGCGTTTAGGATTTGACGTTTTGGGGAAAGGCAACCTTTTCCCAAAACGCACCGGAAGAACAATTTTTTTTTTTAAAAAAAAAATCTTTTGTTTATTCAATCTGGAAAAAAGCCTTGAGGCTTCCTTTTTAAATACCCCTCGTAGTGAATTTTTTTTTAATTTTCTTTTTGTTTTTGATTTTTTGAAAAATGGGTATTGAAATTTTAATGAGGGGCATTCTCTTGTTGTTGTTATTATTATTATTATTATTATTATTATTATTATTATTATTATTATTATTATTATTATTATTATTATTATTATTATTATTATTATTATTATTATTATTATTATTATTATTATTATTATATCCTTTTGGCCAGTTTACATGTTAACTGCTAATCTAAACAACTAATTTTACTAAACATCTTTTTATAGCCCGCTAATATAATTCGTTAGTCAAACCCGCTAACATAATCCGCTATTTGCTAATCGCTGACACAATCTGCTAACGCTAACTGCTAACCGCTATTTACCAAACAAGGCCATTAATGAGGTGTGTGCTTCTTTTTGGTTCGATCAAACAATTAAAGTAAATGACTAAGAGAGAATAAATTGAGACTATTTTTATAGTGGTTCGAGAACTCTCTACTTCACTATCGTCCTTAGATTTTCACTAGTATTATATTGTTAAGAATAAAGTATAAAAATGGATTTTGATTGATAAGACGATATTGCAAATGTAAGGTAGGATTAGATTTTAAACTCTCAAATTTTTACTTGTAAAAAGTCTAGATGATAGGTTCGATCGATACAAAAATTTGCGCTGCTAAGTATCAAGCTACAAGAGAGTTCATCACAAGTCACAACACAAGAACGTTTCAAAGCACCACAATTATTGAGACAACATATATTTTCAAGCATAAGAAGTTTTGACAAGCAACAAAGCTTCTAACATAGAGGGACGATAAGCAGCGCGCATGACATTTTGACAAACATTCTTTGCAAGATCCTAGCTTACTACTTTAGAAGATGTTGGCACACTATCCAATGTAGATACTTGCTGATGGTTTTCTGACCAACAGGTGGTCAGCTGGCGGGCCAACACTACCAGTAAAACCAAGAATAAATATAAAAGAACACTCTATGTCACCTCTCAAAACTCTCGTGTCTCTTGAATATCTTTCTCGATTTGTTCCCCCTCCTCCTCCAAATGATTGAAAGGAGGTTTTATACTTGGCCTCACAGCCGTTACATAATTATTCCCATTCAAGGGTACAATTTAATCTCAATAAAGCGTATTTAATACCCTCATTTACTTTCTTAATTGCAGATATCCGTTGGCCTCAACGCTTCAGTTCTCAGGGGTCAAGCCTCTCAAGTGTGATCTCCCTTCTCCTCTATCCGACCGCAAACCTCAACCTCTTAGTATTCCTCCTGGTCGTCCGATCCCATCACTCATCTGGCCTTCTACCTTCAACCTTCAGCACTTTGTTCTAGCTCATTCTTCTACCGACTGTCTCAAAAACTCTTCTCGCTCACATGCCCGGCCAAGTCAGCCGCTCAAAGTGATCTTAACCTTCATTTAGCCTTTGCAAAGTTATCCAGCTATTCCTGAGGCCTGCTCAGCCCATCCGAGTCCGTTACTCGCTCGGACTTAACTTACATCCCATTACTTGCCTTTTTCTAAAAAAGAGCCTTGAAAGATACAAAAGCCATATTATCAAGACAATTTGCAAGCTACTATTTGGCAAAAGTCTACAATTGTCAAATACTAGAAAATTCTTTTATTCACTAGTTGATAGATTGAATTTGTTTTCCACCATAAACGAATTCGAAATCTAGGTATATATACATGAAGAATGTTCAAAAGGAAAACACGAGAAATATAAGATATTTGATGAAGTTATGAAAAACCTTTCTACAACATTATCAAGCATTCCTAGAGAGTTCATACGAGTTTATTTAAAGATTAAGGCTCTTTCTAAGCCTCATCGATCACTTAGAGGAAATTTCAACCTTTGTGTTGAATTGAGTTTATCTCTACTTTGTGTAGATAGAAGTAGAGTAATAGGCAATTGTATCATGTGAATCTTGAGCAAACAATTGTGGACTTTATGTTCATAGAACTCATTTAGATTTCACTTGTAAATTATTGGAGTAAACAAGTGTACTAGTGAACTAATCATGTGAGAAGAGTGGAGTAGAAAGATTACATTACCTTTAAACCCCTATAAATTCTTGTGCCATTTACTTTATGCACTTTACATTATTTTTGTTATTATCACTTAATTACTTTTACAATCTTCGAAAACCAATTTTCCGTTGTGAAAATTTTAAATTGACAAAACTGTTTCGTGACTATCTAGTTAATCTTCGAAAACCAATTTTCCGTTGTGAAAATTTTAAATTGGCAAAACTATTTCGTGACTATCTAGTTAAGCCTTCAGCGTGACTATCTAGTTAAGCCTTCAGCATAACCACTAACCGAAGTATTATTGAAAAGATAAGATAACTTGTTAGTCAAATTCTTAAAATTTTCATTTTTATTTCTTTTGAATACAGCTGACTCTATTACAATAATGCAGTATCTGTTCATAACTACTTTCTCAACCTATTGAAGCACAAGAAACAGTATTGCCTCCACTGAGGCTCCTCCCGTATAAAGGGAAGGGTTTGATGCCACTGGACCACAAGGTCCTTGGCATTCTTAAAATTTTCTAAACTTAGCTTTTGAGAAAAAGATTAAAAAGTCTATTCACCCACACACCCCCACCACCCCCACCCCAATACTTTTTCCATCTTAACTAGGACCATCTTGTATGCATATAGGTGAAAAGTAAGATTTCACACTTAGAAAAATATAATTCAAATTAAAAGTAGTATTTATTTAGACTATCATTTTTAGACCAAATATTTAGACTATCGATTTTACAAGGTTGCAAACATTTATTTTAGTAATAATTATAATAAATTTTCTATATTATCTTGGATTCATATATTTTGAGTTAGATATTTAAATAAAAAAATTCGACATTCAATTACTCATGTATTAACTTCTCCTATATAATCTTGCATTGATATATACTTTCAAATATTTATTTAAATATAAACATTGAGAATTAACCCATTCGCGCAATGCGTGTATAAAACTAGTTATAAAATAGAAGAGAAAATAAAAATAAGATATGTAGTACTCCGCGGTAGAATTCTTTAACTACTGGGCCCCACTCGTTATTGTGTCAGAATGTCGGAGTATCAGTGCATTACTGCACATCTGCAAGTCTGCAACTGCACATGTATTTCCTGAAGGAAAAATATATATATACTTTGATGAAGAAAACTTTCCACTTTTAATACAACAATTTTTATAACATGATATTTTTTGTTTCCAAAAATATTACTTTTTGGCATCTATTTTTTTTTTATTTGTTTTTATTACTACTGACTCTATTACAATGCAATATCTGTTCATAACTACTTTCTCAACCTATTGAAGCGTATAAAGGGAAGAGTTTGATGTCACTGGACCACAAGGTCCTTGGCTTTTGGCATCTAATTATTTGGCATCTAATTTTCTCCTTTGTTCCATTTTATATGTATTATTACGGAGTATTTAACTAAAATTGTTTATAATTAAAATTTTTATAGTATTTCATTCAATGTTAGCATATAAATTTATATATTTAAAAACTTAAAACAATATCACTATTAAATACATCTTTGGTCCCCTTTTATATGTATGATCCGATTAATGGGTATTGACTGATGCTATTTTTTTATTCAATTTTTTATAATATTAAATTTAATATTAATATATAAAATTTATATATTTATACTATAGTAAAAGTACTAATAAATAAATAAACAATTAAAATTAAAAAAAATATTATAGAAAATAAGCAAAAAAAGAAAGAGTTAGTTTGACTAAAGAATAGTAAACATAATAGGTAAATGAGATAGATAGAGTATGAAAGATTGATTTATCAAATTATAAGAAAATGCTATGAAAATTACTCGTACAAAAAAAAAAAATGGATTGACTAAAAAATAGTACATATTCTTTTCAAAAAAAAAAAATAGTACATATTAGGTATGTGAGAGAAAAGGGATTTTTTTTTTTTTTTTGAAGAAAGAGAAAAGGGATTTTTCTACCCCATTTTGGTCTTTTTGAGAATAGTTTAGTGACAATTCATCAAAATACAGACATTTGAAAAAAATTAAAATTATTTTTATCCTTTCAAGTTTATAAACGACATCCTAATCACAAGAACACAGACAAAAATATTGTCTCTTTTTTCGTAAAAATTACAAGAGCATTAAATGATAAAAGAGTTTAAACATATAGAAAGAAATTACAAGTCGAGACGCCAAGCACCTTGTGCTCAATTGGCATGTAGTGGCCACCCTTAGATGGGAGGTCATGAGTTCGAGTCTCAGTGGAGGAGATCTCGAAATTGACTCTTTGTGCTTCAACAGGTTGAGAAAAGTATAGATGAACAGATACTACAATGTAATAGGGTCAGTTGTATTCAAAAAAAAAAATAAAAAAATAGATGAACAGATACTACAATGTAATAGGGTCAGTTGTATTCAAAAAAAAAAAAAATTACAAGTATAAATTTATACGTTAGTTATCTTTATTAAACAATAAAATGACAAATTAAACGTATGATAAAGTGTGGAAGCAAATAAAAGTCATTATAATTAAACAAAATTAAAAGAATATGACTGAATGTGATAATGACAAAATAAATGAAATGCAATGTGAGATTGCTTATGAGATAGAAAATAATTGAAAGACTAAATGTATAATTTTCTCTGCACACAAGTAAGACTAAGGCCTTCTTTGAAATACCTAATTTATTATACGCTAACTGAAAACTTAAAAGCTATACTAGTAGCTACTAGCTTATTTTAAAAGTACAGTGTTTCAAAATAAATTATTAGTTTAAGTTTTTCATGTTTTACCAAACAAAGCTTATAATTTATTTATAGTTTAAAATAAGTTTTATCAAATATAGCCTTAAAAAAAAAACATTAACACAAGTCAAATTCTTCCTCAATTATTCGAGCAGAAACTTATATTTTCAACTGAATTTAAATTTTCGGCTAACAAGATTAATTATTGGATTAAATATTTAAATTATGATATATCTATAAAATATTCGGTTTAAATATAATATCAAATCTTAAAATTGTATCCATATCACACTTTAAACCTAAATTATGAATTATAAATAGAGTATATTAAATATTAAATATATTTTGTAATAACAATATTTCAATTTTCAAAACTCTCTTAGAGTTTGCTTGTTCATATTATGTATTACTTTTAGCTTGATCATGTATTTAAAAAAAAAACATTAATGCCTAAATAATGAAAAATATAAAAGATTAAAATCAATAGCATAAGTATACCGTTTTTTTTTTGTTGGATCTCAGCACTACACTATGCTTATTTTCTAGTAGGTTGACACGGTTCAATGGCAAGATGTTAAACTCGACCCTCCATGTTGTAGTACCAACATTCTTTTTTGAACTATCCCAAGAAAAATTAAATATTGTACCTAAAACGAATATATTCAAATTATTATTTAATTTAAGGGAAAATTGTACTTTTTATCCCTAAGTTATAAGGTAATGGTAGAATTCGTCCTTAAGTGTTGATCATACTCACTTTTCGTCCCTAAGCTATCATTGACGTTGCACTTTTCGTCCCTCTACTAATAAAACATTAGGGACAAAATTTGCAATTTTAGTATAACTCAAGGACGAAAAGTAAGCATGAAAGGATGAAAAGTACAACGCCAATAATAACTTAGGGACGAAAATTAAGCATGACCAACACTCAGGGACGAATTCTACAATAATCCTATAACTTAAGGATGAAAAGTGTAATTTTCGCTTAATCTAAATATTGAGTCTTAAAAATATATTATTTGAAACTTTTAAATACTGAAAATAAAATTGAAGTATTACTAAACCTAAGTACATTGCATACACAGGAGTTACATACAACTAATTCCTCCAATGAGAATCAACTCATGTCAAACATAAGTTATTAGCAGACATGCAAGTGTTATTGTCAACAATGTGAGGGCATCATTCATTCACAAATTGTGTGGAGGAACCTAATTTTGTAATGCAAGTAGGTCAAGTAGGTCACTTTTGTGGGGTTAAAGTACTTGGAAATTGGCACTATGAGATTTTGTGAGATTTTATTCTTTTATAAGATGGGATAACTCACAATACCGTAGTTGAGTTATTGGTAATATATTTTGTATGTAATTTTATTGGGAGATGAAATTTAGACATGTGGAGTTTAAAAAATATTCTATAATAGTTGTCGATGAAAACAAATTACTGGTAGGTAAAAATCTTTATAATAATTATCTTTTACGAAAAATCAAGGGTTTGCTACATCTTCATGAATGACACTGTATGCATGTTGAATACTATTGACTCTATTAATATAGTATTTGTCCATACATAGAGTCAATGCCCACACTAAAATTTGAACTTGTGACCAAATGGGTGGGAGAACCAAAGAGAAGTCATTGAGCTACAAATTACTTGGTTGAAATGATCTTTGTTGTTTGAGGGAACATTCTAAGGATGAAACATTAAATACAATATTGTTAAATTTTTGTCATCCATTTGATTTTTCAAAGGAGAATTTACAAGCTACTAATGCAACTACAACATCAAAAGACCGGCCACTCTTATGTGTTTATCATTTTAAACAGGTTTAGACCGAATTATTGCTCAAATATGATCAAAACTCTATAAACACAATTCACACAGAACCTGGATTAGTTTGTTGTGAAGATACATGTGTTATACAAATAAATAAATAAGTATAATGATCTTTATTATTGGACAGAGAATTAAAGGATGCAATATTAAATAACACATGTATCAATCAATATTTTGAAAGAGAAATTAATTATTACTTATGAAAGTACAATTTCACTAAAGACTTTTAGATTAGATTTTTTCTGAGTTAGAGCCAAACTCAGTGAATATAATCTTAATCGAATCTAAATTAGTTTAAGATGAGATTCTTGAATATTATACGCAAAAAAAAAAAAAAAAAAAAGAAATTGAAGAAGAAGAAGATATACATAAATGATGAAGAGGCTGTGGAGCAGAGTGGTTGATCATCCAATTGTCATAATGGAAATAGGGCCCATTACTATATGTTATCCAGCCTATCAGTCTGCAACTTTACAGTGAGAGATTATTAGTGAGCCCTTTTATCACATTTTACAGTTTGAACAGTTTATTGGGGCCTCCATTCATCACATTTCACATGAGGGCAGTCACTTGGTCTTTTCCCCTGTCAGAGGTGAGCCCTACGGACCATAATACTATGTAGTATGTACTAATAAATTACTAATTTATTGCTGTCCCAAAATTATGGGACCAGTGAGTGGGTATTCAATCTCTTCAAATTAATTTATTGGAGAAATTACGGAGTACATAGTAGTTTTTTTTTAATGTTAAAAAAAAAATATAAGTACGGAGTAATATACTCCGTAAGCTTTTTGTTAAACTCATAAAAGAAAAAAAAAAGTGCATAATTTAAAAGAGGGTAAGATAGATATTAGATAGTCTCTCAATCTAAAAGAGAGTTTCTTGTGAGAGCAGTTGAGGCGTTGGTTAGTGCACTTTGTACTGTTTGTAGTGTCCCTTATTGTACAACCATTGATTATTCTCTTCTCCCAACCATTGATTATTCTAGGATCAACGGTTAGTATAAGTTCACGGTTTTACTTATTAGGTGGTTGTTTTCATTTGATTCAATACCTATACACATTATTAAGTAAATCTTGAGTGGTTAATAACATCACTTTTAATGCCATAAACATATTTATTGACAAAAAATAAAAAATAGTCATGTCACAATAAAAAAGTACAAGGAATTAATACTTAGAACTGAATAGACCAAATGTCACTGCATTTAACGACATTTAAACGATTTTGTTGACGGAGGATAAACAGTTGTCATGCCATAATAATATTATGACCAAAAGGGGGTGTTTTTTTTTAGACTAAAAATGATCTGACACCTATAAATCTAAGACCACAAATGGAATTAACTATTTTTTTTTGTTATAAGTAACTAACAGTTTATTCCTGATTTGTATTGCAAACATTTCTATCTTAATTTAACCATTTTCATGAATAAGAATCTATCTGTGAGACAATTTCACAGAAGAGTTACTCGTACCCATGGTTGCAGTAGGCGCTAGTCGGGCGGTAGACTAGCGCCTAGTGCCTAAGCGGTCTAGGCGGCAACCTATAGAAACAAAAAATTAATTCATGTGTGTGCATGTATGTCATATATTATATTATATATGTTATATATATATCTCTTACTTCTCTTACTTATATAAATAAATCAATTTAAATATATATAAATGTAATAATAAAATTAACAAGGCTGACTCGCTCAAGTTAACTCGGCTAACTTTGTCGAGTTGGGCTAGTTAACTCGGCCAAATTCGGCCCAGTTGGCCGCCAACTCGGCCTAATCGGCTGAGTTAGGCGCTAGGCGACCTCCTAGGCGGCCGTCCACCTAGGCGGACGCTTAGGGAGCAATTCGCCTCGGTCTAGGAGCGCCTAGCGCCTAGGCGGGTGTCTAGGCGGCCTAGGCGGGGATTTTTGTAACAGTGCTCGTACCAATATGATGATGGATTGACTCTGGCCCTCAATGCTCTTAACTTATACTCCGTAGTCTTTTACACCCAAACCTGGACAAGCATAACCATTACGCACTAGGAAAAATCAATTGGACCGATTATTTAATCTGAATCTGAAGTTATGATTTTTCAACTATATGTTGGTCCAATAAGTTGTGTGGATCATAAATAAAAAGTAAATTATTAGTATACATAAAGTATATTATTTGAGTACTAAAAATACATTATTTTGTATACTTTTAAATAATGTACATTCAAGAAATAAATAATGTACTTTTGGTATATTAGAAATTAGAAATGTACCTTGTATTTAGGGAAAATACATTATTTGAATATTGAAAGTACATTATTTTGTATAATGTACATCTAATATACAAATAATTTACTTTTAGTATATTAAAAATGTACTTTTTATGCTCCACGTAATAATTTGCCTTGAGGGTCTTGACTTAATGGGTGTGGAAATTTAGAAAATGTTTTTCAGAAAATTATTTTTAAAAAAAAGGACTTATTTTTTGATTTTTTTTTCGTTTCGCTGAATGTCAAAAATTACATTTCTTTGATTGGTTGAAAGTTAAGAATTTCCTTTTTTTTGGTTTGGTTCATTTTTCTTGAAAATGTACATATTATTTGGTATATAATAATAATAATAATAATAGTAATAATAATAATAATAATAATAATACTAAGAAAAAGATACGATTTTTTTCATGTATCTTTTTATTTATATCAATAAGCACACTACTTTTTGGTATTATAAAACATTTGTATCTAAAATATTATATTTGAATTTTATTACATGTACTTTAGAGTGTTTACCTTGAAATCTTTTGTGTGAAAATAAAAATTAGCAGTAGAAAACTAGAGAAAGCATAATACTTTCTATTATATTTATTTTAATTGTTATTCCCAAATCTTCAAGAGTGGCTGCGAAATAGACAGTAGACAAGACGAAGAAAGAACAGTAATTGTCGCAAAGAAACATTCCTTAAATCGCCGGTTCGGCAGACGGCAGACTCTGGAGACTAACAAAGTTGTTTAGTTATTTGGAGATTGTTAACGTCGTCCAAATTTAATCTTTGCTCCTTATTACATACCATTTGGGTTTCTTGTAATATGCATTCCTTTCCTGCAGAGAAGCACTTTTCTGTTATTCTTGTCATTTATGTAAAATCCCATATTAAATATTGGTTAAACTAACTGATAAAGTGCATTTGAGTCTCATTGATATTAGTAAGTTGTTAGTTGAATTGTATTTAATTGTGAGATAAAAAACAGAACCTTTTTTTTTTTATGATACCAAATTAGTAATTTAGGTGATCAGGGACTAAATAATTCTTGAACTTGGACATTATTTACATTGAACTGAAGAGTGATATTTGAGAATTTATTGATTGTGGTATTTTAATTAGCTGTTACATATATACACAACATTATATTGCTGCTTCATTAAATCTCTTTATTTCATAGTAAGTTAAATTAGACTCCTTGGAAAAATTCCCTAGTAAGTTAGACTCCAATTTTCATGGATGCTTTTTACCGTAACTAATTATATACGGGCAAACAAACACACCAGACCACACGGTTAGGTAATTGAGCATATAATATATAATTCTAAAATATAAATGTGAAGACTTACTGACAATCTAAACTTGCAATTTTATCGTCAATTTAAATTTTTAATTGAGATGGAACACATATTTCAATTCAGGCAACGACATATACACAGCAACATTGTTGCTCTATGTTTCATATTCCACAAGCACATGAACTGTACTGTTCTACTTTAATGTGTTTGAAAAGGAAGACGTACAATTCAATTTGAATCAATGTTTACTACTTGAATTTTATCACTGAGTATATTAAATTTCCTCAAAAGTTCAATTCTTGATTGAAAAATATGTTCATTGTGTGTCACATGTCATGTAGCAAAGCTAGAAATAATTAATTATAACGTGTCATGTTGAATGAGATTTTTACATTGAAAATGTTATTTTTCTTATGAAATTTTTAACTCAATAAATTTATTTTCTAACTTGACAATAAAATAAATAAAGATGATATCTATTGCATAATAAAATAAATAAAGATGATATCTACTTGAGTTTTGACTTCAATAAAGAAAAAGAAACCCTTCCAACGAAACTTCCCTGACCGGCCCTTCGTCAACTCCGGAGACGTTTGCAGACCATAATACATTAATATGCCTTTTAGTTTTTTCAACATTCTTAATGTTGTCCAATTCAATGAATTGAAATTAAAGATCAAGCGTTTCATGTTACTTCAATAGCATTTTAGATTAGAATTGATGTACCTTAACAAATTGGTGGCAGATAAAAAACTTGCAATTCAAACTATCCATCATTCACATGTGTTGTCATTTAGTTTGCGCATGAATATTTTTGTAGATAGTCCACCTCTAATTTTACATAGCCAAGTCACAGATAGCTCCAATTATATGTCTATAGGGATCCTTTTGGCTTCCTCCCTTCAAAATATCCTATATCAAAACCACCGAGTCACATTCCAAGTCTAAATATAACATCTATATATACTTAACACAATGACAGACCATGAGGATATTGCCCATATTTTTGACATAAAACTCAAAGACATACATGTTTGAATTTGAAATCTGCATATCCAAAGACTTTAACTACCACATTGTAGCTCGATTGCTGGTTATCACTATCATCCACGTTAACTTTAACGTATAGCTATCAACTGGTGTTTGAATTTGAAATCCACATATCCAAAGACTTTAACTACCACGTTGTAGCTCGATTAATGGTTAACACTATCATCCACGTTAACTTTAGCGTATAGTTATCAGTTGGTGTTTGAATTTGAAATCCGCATATCCAACCCTTTAACTACCACGTTGTAGCTCGATTAATGGTTAACGCTATCATCCACGTTAACTTTAACGTATAGTTATCAGCTGGTGTTTGAATTTGAAATCCGCATATCCAAACCCTTTAACTACCACGTTGTAGCTCGATTAATGGTTAACACTATCATCCACGTTAACTTTAACGTATAGTTATCAGCTGGTGTTTGAATTTGAAATCCGCATATCCAAACCCTTTAACTTACCACGTTGTAACTCAATTTCTGGTTAATATTATCATGCACGTTAACTTTAACGTATTGGTTCGGTCTAAGCTCAAGCTTGAACTTGAGTTTGGCAACTACAACATAAGCCTCTTTAGCCTTATCTAAAATAGTTGTTACATAATTAGTAAAATCCTAACTCAATGAACATTAAACCACTCAAATACTAACAGGACAATGTGAATATAGGTTTATTTTCTTAATTACTTTGTGTCCCCATATGGTCAAATCTGCCGGCCAAAATAGGCAGGATGGAAATGATCCGTTGTCTCAAGGAACATTCCAAGACCGGGTATTCCTTAACTCGGCTGTCATTTGGGGACGATGTGTCCTACTTGTTTCAAGATTCAATATTCTTAGCATTGGCTATTCCTTCAATTGAAGTTGGTTGGGCAAAGAAAATATTTGTTTTTACATTAAACGCATAAAATAATCACAATAATAGTTTCTTCTTCCATCTATCAATTTTTTAATTCCAAAATTTGTCAAAGCTGTTTACCCAGTCAAATTTTTTTCACTACATTCAGATGGGAACCAAGAATCCATTGTCCTCTCTCTTTTCTTCTTGCTATAAACCCCAAGAACTCATCTTTGCTCCTGATTAGCATCTGGGTTTCTTTGAGTATCTGTTTATCAAGCTTGCATTCCTGCAGAGAGGCTATTTTCTGTGGCTCTGGCCATTATTTAAGGTAAAATCCCATATTTACTATTGGTCAAACTGGTGTTTCTGTTGCATCAAACTTGTAAGTTGGTAGTTGAGTTGTATTTAATTGCAGAGAAAAAAGAACACCCTTTTTTTTGATGATGCAAAAAGAGCCATTAAGTGATCCTGAACTCAATAATTCTTAAAAAGTTAAAAGTATGTTATTTACATTGAATTTGAAATGATCTTTGAGGATTTTATAGATTATGCTATATAACTGTTTGATATATTCTGGTTTTTGCTGCTATAAATCTGTTGACTTTCTTGTCTGAAATGAATTTGAAGGTGAATTGGGAGGAGGTTTCTGTTGTAGTCTCATGGCTCATTTAAGTTATTCTGAGTCAATGTCTGAGGGTTCAGAGCATGGACAAGGTGTCCAAGTTGTGCCATTTAAGACCTCTACTGGTTCTTTAAGGGTATTGCTGTTACATGGGAATTTGGATATTTGGGTGAAGGAGGCCAAGAATTTGCCCAACATGGATATGTTTCATAAGAAGTTAGATGCCTTGTTTGGGAAATTGCCTTCAAAGCTTAGCAGTAAAGTTGATGAGAAGATCACTAGTGACCCTTATGTCACAGTTTCGGTATCTAATGCTGTGATTGCTAGAACATATGTGATTGGCAACAGTGAGGATCCGGTTTGGATGCAGCATTTTTATGTCCCGGTGGCACATTATGCATCGGAAGTTCATTTTGTTGTCAAAGACAACGATGTTGTTGGTTCTCAGATTATGGGCGCTGTGGGGATCCCCGTGGAACAATTATGTTCTGGTGTGAAGGTCGAGGGCTCATTCCCAATTCTTAACTCGAATGGGAAACCGTGTAAGGCTGGGGCTGTACTGACTTTATCAATTCAATTCACTCCAATGGAGAAGGTTCCCCTTTACTATGGTGGTGTAGGATTTGATCCCGAGTATCGTGGAGTTCCCGGAACTTATTTTCCCCTTAGACGAGGAGGCAGGGTAACGCTGTATCAAGATGCTCATGTACCTGATGGTTGCCTCCCGAATATATGGCTTGACAATGGCGTGCAGTATCATCACGGGCAGTGCTGGCACGATATATTCAGCGCAATAAGTCAGGCTCGTAAGTTAATCTACATTACTGGATGGTCTGTCTACCATTTAGTTAGACTTGTTCGAGATGGTAACGATGCAAAAGAAAGCACTTTGGGGGACCTTCTCAAAACGAAGTCTCAAGAAGGCGTGAGGGTGCTGCTACTTGTATGGGATGATCCCACTTCTAATAGCATTCTTGGGTATAAAACTGTAAGTTCTAAATGAGTTCTGCTTGTTCAGCACCGAGCATAGAAAATTGTAGTTTTTCTTTTGGTGAAAACAATAGAACAATTCTTTTGAGTATAGGAAAGTTTGGCTAAGTTAGATTTTTACTCTATTCCATAACCGTTAGCAACAAATCTTGAGGAGACTTGTTGCTTCACTTGCTCGAGTTTGAAACTATTACCAATATTTCTCATTCTTATGATATATAGGATGGAATCATGCAAACGAGTGATGAGGAGACTCGTCGCTTTTTCAAGCATTCTTCGGTGCAAGTGCTGCTTTGTCCACGCTCAGCTGGAAAGGGACACAGCTGGATCAAAAAGAAGGTGCGATCTTTGTTCCATTCTCTTCGTACATTCTTACCTATCGGGCTTTAGGTCCAGTTTCTATAATCTCTTCGAGAAAGCATTGTTTGACGTTTGAGGAAGCTGCAGACTTGCTTTAAGAGTTCTTGATTTTAATCATTACGGAACTTGTTTTTGTCATCAGGAAACTGGAACAATCTACACACACCATCAGAAAACTGTTATAGTTGATGCAGATGCGGGTAACTACAGGAGAAAGATCATAGCTTTTGTTGGAGGCCTTGATTTATGCAGGGGACGATACGATACTCCAAATCATCCTATTTTCAGAACATTACAAACTGTGCACAAAGATGACTATCATAATCCAAATTTCACGGTAATCCTTGGATGAATTCTTTGTGATCATAATCTAAAACTCTTTCATGTTTTCGAAAACAAAAGGTCTGTTAGTGATTGTATTCTTCTGTCACGTTTTAACTTGAATAGGGACCTACTACTGGTTGCCCAAGAGAACCTTGGCATGATTTGCACAGCCGGATTGAGGGCCCTGCTGCATATGATGTCCTAACAAACTTCGAGGAGCGTTGGTTAAAAGCTTCAAAACGCCATGGATTACAAAAGATGAAAGCTTCACATGATGATTCTTTACTCAAACTTGACAGAATTCCTGAGATTTTAGGAATAGCAGATGCCCCGTTCCTAGAGGAAGATGATCCCGAGAGTTGGCATGTCCAGGTATCTATGAAATGAAATTTACCTATGCTTCTTTCTCATATTTTTTCTGCCACTAACTAAAAATTTTTTCTGATATCTAGGTTTTCCGGTCCATTGACTCTAATTCTGTTAAAGGTTTTCCTAAAGATCCAAAAGAAGCCACAGCCAAGGTAAGCAAGCTTTTATATTTCTATGTCGTCTCGAATGATCTGTCCTAATAATTTTATGCGAATGGTAAGAACTAATCAATACATTCTGACATCCGGTGGTACAGAACCTAGTGTGTGGGAAGAATGTTCTGATTGACATGAGTATACATACTGCGTATGTAAAGGCAATTCGTTCTGCTCAACATTTCATTTACATTGAGAACCAGTACTTCCTCGGGTCATCATTCAACTGGAACAACTACAAAGATTTAGGTGAGAGCATCATTTTAAACTAAGATTAACTGCCAATTTTATCAACTGTCCTTTACTCCGTTTAATGTAATTGAAATTTCACCGCAACAGTTATATAGTTGCTTTGAATTGTCTTCATCCATCTTTCCACACTAAAGGACTTGTAGTTTATCGATATAAGATTTTGACTCTAGGTTGTAGGATTGCGGTTAAACATCCATTCTCCCCAATTTTCCCTTTTCTCTCAGTCTATGCAAGCAACTCCCGTTTCTTTCCATTTTCCAACAATTATTTACATGATTTCATTTTGCGTTGACAGGTGCAAACAATTTAATACCGATGGAAATTGCTCTCAAAATCGCTAACAAAATCAGGTGCAATGAAAGATTTGCAGCGTATATTGTTGTCCCAATGTGGCCCGAGGGTGTTCCTACCAGCACACCAACTCAGAGGATTCTCTTTTGGCAGGTAGGCTTTTACTTCAAGTACCATGTTTAGTTTATGTTGACATAATTTATGTTGTATCCTTAGAAATGGTATTTTGTCGCATGCAGTATAACACGATGCAGATGATGTACGAAATAATATACAAAGCTTTAGTAGAGGTCGGGCTGGATAAGACATATGAACCCCAAGACTACTTGAACTTCTTTTGTCTTGGCACCAGAGAGGCTCCCGATAATGCAACCAATTCAAATAGCAAGAGTTCTACAGCAAACACTCCTCAGGTATGCCTAGTCCCATGATTATGTTTGTGTTTCTTGCGTTTTCAACTAGCCAAGTGTGTCGATTCTTGTTTGGTTATGCTCTATATGATACTTTTTCAGGCACTATCCCAGAAAAGCAGGCGATTCATGATTTATGTTCACTCGAAAGGGATGATTGTGGACGACGAGTTTGTGATAATGGGGTCTGCCAATATCAACCAACGTTCGTTGGAAGGCACCAGAGACACTGAAATCGCAATGGGTGCATACCAGCCTAACTATACATGGGCAAACAAACACACCCGACCACATGGCCAGGTAATTAACCACACAACTAGGGATGGCAACGGGTAGGATATCTAGCTGTTTGACCCTATCTGTAGGGTATCCCATCCCATTCCAAAACCTGTTTAATATATTTAAAATATGAGTTAATACCACCTGGGGTCCTCCGAGTATAGTGGCACCGCCACGTTTAGTCATAAACATTCAATTTAATCACTCATGGTCCTTCAACTTTCAAATGTAACTAGCCGTGGTCCTTCCGGTAATCTAAGTAAAGGTAAAGTTAGGACTAGGGCTGGTTAAAAACTTGAGTGTTAACTTGAAAGTTGAAGGACTACGGGTGGTTAAATTAAAAATTTAGAACTAAATGTGGCAGTGCCATTACACTCAGAGGACCTTAGCTGGTATTAACTCTTTAAATACTCTACTACTGAATACTAGGTTTTCACTACTACTCTAAACCCTTGAGGGATATAATTTTGCCCACCCGAATCCCTCCTAAGCGCAATTATTAACTACTAGAACCCGTCCTATTAGGGTTTAGGAGGGTCGGGTGCCTATTATTAGCCAAACAATTGCACATGTGCAGCATTGTTGCTATATGTTTAATAGTCCACAAGTATATATGACAGCACTTTTGTGGCGCATTGGTTGCAGATATATGGATATAGGATGGCGCTTTGGGCCGAGCACCTTGCAACTCCGGATGCCTGTTTCGAGCAGCCGGAGAGTGTGGAATGCGTGAGACGGGTGAGGGGTCTTAGCGAGCGCAACTGGCAACAATATGCAGCTGAGGAAGTGAGCGAGATGAAAGGCCACCTCCTGAAGTACCCTGTTGAAGTTGACAGAACAGGAAACGTCAAGTCTTTGCCTGGCTGTGTAAACTTCCCCGACATGGGAGGGAAGATCATAGGGACATTCGTTGGCGTCCAAGAAAATCTCACCATTTGATCAATTGCATTGTCTGTTCTCCACATTTTTTGTTGTTGTTGTGGTTACTTGCATAGTTGCATTGCTACTCACATCTATCTTGTCCTTCATTTTTTTTTGTGTGTAAAGTTTAAACATTAGGGGAGGTGGCTTGATTCTAATATAATCGATAGGCATAAACTCGAATACATTTCTAAAGAGTTGATTATGATTTCCATTATTTAGGTTTCATTTTAAAAACATTGTAAATCATGAACTCCATGATCCCAGTTCAATGTCTAGTTAAGCAGGATCATTGTTTAGTTTGAATAGTGTTTTTGTTTTTGTTTTTGCTTTTTTACTTTTTAAAAAGATTTAGAATGTTTTCCTGTTTCTAAAGGGAAAATTTTATGTAATATTGATGTGAGCTATTTATGTTTTTTTAAGTTTTAACTATATGTAATAGTAGTATGGATACGATTGTGTATCAAGTTTGCATGATTTTGAGTGTGTGCAGACTTCAAAATGGGAATTGAAGGTAAAGAAAGAAAATTGAAGTTTAAACGAGTAAAAGAAGAGACATTAGATAGAGAAATAAGTCAATGGATCTTTTCATATTTAAGTAACTAGCGAGGTAGATGTGACATTAGATATTACGTAGTAATATATAACATGTGTTGTGTTTTAGTTATAATTTTACTAAATAATCTACTTCTGTTCATAACGAAGCACAAAGAGTCAATATCGAACCTACCCTTTTCCATATAAAAATACAACTGGGTGCCACTAGACCACAATGTCTTGACAAATAATCTACTTATTATTGAAGAGCTACATATCTCCAATTATCATGTGACAAGAAGTTGAGCCAAGAAGATTGCGAATACGGTCATGGTCCTTGACTCCTTGGAGACCTTGAAGTTTCCCCAAGCCTAAGAGAGAGGATGGGTTTGAATATGGTATGAATTTTCCAGGGAGTTATTTTCTTGTCTTTTGATAAAATATTTTCGGTTCTTCTACCTTGTTTTGTCATTTGGCAAAAGATATCATTTCTATGCTTTGTACACTTGTATCTTGTGCTATATGAACTTGTACTTTAGTGGATCTAAAAATACATATCCCATCAACTTTTTTATAAGAAACTGATGGAGTATTGGAGTTTGGCTTGGCCCACCTAATATTATTTGTGGGTTGGTGTGGTGACGGTTGGATAGGGTAGGGCGGTGACGGTTGGATAGGGTAGGGCGGTTGGCGGCTGGACCGGGTGAGACCGTCGACATCTAGACCGACTGGGTCGCGATGGGTGTCGAGAGGGGTCCTCACCAGGGTTGCGGCTGGCGTGATGGGGTGTGGGTGTGTGTGAGGCGTACGTGTGTGGCGATGGGTATGGGGTGCCATGGGGTTAGGGGGTACAGACGGGGACACATGGGTGGAGGAGGTGTGTGTATGGGGATGACCACTGAAAGTTGTAGTTTTTAGTGGTTTGATTTAGTGAGTGTCATCCTCTAGGAATGACTAGGAAGGATTTGAGTAGCAAGGGGTCAAGCACAACATCATAAAGTGTTTGAAAGCTAACCGAATTGATATATTTGATTGCATGAGATAATGATAAAAACAAGTAATTGAATTGAGAAATAAACAATGATAAAGAGGAGGATTTAAATCAAATAGCAATGCACAAATGCTTCTATAATGTTCTAAGGTTCTAGGCTTAACAATGCTAAACAATGAAGCGAGGGAATTAAGTCAATGCCAATGCCACTTTCGTGGACATTGGCTATCACCAAAGTTCTAATCCCATTCTCATAGCAATTAGACTAGGTGGGGTATTTAATCAAACACATTGTGTGTATAATCCCTTCCAACTTCCCTTTCTCAAGGGCAAGTTAGAATTGTGAAATGGTTGGCTATGGTGAATCATATTCTCATAGGTGAAACTCCAATTCCATACATCTCTTGCATAATAGGGCCCTAATCAAACAAGAGTCAAGTAATTCCCTATTTCACAATCACATTCATACTAAAAACAATGGAAAACCTAGATTTAAGAATTCAATTCATATAAACATTCATGCATAGCAATTCAATCTAAATCCCTAAAGGATTTAACTACTCATATTGGAATCGAAAATTAAAGGCAATTGTAATAATAAACAATGAATTTAAATACAAAAGATATTTCAGAATTAAAGGGAGAAGAAATTAGAATTCTTACTTGAATGAATATATACTCCCTCCGTCCCATTTTACCTGTCTTACTTTCCTTTTTCGTTTGTCCCAAAATATTGTCCACTTTCCAAAAATAAACATCATAATACTTTTATTTTCCCACTTTACCCTTTCAACTTTTACCACATTCCCACTCATTAATTCTCTCCAACTGTCACCCACTCAAATATAATTTGCTTCTTATCCTCTCAAGAATCGTGCCCCAGCTAGAAGAACAAATACAGATTACACTTTTCTTCCTCCTATGTCTCTTCATTTCCATTTTCTTTTTTTTTGAGAATCTTCATTTCCATTTTCCAAATCAAAGAAAATGAACATTGGGCGATCAGAGCATCAACAACTATTCCTAATCTTCATTTCTTACAGTCTCTTAAACCAGTGTTGTCGTCATCCCAATCTCCGTTCAATTTCAAGAAGCGTAAGTTTTTTTTTTTTTTTAAAGCGTAAGAATATGATAACTCTATGAGGCTGTTGACATTTGCAGCTCAATAGCGATAATCCTCTCCATCATTCAGATTTATATACATCACTGCTCTATGTTTTTCTATCTCTTATTATAGCCAAGAAAAAATGTAGAAATAATGGTTTTTAGAGGTTTTAAGTTCATTTTACAGAGTATTTTTGTATAGTTACTGGGTCTATACAAATTAGTAGAAGACAAACAAGCTATGCAATATTTGTTGAAGAAATAAAAAGAAACGTCTACAGATGAGATGAATAAATGAAGCAAAATTGTTGTTGAAGAATGAAGAAGAAATGTCTACTGTCTACATATGAGATGAAGAAAGATGAAGAAATAAAGCAAATATGTCAGAAAGTACAAGGGGCATAAAAGGAAATGGAGTTAACTTTTCTTACCTATCTTAAACTGCGTGCAAAATGAAAGTGAGACAGATATTTCGGGACAGAGGGAGTAATATTTGAATATGAAATTGTAGTGAAATTGATAATTACAATGAATAGTTCTTCTCTAAATCTTCTTCAAATCTAATGTAATTGCAATGGATAGATAATCAAATGTGTTTGTGGAGAGAAAACCTAAAGAAGACTTAGAAAAATTGAAAGATAAGTTCAAAATAAAGCCTTACCCTATTTATACTAATGAAATTGCGCCAAATAAACTACCTCCAAGATGCCTGGTCACGATGGAGGTGCACGGCGTGACCTTCATCGTGACCAGACTTTAAGTCTTGCGGGTTCCAGGCCGTCAAGTTGCACTTCACGGCGTGACCTGTAGTGTGACGCCTTGAATCCGCAAAGTGGCCTGCAGGTCACGATGGAGGTCACGACGTGACCTTCATCGTGACCACTCAGGCCACTTTCAGATGGTGGCTAACCACGGTGTCACGCTGTAGGTCACGGCGTGACCTCCAGCGTGACACCCTCCCGGTGGCGTTTTCTAACTTCTCCTTTGCTCCAATTCTTTGTTGAACTTTGCTATGGTTTTGACCCTTCATTCTTGACTAATTTTTGCCTTGAATTCATCTCGATTCGTCTTCATTTTATGCTTCATCATGCCTAGGTCCCAGTTTCCAATGATTGAGCCGTAAATACCTGAAATACACTTCTTTCTTGCACAAACACATAATATTCACTTAGAAATTAGTACAATTAAAGCATATTTATATGTTAATTAACGGCTTATCAACCATACACGTGGGTGGTTAAGAGTAGTATCCTAACAGTATAAAAGCCAGGTCTTCGATTGGCTTAAAACATCATTCAAGGGCACAAGGACTTTTTTGATTAAGTGGTCTGAGCTTATTTGTTCCAAGAGAAGGACAAGGGTCAATTCCCTACCAAGGTGTTATTTATTACGTAGTATTTATTGTTTACTATTTACTAGTCCTCTTTTTATTAGGTATTATTCTTTAGCCCCCCATATTTTATATATTATATGTTTGACACCCTTGATTTTATATATATTGTTTATTAGCCTTTTTTGTTTTTGGACCACCATCTTAAGCCCTTGTGTCAGTACTTCCGGGCTTTAATTTGTACGAATTTTATTGGGCCTCACACCCTAATTAGTAATACTATTATTCTCTAATCTTACTCGATATCATTATACCTGGTTTATGGTGGACCCGGCCCCGATAAAACCATCAAAAACTAATCATTGGATGTTGTATTTAATGCAAGAAACCCCTCAGTAGGTTTTTTAAATCTTTGAAAGTAAGGTTTCCAAAGAACCAAAAAAAAAAAAAAAAACTTTTAGGTTTCATTACATATCAAAGTTTTACTTTTTGTGGTATGTTAGATTCTACCTTCTAGATTACTACGATAAATATTATTCTAGTTTAAAAGTAGCATTCATTTATTTGATTTAAAAAGTTTTGAGACCTAAATTCAATTATCGGTGTCAGTTACTACATAGGTCTTGTGAGATTTGGAACCCAAATCCAATCGTCAATGTCAATTCCACAATAGGTCTTGTGGGGTTGCGTTATAGAATCCATGGGGAATTAAATACTTTCAAAGTAACTCACTTTCTTGACCTACTTACATCAATATTCAGCCCACAACTACCGAAATATATCTCTTTTTAAAAGTTAATACCAGTTGAAGTCCCTTGACTATTGACATTTACTTAATTAGGTCTTCTGTTTAAAATTTTACTAAATTAAATTTCTTGAGTAATTAAACATTACTCAAATTTAGAGTAAATACCAGATGGGGTACCTTGACTATTAGATTTATTTAATTAGGTCATCTACTTAAAATTTTACTAAATTAAATCACTTGAATACTCAAGCATTACTTAAAAATTAAAATAGGTCATCCATTACCATTTTCATTTGTGAGCTGTCAAATCTAGGGATAAACTTGTCTTTTCTTTCTCTTCGTGTCATAGACAAGTTTACACTCATGAGGTCAATTACCTTCTCATGGTAGCTTGTGTTGTTGTCACTCTTGGCATTAGAACTGCCAGAAAGAGTATTCAATTACGACCGAAGGCTCAAGCATAGAAGCCGACTACTCTAAGTGTTTTGATGACAACGATCGCCTAAAGAGAAGAGGCAGCTTCTGTACGAAAACATCGCACATCATAACGGTGATAAGGTCGTTGGCATGAGCGATATCAGAGCTGGGTTGGGTGGCAGGGCTTAGAATTATGAACTTATGATAATCTTTGGTCTTGTCATTCTCTGATCTATACTTCCAAGTTCCAACCTCCTTTCTCTCTGCTCCATCTATATGACGTGTGCACTTTTCAATGCGTGGTGAGCTACGTCCACATCCTCTCCCACCTCCTCGTCTCCCTGCACTTCTCAACCAAGTTCATGGACAGCTTCACCCTTCTCATAAAGGATTATTTTGAGGACCAGAATTTTCAACGATGATCAAATAACAAAGGTGAAATTCATACTCAAATTATTGTCCCTATCGGATTTGCCAAATTAGAGGAAGTCCCATAAAGGATTAATTTGAAGACCAGAATTTTCAACAAGGATCAAATAACAAAGGTGAAATTCTGTTTCAAAAAAAAAAAAAAAACAAAGGTGAAATTCACACCCAAATTATTGTCCGGCGGTTCACAGACTTGAATGGTAGCGGAGGACCTATTTAAGTAACGTTTGATTACTCTAAGGATTTAATTTAGTAAAATTTTAAACAAATGACCTAATTAAGTAAATGCTAATAGGCGAGAGACCGCAATTTTAAATAGGACCTATTGGTATACTATTACCTCCCCATTTTAATTGATCTTATACTTTTCTTTTTTGAAATACTGCCTAAAGAATCTAAGTCTCCACTACTGAAGTTCAAACACCATCTATTTAGAATAGTAACTGGGATGCCATCACATACCATAGTAATTGAGAATTAATCTTATACTTATTTTACACTTTTTTACTAACTTTATACTTCACCCACCTAATCACCTTGCTCACTTTCACACAATTTCACCCTAATTTGATTCTATCTTCCATATGTATTTTTATCCACTCCATTTTTTATACTCTTACAAAAAAACTATTATTTAGTATACATATTGAATTTTTTTATTAATTCGAAATGAAGCTATTTGAATATCATTGTTGTATTTACAAAACTACAACTCAATAACTTACCCAAAGAAAAATCGAGCCAAATTGCATAGTTCATAGGGAGTATTTAGCAGACATGTGATATCAAACAGATATATTTTTGGTATTGAATCTTGTATCATTCAATTATAACAAGTACAATGAACTTTTCAAACATAGTACACGAATGTTGTCGAAATAAAACTGATCTGAGCAACTTATCTGCCAAATAAACTCACACCACAATGATTGTTTCTCCTATTTGCTGACAAACTAAGAGATCACAAGCCAACTTCATGGCCTTACACCCTGCATCTACCAACACCTCAGTGGCCGTTGGCCAAGGCGGCAGTGGCTGCATCCTTCGCTTTCTGCGCGTAGAATCTCCGGTACTTGGAATCGACCTCAGTCAGATAATAGGTTCCCGGAGCTAGGAGGCTGCAATCCTTGCTTGTCACGAAGTCCTTGGCACCATACCTGTGCTCCATTACTTTCATTAACTCGACGAATTTTTCAGGAGTAAACTGCGCCAAAAAAAACGTTTGATCAGAATTGGCTGATGAGCAGATGAAAATGATGGATGCAACAAAGATTTGCAAGGACTTAGGTGTATATTTCCATTAAAGAATAGGCATTAGAATATGAAGTACAAAACAAACTATGGGGGAAGTGGAGAACTCGGGGTGTACCTCGTGCCTTGCCTTCAACTTTCCTGCAACGTTCAAGATGGCTGCAATGTTTGACAAGCTGAAAGGATGCTGAGCCTCCCGAAGGCGGAGGGAAAACATTGTGGCTGTCAATCCACTGCCATATGAGAACAGTATCACCCGTTGCCCAGGCTGTAAAAACAAAGTCATTCAGAACCGAGCAAAACAAACATGCCAGTGATATAAATGAAAAGATAAAAAGGACTACAAGGTGAAGTAATTTTTTTATCTACCAAAGTGTCATGCTTGTTGTGGAGAAGCGAGACGAAAGCTGCATAGAGAGATGCTGTGTACATGTTTCCAATTTGTTTGGGTACTAATGTTGTTGGCTGCACCTTTGCATCATAGAATGGTTTTGCAACTTGCTGTGATGCCTGTTGATAAACATCATTCACGATCTAGTTAGTTCTGACCTCATTGTCAATAAGAAGCAAACAATAGGAGTAAAGAGTGAATGATTATTCATTATTTAAATGTGTAACCTTTTCAAGATCACGGTTTGAGTAACTTTCATCACCAGTTAAGGATGAAAATGGTGCCAACTTTTCCTTGGCTGCTTCATCAATGTAGCTGCAATTTTTAAAATATAAATAAATATGAGCAAAAATTGTATCCTTTAAAGCATTACATATGCCATATTACTATTATCCATTCATCTTACCTGGCATTCCTCACAACATCATTGAATATCAGTCTAGCAAAGCTCTTCTGCACAAGCTGTAGGGTATAACATTGTATGTCATATAGTTGTAATCTCTCACTTCAGTTGCAAAGAAAGCGGGTAGAAAAGGTAAAATCCAAACTAGTTAATGATTCAATGACTTGTATAATGAATTACCTTGTTGTAAGGAGAATGGAATACAAAATAACTAGCCTCATCAACTGAAAACGGTTTGCCCTCCAATGTTTCATATCTATAAAATACAAAAGAGAAAACAGCAATCAGAACAGAGTTAATTTCCATATTCATGGATGATAATGCACTTCATTGGAATGGCATCTTACTTTTGGCATAAGTTCTTGTAGCAGGAATCAAGGGCCATGAGATAACAAGTTTGTGAAAGCTTACCATCAACAACCTGCGAGCAAGAAAAAGGCAATCTTTAGCAGTGAACTTCCACATTGATAGATTGAATTTAGATGGATGCCACAACCCACAATGCCCCCCCACACCCAATCTCCACAAGAAAGAAAGAAAAGATAAAGTATTACCGGATATTCACTGTCAAGGATAGGCTTGTAAAAATCATAGACATGAGCCATATGACTAGCCCTCAACTTGCTCTCAAAAACAATAGGAGCATCAGGTCCTATTAGCATAGCAATAGCTGCTGCTCCTCCAGTTGGCCTAGCAGGCCCCTCAGCATACACCTGTCAAAAGATTCTTCACAGTAAGCCAATGCCGTTTCTAGTGTTTCTATTTCTATTACAAGCTTTCAATATACAGGATGATCAATTACATATCAAAGTAATAATCATACCGCACTATCAGTGCATACAACAAGGCCATAGCGTCCATCCCATGAACTACTTTCAACCCAGTTCACACAGTTAAGCAATGCGGCTGTTCCTCCATAGCATGCATTGGTTGAGTCAACACCTTCAATGTCGGTGTTTCCACATTTCTGTTCGTTCCACATATCAAAACAGGATAAGTTATTTGGGGTTGACATATTATAGTGAACAATTAGGAAAGATAAACACAAATAGATTCTTCTAAATATTTTGAAACAGTAAGGAGAGTAAAACAAGAAATTTCAGTCAAGAGCATCGCAGAGCATGCAAGATGGCTAATTGCAAAATGACTTTAACGTGCCAGATGGCCTGCTACTATGCGGCTATTCTAGTTTAGGCAGTAAATTAGGCTCTAGCTTTTTTCCTTGTTCTTAAAGTTTTTACCACTTCAGTTTATTTAGCACTAATTTTCTGCGGAAAGAACCCATACAACATCACTATGGGGCCTAATATTAGTCAATGCAGTGGCATTTTACAGAGACAAGGATCAGTACCTCAAATATTTGCATCAGGAATGTCTTGATTGATTTGCTTTTGTCTATAACGGTCTCGCTTCCAACTTCCAGTCTACCAATTTGCTTTGGATCAACCTCATACTTCTCAAGAAGTGAAGTAACAGCGGTCAAACTGCAGATCAGCAAATGAATAGGTTGGACCACATCACATAAAGACAATATTTTGCAAAAGTGAAGTTATTCTACCATTTTAGACAGCACAAAGTCATAAAGCTATTGAACTAATTAAACATAGCTGATAGCCCAACCAAGCAAATTCCCTACCACGGCTTGACCACCTAACAAACTCCAATTTGTTCAGAAATAGAGCTAATACCTCATTGATATGACATCCTCCACCTCACTGCAGAAGGCCATGCAATCTTGACCAAGACCAATTGTGTATTTCCCTTTGCTGGCTCCATCATGAGCCTCCAATGCTTCCTACATTGAAAAACAGTAACACATAGTAATTAATAACTATAGACCAATATAGAATCAGTTCTGAAACAGAAAAGTCTAAAGCTAAATTAGTAATTGTTGAAGAGTTTCAATCTTGGAGAGAATTTAATATTAATAAACAATAGTTTTATTGGAGAAATTTGTTTATATATATTTTGGAAAATATATATAGAAAATCAGAAATTTATTATCATTTCCTGTTATTAAGGCATTCCGTGCCATTATTAACTCTTTGAAAACATCCCTAACAATCAAGAGCACAATCAAGAATTTCAATATTCAGTATTTAAAGAACTCCTGAAGTCCCGAGTGTAATCATGAATTGAAAAGGCATAGAATCTAACTATCTAAGCAGCATTTCAACCATGATAGATTGGAAACGCCATCTATCCCCACTCCTCCTGTCTAGTCAGTTAATAAAACAAAAGAACTTCACACACACACAGACGCATGTTCATATAAACAGAGACGGATACGTATGAGCAATCGTATACCTGCTGGAGGCAGGTGGGAGGGAAGTAAATCTCGAGAGCGAGGATTCCGACATTCTTCTGCTGAGACGCCATTTCAGGTCCCGATAAAGCAACAACCGAACGGCGAACGGATCGAAACAACGACAGAAGATGCTGAGAACAGCGGCCGCACGTTTCCCTCTCCCTCGGTGCACTCGCCGGCAGGACGTCGAGGAAGGAGAGAGAAAAAGGAAGAAGCTTAAGAGAATGGAGTCCTGGAAATTCGGAGAGAGAGAGCAGAAGAAGAAGAGTGAGTCGACTCAGTGAGTTTGAGAATTCGGAAACTGCGAGTTGTTGATGGCTCTCCCCAGTCCCCGCTATGTATATATATAGCGCCAAGAAATGAGTTCGCCATCCATTCCCTTCTTTCCAGCCCTCAAATGCAGACTTCGTGACGCCCAATTTGTTTATTAATTAATTTATTTATTTTATTAACAATTTACGGAGTATTTATTTATTGTCGAGAATCACCACTTTAGGATATTATTTTAAATTTAAAAGGAAAATATTTTAAAACATCAATAATTATGTGGGCTCAGGTACTGGTATTACTTCGAAAATTAAGTAATACTCCGTTTTTTTTTTTTTTGAAACAAAAAAATTATATTTTTTTTCGCCCATGCATTGCACGGAATGAATTTGTTATAATATTTTAAAAATATTTGGATCAATATACAATTATATAAATTATAACATCGAATTTTATATAACGTAATTGATGAAATTGGTTGGATCGATTATGTTTTTTGATATTTTACTTGTTTGAATTAGAGAAAATAATTGTCCAATTACTCGTGCTATGCACAAATGATTTTTTTTATTATATGTTTAGATAATAAAAATATATATGAAATTATAAAAAAAAATTTAATATTGAACGTGTACATTTATTTGATTATAAGATTAGTATAAAAGTATTACTCAATTAATTGAATAATATATGATTTGTTTGTTTACAATTATCTTTAAAAAATTAATATTTAATATGACTTATGTAATTATATTATTACTAAAATAAATATGAAAAAATGAGAAATAATTTAATTATAACTATTACAAAAATAAATTCAACGATCAATGTTTAGCTTAATTACCATAATAATTATTAGACAATTATTATTAGTCAATTACACTAATATATGTGTAATTATACTTTTATATCTTAAGTATATTTATTTTTACCATATCGCATTTAGTGTTTTCTTCCTCCATATTTGAATGAATTAATTGTAATTATTATAAAAAATCTAACAACCCATGTTTAATTAATTTTTTAAAGTTTAAATAATTTAAAGTTTTCAAAAGGAAAGTATAATTAATTTTATTAAAGTTTTTAAATAATTTTCAATCAATTAGTAATATTCTTTTCCTTTTCTAATTTATCTAATTTTCATTTTCTTTTACATTATGATCTTTTTATATTTTCAATCAATTAGTAATATCAGTTTTTTCTTTTCCATTTTATCTTTACTATTGTTTGGCCAAAATTTTCACAAATGATGATTTTATTTTTATTAATAGCAGTATACATATAGAAGTATAGATAGTATTCGAATTAGTATTATTGGTGTAAATAATAATTAATAAATTATTTTTCTTATAAAATTATGCAGAATTTTAAAGGAATTTTCTTATTTATTATGCAGAATTTGTTTTCATTATTCTCACAATTATAATGGTTTAGTTATTCTCAGAATTTAGTAAATAAAATTTTGTTACCAATTCAACTTTATTAAATTTTTACCAATTAATTTATAATATTAGTTTATGCGGGAAAGTTGAAGGGAGAATTTTAATTTTATTAATAGTATTGATACGTGAAAATAGAAACAATATTACCAATTAATATATATTAGTTAATTTTCATTTTACATTTTCTTACAAAATAAGCTTTATTAATTATTTGATTAATATTTAATTGACTACAAAAATTTGGGCAGGAAAATGAAATGGGAGGATTTTTACTTTTATATATAATATAGATTAGTTTTTCGTAGTGAAACGAAGAAGTACGTTCAAAATAGATAATAGATAAATGAAAATTGATCTTAAAATAGATCAATTTGAGTTGGAAAATAGATGTGGAAACACTTGTAAATAGCTTTTGTGCAATGTACCCTCATAATACGGTGGAAAAAATTAAAAGTGCTATTATTGACCTATCGTCAAAATCTAATTTGTGCAATCCGATCTCTACATTAAAGGAAATTATAAAAATATATTTAATATATTGACGTAATTATGCATTTCCGTTTTCACACATAATAAATGTATTTAATTTATCGATAATGAGGATGATGTGAACTTAATTCGTAACTTATTGACACCTCTATATTTTGTCATTACGTTTATACACGAAGGCCAGGAACAATATAATGTTTTCGGTTACATGAATGAGTAATCTTATTGTCAACATGGAGACTAAAAATGAAAGTGTCAACAATTATAAGGAGTAGTTGAGTTCACTATACCCTCATAATATGGTGGAAAATTAAAAGTGCTATTATTGACCTATCGTCAAAATCTAATTTGTTCAATCCGAGCTCTACATTAAAGGAAATTATAAAAATATATTTAATATATTGACGAAATTATGCATTTCCGTTTTCACACATAATAAATGCATTTCATTTATCGATAATGAGAATAATGTGAACTTAATTCGTAACTTATTGACACCTCTATATTTTGTCATTACGTTTATACACGAAGGCCAAGAACAATGTTTTTGGTTACTTGAATGAGTAATCTTAATGTCAACATGGGGACTAAAAACGAAAGTGTCAACAATTATAAGGAGTAGTTGAGTTCACTATACCCTCATAATATGGTGGACAAAATTAAAAGTGATATTATTGACCTATCGTCAAAATCTAATTTGTGCAATCCAAGCTCTACATTAAAGGAAATTATAAAAATATACTTAATATATTAACAAAATTATGCATTTCCGTTTTTACACACAATAAATGTATTTAATTTATCGAAAATGATGATAATGTGAACTTAATTCGTATTGTATTGACACATCTATATTTTGTCACTACGTCTATACACGAAGGCCAGGAACGATGTTTTTGGTTACTTGAATAAGTAATCTTAATGTCAACATGGGGACTAAAAATGAAAGTGTCAACAATTATAAGGAGTAATTGAGTTCACTATGCCCTCATAATATGGTGGACAAAATTAAAAGTGCTATTATTGACCTATCGCCAGAATCTAATTTGTGCAATTCGAGCTCTACATTAAAGAAAATTATAAAAATATATTTAATATATTGACGAAATTATGCATTTCCGTTTTCACACAGAATAAATGTATTTAATTTATCGATAATGAGGATTATGTGAACTTAATTCGTAACTTATTGACACCTCTATATTTTGTCATTACGTTCATACACGATGGCCAGGAACAATGTTTTTGGTTACTCGAATGAGTAATTTTAATGTCAACTTGGGGACTAAAAATGAAAGTGTCAACAATTATAAGGAGTAATTGAGTTCACTATGCCCTCATAATATGGTAGACAAAATTAAAAGGGCTATTATTGACCTATCGTCAGAATCTAATTTGTGCAATTCGAGCTCTACATTAAAGGAAATTATAAAAATATATTTAATATATTGACGAAATTATGCATTTCCGTTTTCACACAGAATAAATGTATTTAATTTATCCGTAATGAGGATGATGTGAACTTAATTCGTGACTTATTGACACCTCTATATTTTGTGATTACGTTTATACACGAAGGGCAGGATTAATGTTTTCGGTTACATGAATGAGTAATCTTATTGTCAACATGGAGACTAAAAATAAAAGTGTCAACAATTATAAGGAGTAGTTGAGTTCACTATACCCTCATAATATGGTGGACAAAATTAAAAGTGCTATTATTAACCTATCGTCAAAATCTAATTTGTGCAACCCGAGCTCTACATTAAAGGAAATTATAAAAATATATTTAATATATTGACGAAATTATGCATTTCTGTTTTTACACATAAGAAATGTATTTAATTTATCGATAATGTGAACTTAATTCATAACTTATTGACACCTCTATATTTTGTTATTACGTTTATACATGAAGTTGAGGAACAATGTTTTTTGTTACTTGAATGAGCAATCTTAATGTCAACATGGGGACTAAAAATGAAAGTATCAACAATGATAAGGAGTAGTTGAGTACTTGAGTTCACTATACCCTCATATTATGGTGGACAAAATTAAAAGTGTTATTATTGAGCTTCGTCAAAATCTAATTTGTGCAATCCGAGCTCTATATTAAAGGAAATTATAAAAATATATTTAATATATTGGCGAAATTATGCATTTCCGTTTTTACACATAATAAATGTATTTAATTTATTGATAATGAGGATCTTGTGAACTTAATTCGTAATTTCTTGACACCTTTATATTTTGTCATTACGTTTATACACGAAGGGCCAGTAATAATATTTTTGGTTACTTGAATGAGTAATCTTAGTGTCAAAATGTGGACTAAAAATGAAAGTGTCAACAATTATAAGGAGTTGAGTTCACTATACCATCGTAATATGGTGGGCCAAATTAAAAGTGCTATTATTGAGCTATTGCCAAAATCTAAGTTGTGCAATCCGAGCTTTATATAAAAGAAATTATAAAAATATATTTGATATATTGGCAAAATTATGTATTTCCATTTTTACACGTAATAAATGTATTTACTTCATCGATGATGAGGGTAGTGTGAACTTAACTCGTCGAATTGGCACCTCTATATTTTATCATTACGTTAATACAAGTTTGGAACAATGTTTTTGGTTACTTGAATAAGTAATCTTAGGAGTTGAGTTCACTATACCCTCATAATATGTTGGACCCAATTAAAAGTGCTATTATATATTGTGCTATCGTCAAAATTTAATTTATGCAATCCGAGCTCTATAAAAGGTAATTATAAAAATTTATTTAATATATTGGCAAAATTATCCAGTTCTATTTTTACATATAATACATGTATTTAAAATTTTTATTTTAGTTTTTTTATTGTAAATTATTTTAAATAATGAGTTATAAATATTGTTGTATTCGAACCCTTTTTTGGAAACATTCCAATGTAGTAATTTACAGAAAAACATCAATACTATAAATAAAATTCATGTATTATTACCACCTACTCTTATTGACATATTATACCTAATAATTTGACCATCAACTTACAAAAGTTTAAAAAAGAAAAATATTTTAACTATATTTGGCCATTTTTAATTTTCCAATTTTAGTTTAAAACTTAATGAATTTCCCTTAAATATATACACAAACCAAAAAATTACATATGTCTTTCTTTGTATTTATTTATAAAAGAGTAAAAGAAGATTGATTCCTTGCTTTGAAAGTAGCTAAACATAGAGAAATGAGAATATTCCACTACAATTCTCATGTCATTAAAATAGCTAAACAAGCAACTACAAAGACTTCTATTCCTATTTTTGTCTTTCAAATCTACCCAAGTTAGTCCATTTTTACTTTACTTTTTTCCACTATTATATGCAATTTGAAAAATCCTATATTGACAGTCGTGTCTGATTCTTACATTGGGTGTAATTCAAAAGTGAACGGATGAGACTTTGAATTTATCGCCATAGAACTCAGTAGAAATCTAAATCTTTCTTCATAACTTGTTGAATTGTACACGCTACAAGTCGTGTTTGATTCTTACATTGGGTGTAATTTAAAAGTGAACGGGTGAGACTTTAGATTTATCGCCATAGAACTTAATATAAATCTAAATCTTTCTCCTTAACTTGTTGAATTGTACACGCTACAAGTCATGTCTGATTCTTACATGGATATAATTCAAAAGCGAACGGGTAGGACTTTGAATTTATCACCATAGAACTCAGTATAAATCTAAATCTTTCTCCATAATTTTTTGAATTGTACGCGCTACAAGATGAATTGATGTCAATCTGCATTTTATATTTTCTCAATAACAGAAGGATAGGAATTGGTCTAATAATATTATAGAAGTTGGAAAAAAAAAAGAATTTAATTAATTTTTTAAGTTCTCAATGAAAATTAAAGAGAATGTCATGAGCTAGCTAGTTTGAACTCATGTATATGCAATGTCCTCGTGAGAGATATTTCTTGAATATGATTACTGAGATTTGGTTATTTCGTTAATCAATTAGTCTCATTGTGTAAAATTTTGATACAAAAATAATGCTTCCTACATTGAAATTAAAAATTAGTAAATGGACATATTTGATCCTTTTATCTATAATCTTTAAATAAAAAGTGAACTTTTTTCTTTCATATTTTGAATTCTCTTTAAATATTGTTCTGCAAAACAAATTTTGCACGGGAAGAATTGTCAATTTTAGTCCCTACAATACACGTACAGAAGTTGGATGCTAAATATTTAAGGTTTTTATCTTAAATATTTTAAAATTCTTTTACTAAATATTTGGTTTGATTTTTTTTCACTCTCTTCTAATCTTTTTTTGAATACCACTCTCTTCTAATCTAATTAATATGAATATAATATTTCAACTACAACATCCCAAACGGACAAATATAATTATATGGCAAAAATTTGTGTGTGAGACCGTCTCACGAATCATTGTTCATAATATGGGTCGGGTCAAAATCAAATATAATACTTGTATTGGAAAATATAATACTAATAAAGAATAAAATGTTTATTACTTATATGGGGAAGTGTAATATTTTTGAAAAAAAATGTAATACTTTTACATTTGATTAATGAGCCGGATCTTTAACTTCAATTCATTAATCAAATATCGTGAGACGGTCTCGCACAAGTTTTTATCTTATAAGTATTACATTTTCATATTGACTCGATCTAACTCAACATGTCTCACGAATAGTCTAACGAATAAGGATCCGTGAAATAGTCTCACACAATTCTAATCATATAATTATACTCGTAATTTCTAATAAACTTGTAAAAACTTGGGAATAATGTATTGACCTAAACCCTATGAAAATAAATATTATTAAAACTTGGGTAACCCAGTCAAGATAACAAGATATCCACGCTGGTAACAACAAGCAAGACTGGCCCTAGACACGTCTGTCCAGGGTAGCTTCACGGTGACCCAAAAAGTGGGGTCCAATTGTAAAGGAAAAAATAATGAAAAGGTTAATATATATACATATGTGAAGAACTACAAAAGAATTCTCACTAATTGTGATTTGTGAATTGAAGTGAACTTCTGTTAGTTATGAAAAATGCGATTTGAGAAAATAGGAAGTCAAGGACCGTTCTTCGATCGGTGCTTGGTCAATAACTCAATGGCTCGTCAGTCGTCATTGGCAATAAAGGAAACCTCGGGTCACTCTGATAGTTACTTACATAAAATTTTAATGGAAAAATTGTCAAATAGACTACTGAAGTTCTTACTTTTGTGTAATTGGGTCATTCAATTTAAAAAATGTGCAATTGAATCATTAAACAAGTAAAATTTGTGCAATTTAAACATTTTCACAAAAATTTTTTGGAAAAATCCGATTATATTACTAACATGTACTCCCTCAGTCCCATTTTATGTGTCTAGATGGTTTAATAACGAGGTTTGACTGGAGTTATTTTTAATTCAATTTTTCATAATATTAAGTTTAACATTAATATACAAAATTTATATATTTAAAAACTACACTAAAAGTACTATTAAACACAAAAAATCAAATTTAAAAACAAGTAAAAATAATAAACAAAATAAACAAAAATAGAATTTAAAAAAATTTTAAAAAAAAAATTTTAAAAAAAAAAACGTAGAACAAGTTTCCGGAGGTTTCCCTAGGAGGTCCACGGTTATGGTGATATGGCTTGATTTTGGCCAAAAACATGCGAAACAGTCATTCTGGCGATTCTAGAAAATGACTTACGGAGATTTTTTCCATAAGTCATTTTCCGGAAAAATGAATTGATTTTCCTTGGTCAACGGAAAATGTTTTCCATTGACCACATTTTTCGGACGTTGCTAAACACCGAAAACTCGGAAAAACATTTTCCGGAAGTCATTTTACAGGTTACCAAACACACCCTAAGATATTGTACAGGACTCGACCCCTATTTTTATTGGGACGACCCAGACAACAAGGTCACGAGTTCGAATCAGCTATGGGTAACCTAGGTTGGTTTACTTTCTTGTGATCCTTTGTTAGTTAGGATCACAAGGTGGGATTTATTAACACTTGAAAAGATTGTGAGTTTCACTCGTCATTAAAAAAATAGATTACGGAATACTAAATTTTTGGGGGAAGAAATATTACTATATTTACACTCTATGTCCCTTTTTACCCTCCATTGACATAGCATGGACCTAAGAGGCTAAGAGTAATCAAAGAGTCGGGTTTTTTGTGTTCATTTTTTTTTTTGCAGGCCAACTGAGAGAGAGAAAATGAGAGAAAAAAAAAAGAAAAAAAAAAAAGAATTTGTTGTCGAACAAAAAAATATGTTCATTATTTATGCTGCCGCACTAAACTGGGCGCTGCAATTCCCCACACAAGCAAGTTGTTCAACAACTTTTTCTCATTTTTTCATTCAATGAGTTCCAAAAAAAAAGTTTGTTTTGCAAGAGAAAAAAACTTGCATAAAACCCCACCTCCATCAGTTAAAAACACACCCTAAATATTTTGTTCTTAAAACACTTTCCCAATAACGACTCTTGGGGATGCTCTAATGACTTTATAGACTTTTTAGAGTAGTCTCATTACCCTAATAACCTAAATAATAGGTCCAATCTCTCATATTCCATTATTAGTTTTCTAAATGATTGATCGAACCTGATTAGTCAAGAAATATGTCAATCAATTCAGTGGGCTTATAACAACCAAATTAGTCTAGTTACATACTTACATTTGCGAAAGAAAACACAAATCGCCATAATTATCAGTAGACTATCACACCATTTGATTGACTACAATAGCCAACTGAAGAGTACCACGTCAAGCGACTTAGAGCATCTATATCTCTAAATTTTTCACGGTTTTTTGGCTAAATTTGCCACATGAGGAGAGATAAGGAGGAGGGAGAGGGATAAGGGTTCATTGGCAAGAAATGAGGATTTTTTTGCTGAAGTGGGATCCACAGAAGATTAATTTCACACGCACAAGCACCACGTGGAAGGCACAAATGCGCCTGACAGTTTGTTTATTTGTTTTTTTTTTTTTAAATCAAATTTGTTTTATTTTTGTTTTCCTCCCCACCCATTTTTTCTTTCTTAATCACACTTACAAAAACTTCTCAATTTTTTTTTTAAAAAAAAAAAAAAAAACTCCATTAAGAAGGATGCTCTTACAAGATATAAATACTTGTACTAGTTTATTATTCTAGTTTTTTTTTTTAATTTAATTGTATTTAGCCTTAGAGAGCCTATCTAGCTTGTACTAGCTTGAATCAGTAACTTAAGTCCACATTATGATTAAATGTAAACGTGGGCCTTATTATTAGTTAAAATTTCAGTATTTGTACCAATTAATTCATAATAAAAAGAAGAGCCAACCAAGATTTTTTTTAAAAAAATACTTGTTCTTCTAATAAAATCAGAATCTATGATGGAAATTAAATACTATTTTTTTTTTTTACAATTACAAATAACATTTAAATACTTTTCTTGACCACTAAATTAAAAGATTAACGTCAAAATTTATTTGTTTGTATCAGAATGCATCAAAAGAAATAAACAACACGAAAACCAAAGAGAAAAAAATAAGAGGATTTTGTCACCTTTCTCACATGTTAGGTGGACTAAGGACATCTACTGGTCAAGAATGTGTTCAAGCTACATCATATCATTTCCAGAGATTGAATATTGAATTATTGACCGCCTTACCGGTTAGCCGCCATGCCAATATATGCGCACACCCCACATTTTATTTTGCTTATATTTGTTTATTTATTATTATGTAATTTTTTATTTACCCACAAATTTAAGATCTCTGGTTAAATTAAATAAAAGATATATGTGTCATCTTATCTATATTTTATAAATATTATATTATTTAAACATACATTATTCGATAAATCTTGTTTTGTGATGCTAACGACCATCAATTCAAACCAAGAAAGTCGATGACACTCTTATTAGGAGTTGAACTTGAAATCTTATAGTCACCTAGACAACAGTGAATCAACCAACTTGATTGAGTTACACTATATAATATAAGGTCACACTTGTGTGAGACGTCTTACGGATCTTTATTCGTGAGACGGGTTGGGTCGGGTCAAAACAACACACAAATGTCATACTTATATGTTCAAATGTAATACTAATCGAGAATACAATTTTTGTTACTTATAAGAGAAAATGTAATACTTTTGAATTTTGATGTAAAAGTATTATATTTTCCATCAAAATTTTTTACATTTTCTATAATAAGTAATGTTGGCAAGTGTCCCTTATAAGGGAAAATATAATACTTTTGAAAAAAAATGTAATATTTTTAAATTGAAATGTAAAAGTATTGCATTTTCCCTTAAAAGTATTACATTTATCTTTATAAGTAACAAAAATTTTATTCTTAATTAGTATTACATTTGACATTTAAGCATATAAGTATGATATTTATGCGCATAAGTATTATATTTTCATCCTAATTCGATCCGGTCCGACTCTTCTCACGGTGAGACGGTATCACACAAATTTTTGCATATAATATATTATTTGCACTAAACGACAATTGACGAAATTTTTTAAGTAAATGAATTTTATTTGACCGAATTAAAAAGTTAAAACTATTCAAATCTGAACTAGTAGGGAATAAAAACATGTGACGATCAATACAAATAACCGAGTTACAAATTTAGATATAATAATTAAAATACAATTACGGAGTATTTTTTTTTTTTCCATTTTTTATAGAGTGATGAAAATAAAAGATATTTGACCAAGTATCTTGTGTTCAGATAGTACTTCTGTGACCCTGTTTGAGGGTAGGTTACAGGAAGGTGGTATAGATTCTTTAGGTTGCAACAGATAGAGAAAGTATAGAACATATTACCTTGTAATAAAGTAAATAATATTAAAAAAAGAAGAAGATATTTTAAACTTTTTTAATCAATAAAATTTTAATGAAATAAATAATTAAATTGATTGTCCTTAGAATTTAACTCCAAGACAAAAGACGGCCAGATTAGACTGCTTCGCCAACAAAACTTCGACAAAGGTGACGGCAGTCTTATAGTCAATAATGCTGTCCTCCCTATAACTTAATTAACTCAGCACACCAAGAATGAAGAGGGGCCCTCACATTAATCCAATAGTTGACAAACTGTATTTTTTTTTTTTTTGAATGCTATTGACTCTATTACAGTGTAGTATCTGTTCATAAACTACTTTCTCAACCTACTGAAGCACAAAGAGACAGCAACGCCTCCACTGAGGCTCAAACCCACCACCTCCCATAAACAGGGAAGGGTTTGATGCCACTGGACTACAAGGCCCTTGGCACAAACTGTATTTAGTACTCACGTGAGAAACTGTATATAGTGTTGAGTTGGATTTTATGTGTATAGAGATGTACAATTTGATATTAAATTTTGAAGTTAGGTAAGTTTGATTTATCTCCTCATGAACTTTGGGACGGCTTCAATAAGGTTGAGAAATTAATTCAACAAGACCGAGATATCAATTTCTTATTAGATGTTTTCATTTTAATTTACTAAATTATGTAAGTGTCAATGTTGTTAATGTTTGAATGAGAATATAAAATATATTTATATAATCATGTGCATTGATAACTTATATACATTTCTATAACCATCTTTCTTTTTTTAAGTTTCTTTTCTTTATGTACAAAATTTGATAACAAAATATACATTTAACTTATTATTATTTTGATTTGACTTATTGCAAAATATTTTTTAACCTTTTAATAATGATAATAATAATAATAGTCATTTTATTTTTATATTATTGTTAACAATTAAGTTAATATACACAAAAGGAACTTGTATAATTTCTTTTTTTTTTTTTTTTTTTTTTTTGGTTTTTTTTCCTATTCATTTTGTCATTCTTTTCTCCTTTGTGGTAAGAATTAACTATAATAATATTTGTCAAAGAACTTGTGGTCAAGCGACATGAAGTAATTCTCTCAAATGGAAAGTCATAAATTCGAGCTTCAGTGATAGTGATATTGACTTGTTGAGTTTTAGTAGGTTGAGAAAGTATATATGAACACTAGGTCAATAGTTTGTTTTTTTTTCCAGCCATTAAAAAGGTAAAAGATATTATTTTTTTGAATTGGCACCCTAATATAAATGTCATACTAGAACTATCCTAAGAATACATTGTCTTCTATTTGCTTAAATCAAACCTTATTCGTTGTAGCACAAATTTTAATTTTCTATTACAAAATTATATTTCTTCAATTTGAATACTATGTCTTCAAGTTGATATTTGATATACTATGTTTGGGACAAAATTTTCTCTTTACTTTAACAATTTAAATGAACAATTTTATTATCTAATTTATCTTATAAGTAAAAAAAATTAGTATTTCAAAATATCAATGAGAGTTTATTAGAGGAAGAGTTCACATATAATGGTAATTGGGGTCATAGTCATATCCACAAGAAAAATTTATGAATTTGTAAACTATGATTTCATTGCAAAGCCTTCAATTACTCATTGATAATATTAGTAAGCCTAAACAAAAAATAAGTTACGTTTTACTAACTCATCAATGGTCATCAAAATTGCATAAAAAAAGATTTAATTTTAATATGAAAATTATTAGGACATGATTTTTATTTTTAATCATAACTATTTACAACGATGCCCATCTTTATTACTATTTATTCATGTTGATTATATAAAAAATAATCAATTTTATTTTATACTAATTAAATTTAATATTTAAAAATTATATTTATTATTTACTTATTTTAATTTTTATATTGGACACTATACTCACAATGCACGTATGTATTATAACTAGCTTGAAGAAAAAAAAAAAAAAAGGAAAGAAAGAAGAAAAAGTAGTTTTTTTTGGTTGCATATTTTTTTTTAAAATACAATTAACCTATTAAATTGTAGTATTTGTTCATACATACTTTCTCAACCTATTGAAGCACAAAGAATAATATCGCCTCCACTGAGACTCTCATGACCTCCCATATAGGAGAATCACTACATGCAATCTGAGCACAAAGTGTATAGCATTTTATATTTCTACAAGTGTGAGACTAGTTGATATTCAACTTAGGTCAAGATTATAGACTTTGACTTTCACTACACTTATGAGGTTGAATTTATCCAAAAAATTGTGATACTTGCAAATGATATAATTTTTAAAAATATTTTTAAATTCACTTGGCTTGAAAGCTTTCTAGTCTTGGCAGTTTTGTCTTTTTATTTTTATTTATTTATTATTATATTATAATGTAATGTGAAAGTGAAATTATTTTGAAAGTGAGAAAGTATTGTAAGAATGTAGAAAAAATAGTAAAATAATTGCAAAATTGGTGATCCATTTTCTGAAGTAAGAAAGTATTGGAGGAATGAGTACAACCTGAGTAGACTTGTAGCTGTAATTAGACTAATAGCTAATAAACTATAACTAATTAAAATTAAAATGTTTGTTAAAATTAATTATTGAATTAGCTTATAAGTGTAAACAAACATAAAATGATAAACTAAGATATTAAGATTTTGATTAATGAAGGGTAGATAGTGTTATTTTTGTAAATTAATAAAGATAAAAAAAAAAAAAAAAGATGGCCAACATTTACAAAAATAATCTCCAACCTTACAGTCCATCCCAAAATACTGGATTAAAAAAGCAAAAATTTTGTTCCATATTTATAATCTAAAAATTATTCAAAACATGTCAAATCAATAAGAAATTTAAAAAATTAAAAATTAAAATACATACAATATTGCTCTCTCAAATTTTATTATATTCAATTTTTGGCATTTACTTTTGGCTAACCAAAATTGAAAATTCTTTAGTACAAACATCATCTTCAATTCCTGTGTGATACGCCACCCTTGTATAAAATCTTCTATTGACGGATTTTGTTTGTTTTGTTGCCTACATTTACTTACAGCAATTTTTTTTATCTATATATTTTGACGTCGATTTAATTTTTAGAAATACTTAAGTTTTCATTTTCTATTAAACTACCTTTAAATTTAGTCATCTTTAATTTATAAAATACGGAGTATATTTAAAACTTTTTTTAGCATATAAGAACCTTCTCACTCAAATCATATAATGGTATCAGTGGCAGGGCTCAAGCCTCGAACAATTATTATTGCATGGACCATGGTGTGTGGACCAAAAATAAAAAGTACATTATTTTTGTATTGAAGGTACGTTATTTTTGTGTTGTAGATACATTATTTTAGGGTACATTATTTTTGTACTGAAGGTACATTATTTGATATATACTATCAAATAATGTACCTATAGTACAAAAATAATGTACATTTACTACAAAAATAATGTACTTTTTATTTTTGGTCCACACAGCTGTGTGGACCATGGTCCATGCAATAATTTGCTAGCCTCGAACCAACAGGCTATTCAAATGGTAGTGGTCCAGGTAAATCTAGTATTGCAACGTGAGGAGTGTTATGCCAGATATATAACATAAAACGACATTTTAAGTGGCTGTTTTGTTGTAAAGTATATGTGGGGTGCACTTCCGATTTGGATCAATGGGTACATTAAGAAAAAATAAAAGCATTGAATTCATCTTTCAATTATTATAAAAAAAAAATGAATTTTTATTTGCATCTTTTGATAGCTAAATACACAGCGCAAATGTGAAAACCAAAGGTTGTTCCCAAGGTGGTCCACTGTAATGCAACTTTTCTCCTCTGTATAGAAGCTATGAAAAAATCGTGCATCACATGGTGAAGAATATTGATTTGGAAAATAATAATTCCGAAAAATTGCATTTTTTGTTCTTAAATTATAAAATAATTGTAGAATTCGTCATTAAGTGTTGGTCTTGCTCACTTTTCGCTCTTACGCTATTAGTGACATTGCACTTTCATCCCTAAGCTAACTTCTCGTACTCACTTTTCGTCCCTAAGTTAAATTCTCGTACTCACTTTTCGTCCCTAATGTTTTGTTAGTAAATAAATGAAAAGTGCAACACCAATGATAGCTTAGAGACGACAAGTGAGCAAGACCAACACTTATGGACAAATTCTATAATTATCCTATAACTTAAAAGACGAAAAGTGTAATTTTTCCATAAAATTATTCACATGTATCGTTTTTGGAGATGAAAGAAAAATAACAAACATTATAAATTTTATTTTTTTTTAATGAATCAGAGAATGCTAGGTAAGAAGAGTAGTTTTAAAAACGAAATATAAAATGACAGTACATGTAGGATTATTGGATCGGTTTAAAGTTTAAGAGTACAATATCATATTAGTAATAAAGACCCAAATTTTAGCAAATTAAATGACAACTCCCCACCTCCAACCCCCAACCCCCTATATTTTAAATTATCATATCACTAATATTGATGAGTTTTATGTATTGTGTGTGTGTCCCCCTCTCTCTCTCTCTCTCTCTCTCTATATATATATATATATATATATATATATATATATATATATATAAATTTTAAAGTAAGATGATGAAAAACTATGTGTGTAATGTGCAATGTGTAGTGTCTTTACATATCAATGGATGCATTTGTAATTTTACACAATTATCTTTTTAGAATCGCAGCTTGAGTGCACATTTACCTATAATCCGATTACTATAAACCAAATAGCTTTTAAATTTAAATTGAAATATGTGAGGAAAGAGAGACAAAGTCTTAGATGGAAAAGAGAGACAAAAGTCTTGGATGTAAAAGAGAGACAAATTCATGGTTGATAATTTGTGTATTCATATTAGTTAATAGATGCATTTATTTGATGAGACACCTACCTATTCGTTAAATATAAACAAAATAGATGGATGAAAGGATATAGACAAGAATCGGAATAGTGTGTTACGTGAAAACAAATGCATAATGCATTCGTCTAACACTAAAATAATGATATACTGTAAAAAAAAAATAACTTTTTATTCTTAAATTATAACAAAATAAAACTTTTTCATCATTTCATTATATTGTTTACGAAATGGTTCCATATATACTTGAGGTAATTTTAACTGATCATAATTTTAAGAATCGTTATTTTAAAGTCAATTCATACAATTTGTATGACGATGTTATCAAATATTTTCAAGAAAAAAGTAGCAGACAAAGTTATGGTTGTTATATTCTGTAGTCATGTAATATTAATAGACACATTTGCCAAAGGCCTTGTGGTCAAGCGGCATCCGGTGTACACTCCCATGTGGAAGGGAGTGGGTTCGAGCCTCAGTGGAGGCATCTGTTGACTCTTTGTGCTTCATTAGGTTGAGAAATTAGTTATGAACAGATACTACATTGTAACCGAGTCAGTAGAACTCAAAAAAAAAAAAAATAGACACATTTATTTGATGAGACACGTAGCTACTCAATAATTAAACTAAATACTGCATATACATAATTACACTATATAGTGTAAGTAATTTATCTTTAGCTTAGTGAATCAGTAGATAATATTTGAAACAAGAGGGCAAGTTTAAAACTCGGCAGCGATAATTGCCTCTTGTGGAGAAGAAAGAAAAACATAAATCCGTGATGTTAGCTTAAGAAGCTAGTTATAACTTATAATCCGGTCCTTCATAAATTAAAAGAAAAGTTTGCGATGAATACGTAACCATTAATAATATTTTTTTTTTTTTAAAAAAAAAAAAAAAAAAAAAA
>CP025656.1:3424441-3494919 GCA_003576665.1 Ipomoea trifida
CATTGTGGTGTGTTTCATTGTGTTTCATTGTGGTGTGTTTCTTAACATTGAGTGATGTATTTCGTAACATTGAGTGGTGTGTGACCGCACGGCCGCACGGGAGAGCACGGCCACATTTGAACCAAAATCTATATATATATATATATATATATATATATATATAGAAAATGGATCAGGTGCGAATCTTCTCCCACGTAAAATATGCGGATTAATCACAACTTCTGTTTTTTTCAAAATCAATCGTCCAAAATGAAGACCAATTAAGAAAAATGCGGTGGCATTATGGTCATTTTGCGTAAGGTCACAGCTTAAGGTGCGTAAGTTTATAGCTTAAGGTGCATAAATTTATAGCATTAGGTGCGTAAGGTTACAACTTAAGGTGCATAATTTTATAGCTTAAGAAGTGTATGTTTAAAGTTTAGGGTGTGTCACTTTCTAGTTTAAGGTGCTTCGGTTTAACTCTTAAGGTATGTATGTTTAAAACTTAAGGTGCGTAAGTTTATAGCTTAAGATGCGTATGTTTAAAGTTTAAGGTGCGTCACTTTCTAGTTTAAGGTGTATCAGCTTAACTCTTAAAGTGCGTATTTTAAAACTTAAGGTGCGTATGTTACTTAAGGTGTGCCACTTTCTAGTTTAAGGTATATATATATATATATATATATATATATATATATATATATATAATAGGTCTATGCTCTGGTGCAACTCTCCTCTCCCGTGCGATCATGCGGACATGCATGTTAGAGCCGTAAGATGAGCTGAGATCAAAAGGATGGAAATCAATGAAGATGAGAAAATACGTGGTGGAAATTCTGTAATTTCCTGCAACATATATATTTCGGCAGTGTATTGTGCACTTATGAATGCTAGTATGTTGTACATTTATAATTGCTTTGTGGTGCACTTTTAAATGATACATGGTGCTCATGATCTATAGTGCACTTAGCCTTCAATGAAGGCATCAAATTACCCGTCGACGGGTTCAATAGACCCGTTTGTCCAATGGTAGTACGCGACGGGTCTATTGAACACACAACGTTTTTTCTTTTTGGTGGTGTACCACAAAGCACTCATAAATGCACTACATAACACTAATAAATGCACCACACATCAACATTAAGTGCACTGCCGAAATATACATGGTGCACAAAATTACTTAAATGTCATTGCATTTTTCCCTTTTGATTGATTTTCAGTCACTTGGTGAGTTGGTGGTGCATCACAGTGCATCACGTAATATACCACAGTGCATTCATAAGTGCACCACACACCAGCATTTAATGCACCACTAAAACATACATGGTCGACAAAATTACAAAATTGACATCGCTTATTTTCTTCTCTTTATTGATATTCCATCCGTCTAATATGTCCGCACAACCGCAAGGGAGAACATGATCACATTTGAACCTATTATATACAGACTTTAGTTCAGATGTGCCCGCGTCTTAACAATTTAACATGCGGTTAGTGCGACCGCACCAATAGTTATGCAAATATGCACCGATAGTTTTTTTTTTCTTGAGTACACACCGATATTTGCACCAATAGTTATGCAAATAGTTGTGCGTTTTTGGTGTATTTGTGCATTTCATTGTTGGTGCATTTTTTTAAGCGGCCGCATCGACAACATATTAAAGCGCGGCAACATTTGACCTGAATTTTATATATATATATATATATATATATATATTGGTAAGTGGATTTATTCACATCAACATTGCAGCCATCCGACCATGTTAATTCTGCAAAGATGCAAGATTAGATTGAGAGTTTGAAGACTTCTATGCTTATTCATCAAAGATTAGATGCTATTGAGAGTGAAAGAGCTGGCACTTCAGCATAACTCTCATCGCAAATGAATTAAACTTGATATTTTTTTAATGGATTATTATATTCTTGTTTAGGCACGAATTTGGTATTAAGTACACCATTCAATTTTTTTGAATTATGAAGTAGTATTACTTTTATAGTACAAATTATAATTTATTTTAGTTTTAATAGTGTTTTTGTTTGTAAATATGATTGCATACCAACATTATAATTTTAAAAACATGCATGGGAGAAGAAGAATTTTAAAAACGTGTTAATAATTATCAAAATATTTGAAAATAATTATTTAGTAGAATCACGACGAAATGTGATTTTAGCGACATAATATTTGTTATCATTATGACGACGAAATTGGTAACGGAAAGATTTCTGTCTCCTAAAACGCGATGGAATCACGGCAATAATTAGTTCCATTATTATTTTACCATGAAATTTTGTGATGGATGATAAACTGTCGTTTTCTTATGACGGAATTCGCAACAGAAAGGTTAGCAATGGAATTGCAACTACAATTTGTTCCGTCTCTTTTTTTACGACGGAATTTTTTGACGGAATACAAAATTTACAACGCAAAGGTTAGCGACAGAATTGCGGCAATAATTATTTCCATCTTTATATTTTACGAGTTCACGACAGAAATATGAAACGGAATATGAGTTTCGCGACGAAATATTTTTTCATGCGACGACGACAAAAAGAAGCATTTTCGTCGCCAAAATCGCAACGGAACCGCGACAGAATGATTTCCATGCCTACGTTGCGACGGAAAATTTCGTCACCATTTTCCGTCGCCACCGCTCGCAGCGGATTATTTCCGTCATGAAATGAAATACGATAAGTCTTGACACTAAGGAATGGATTCTGTCGCGAAAATGTATAATTTCGTAACAAAATGCGATTTGCGACGGAATTTCTCGTTTTCACGACAGAATTGCGAATCGCGATTTTTCTTGTATTGAAAATGGATAACGATTTTAGTGTTTGAGCACTCAAATATAAAGTCCGGCGAACTAGAACAATGATCAAGTACTTTGATATTTTATCGGGACTTTGGGCAAAAATTTTCCAAGAAGAAAAGATTTCGTGGAAGAGAGGATGGGAAAAATCAACTAAATTTTGATAGTTCAAATCCAACCAACTCAAAATTAGCCCAACACCTAGGTGTTTATATAAAAGATTATAATTTAATAGCATTAATCAATGACACATAAATCCAAGGTGCAAGGTTCGAATTTGACCTTGTTGGAGGTACTAATGTACAAATATTTGAAGGCCGGTCTGTTGATCAGCTGAGACACATCCCGGAATTTACCTCTTCCATCGGTCTTTAAGTAAGAGCAATAAATGATCTTTAAGTTTGGAGTTCAAACTTATATAATTCAGTAGTTGAAACTTAACTTAGACTTAAATAGTTTACTACCCTCCTACTACATATATGAATATTATATGTTACTATAAAAATCCAAATAGTGGGATATTATGAATATGCCATTACAATATTCGTCCTATTGTATAATTTAAAACATAGCCAAATTGCATAGGGTCTTTCTAGTGCGATTTACTTATATTGTGTGATTTGTGGATTATAAGTTTATAATACAGGAGTTATGTTTATCATGTACACATCTTCAATTCAAGTAGATGCTGCAAATTTTTCTCATTACTTAAAAATAACAGTCAATTTGTGGGAATCTAAATATCATATTTTATATAATTCAATAATTCTTCTTTTGTGACTTATTTTTTTTGTTTGGGAATTAAATATGGCTGCATTGCAATATCACAATATAAATTTAGAAATATCTTTGCTGGGTGATGGGCGCTTATGGCTGCTGTGAGCAGCCTTCATTATTGAACATAAAAAACTATGTATCATTGTATGTGTTTATGTATGTATGCGAATGTATCCATATTATGTGCGATGCACAAAAATAAATGTACAATATTAATACTAAATGCTAAAATCTTAATGATATTGAAATATTTTTTAAAATAATAATACATTTAAAAAAACACTCATACATGTAGAATTCATATTATATTAAAAATATAGTTGATAATTTGGGTAATAATTATGATATGCCTAATAATTGTTAAAGTAAAAATTTTAGATATGGTAAATGATTAAATATAATTATGGTAATATTATAGAAGCTTGACGGTTGTAAGATAATTTTATCCGATAGTATAATATTTGAAGCGCAATGTACAACTCAATAAACATAGTGAATGTATCAACATTATTTATAGACATGGATGCCATCAAACTCGAGATGTAGTTTGGTGATAAGTTATGTTATTTTACAGACAATATAATAACTTTGAATTTAAACCAAATAATAAGGTGCCAAGACCTTATGGTCTAATGATACCCGATTGCACTCCATATGAAAGTGGTGGGTTCGAGACTCAGTGAAGGCGGTACTCTGTGTGCTTCAATAGGTTAAGAAAGTAGTTATGAACAGATACTGCATTGAAACAAAGTCAGTAGTCAGTAGTACTCAAAAAAAAAACCAAATAATAAGGTTTACTAATATGCCCAATATAAGACAAAACGTAACGATCCTTCAATTCATATAAGAAATATATCAATCAAATTGCGTATTTCACAATTAAATAAATACTTAATAGGAAAATAATAATAAAATTACAAGGAGTTAAGGACAATATAAATAATCAAATACATTGAAAACATTAATGAAATTTAAAATTGAAAAGAATGTGTAAGTATATAAAAAATATAATGTACAAGTTATTACATATAATAAAGACATTATATTGGTATATATACACAAATAATATATGTATTATATACACATATGATTTAACATTCATAGATATTTAATTAAAATATACCTACAATTAAATTAATTGTTATATGATAAATTTAATAAAATTAAATGATAGTTAAAGAATAGAAAAAAGATATGATAGATGTATAATAACGGAGTTATAACAGTGTAAGAGTAGTTTCGTCTAACAAAAATACAGTAAGGATACATTCAGTGACCTCGGTTGAGGGGGGCGAAGAAGCAAATGTAAATTAAATTTTTTGAGTACTACTGACTCTGTTACAGTGTAATATATGTTCATATGTTCATAACTACTTTTTCAATCTATTGAAGCACAAACAGTATCAACAGTCGCCTCCACTGAGACTCGAACTCACTCTTTTCCATGTGAGAGTATAAACCGAGTGCCACAAGGTTCAAATATCAAATACGAATAAATTCTTAAATTACAAAATATATTATAAATATTATTTGATATAGGCGGAAAATAAAACACATCAAAACTTTATAAAAATATTCATAACTCTATATAAAATATAATTAATTTGATAAAATAATTCAAATAGAAAACACATTATAATTATACATCTTATCATTAATATATATATTAAAAAAAAAAAAAAAAAAAAAAAAAGCAATATATATACCTATACAACTGAAAAGCTGTAATGGAAGCAAGTGTTGGGGGCAGGAATTGAACCCTCACCATTTCCTAAATAAAACCAGGCGCCTACCAACTCTGCAAGCATATCAATTGTTAAATTTATTTGTTTTTATATATTTATAGATAAAACATGTACTATATATACATATATACATACAAAGGCTATATATGGGGTGGGGGTGGGGTGAGTGGGGGCAACTGCCCCCACTGCCCCCAGGGTGGCTCCGTCAGTGGATACATTTAAAATAAAATGTATACATTTATTAACACATAAAATAGACAAAAATCATTGACATAACCTGTATTGACACATTATGTTTTTATAAATGATTTCAATTTCTTAATTGTTGACATCAACATTATTGATCCTCCAATTTTTTATTAGATAGCGCTTTTAGTCCCTTATCGACAAAGACTACAAAAGTTTGTCACATTTACTGCGGAACCTATTAGTTAATATAAAGACAAACTTGTAATTTATAATTCTAAATCATTAAAGTGTCTATTAATAGGTAAAATAACCAAAACAATCAAAATTCACACCTTGTGAAAAGAGGAACTATAAGTCCATAACCATTTTATAAAAAAATTGTAAATGATTATATCAATAACTGGGGATAGGGTATGAGGGGGAGGGGGGGGGGGGGGTTGGAGGGCTGTAGAATAACGTACAAAGTGTCACCTTCTTTTACTAGTTTCACAATTAATAAGATCAACTCGACTTGGAGGAGAGCCACCACCATTCATATTAAATATCTCGACTGTGGATTTTGACTTTTGATGGGTGAAAGAAAATACATACAAATATTATACCAATGATTTTATTCAAATTAACCATTCATATCATCTTCAGCCTAGCTAGTTTTTTTTTTTTTTTTTTGGTTACATATGAGTGTTTAACATATAATATAAAAACATAAATGTGTAATCCAATTATTAATTTAGGTTTTTAGTTGAGATGAAACACATGCTTCAATTTGGTATAGAGTCAACTCTATGTCAAAGTCTCAAAGATCATGAGTTCAAATCTTTGCGTAACCCGATAAGAAAAGAGATTATGATCCACGTGTTGCTTAGAGCTCATAAAAAAAACAATCGGCCTGCACACGTGAGGGTGTGAGGGGGTGTTTTAAACATATAATATATAAATATAAATGTCTTTTTGTTGAGATGGACATAATTCATTCAAAATCTAAGATAATATCATATTATCGTGACATGAAAAATAGGAGACATTTGTAATATAAATGTCTTTTTGTTGATATGGACATAATTCATTCAAAATCTAAGATAATATCATAATATCGTGACATGAAGATCAAAATAGGAGACATTTGTAAATTAAGGATAGGATTTAGATTTACAAATCACTATTATTACTAGGTGGGTGGAGTGATGACTCTCATACCTGCACTGTCTTAATTGAGACCATCACATAGTGTCTTAGCTTTCTAGTGCAGCTTACATATAGTTTGCAGGCTATTACGCAAAAACGAGATTTATGTACTTATTGCATATCCTTGGATGGATAGTGGTACATGTCTCTCATTATCTAAAAAAATGTATTCTTTTACCCTTTTATTTATTTATTTATTTATTTATTTATTTATTTATTTTTGAATGAATGTTTAGGAGGCTAGGTAGCATGAAAACAAAGTAGGGAGAAACGCAGGACATAAAGTGTGAAAGAAACATACAAATATAAAAATGTGTGTATTTGTAAATAAATAAATAAATAAATAAATAAATAAATAAATATATATATATATATATATATATATATATATATATATATATATTTATTTATTTATTTATTTATTTATTTATTTATTTATTTATTTTTTAAAAATTAAGAAAATAGTCTTAAATAATTTTATGAAGTTTCTATAAATATTTTTAAGAATAAATATTTTCGAAACATGAATGTTTACCTTTAAAAGTTTATGTGTATCATAATTAAAAGGAAATAGGAGGGAAGGTTCATCTCCACAATAACATTTAATATGAAGTTACCTAATCTCTAACTCTTCAAGTTTAACAACCATTTTAGTCCACATCAAGTCCAACAACACCACTGCACCCCCGCCCCCAACCCCGTCAAAAAGAAAAACAAAAAAACAAAAAAAAAAAAAAACAAAAAAAAAACTCATTTTTAGTATATTAATAGTAACTCAAACATATATAAGGCCAGGGTTTATTTATTTATTTTAGTACACTCTAACCTATTTCAAATATCTGTTTAATAATTATATATTTTATGCCAACCTTGAACCTACGACGGCCTTTCTTATAGAAAACAACAGTGACGTCATCGGATCACAAAATGTTTGGCTCAAACATAAGATTTTTATTCAGGGAAGAAATCTAAATGCCAACGAAATTGTGAGTGCCACTAAAAACGCTTATAATTGTTTATCATCAATACCTTGTGGTCTGGTGTCACTTAGTTGCACTCTTATATGGAACGGGTAAGTTTGAGTCTCAATAGAGATGATATTGACTCTTTAGTAACAGAGTCAGTAGTAACAATTAACCTAATTTTTTATTTTCCTTTTCAATATAAAATGTTCAAAACTTACAAACTAAGTCAAAGATTGTTAGCCAAAGTTCCACATTAATAATCATTTGCTCAAATACCAGACGAAAAAAATCCTAGAATTTGGGCATCCGCCAATATATATAGCGTCTTATTACTTTATTATTACTACCTTACCAATACATCTTAATTTTTGTTTTATTTGCTCTCAAAAGGTTAAATCCACAACTCCAATGGTCCATCACGCCTCACCCCGACAAAACATCTGGAAGGATGTAAATAATTATGGTAACTCAACTGAACATAGAGACTAGACCTTTATTTATTGCGCACAAGGAGTCCCTCACTTAGAAAAATTGCCTCCACACTACCGCTGGTGAGACTAGATCCCTGGTCTTTGCTTCCAAACTTCATCCTTGTGACAAGTTGAGCTGCTTATGTGGGCTAATTTTTGTTTTATTAACAAGGGAAATTAGTTGCCACTATCCAATAGTGTGTACTGGATAAATTCTGTCTTGTGACCCTAATCGACAAAGAAACATGAGAAGGTAAACCAATTTAAGTTGCGCATAGCTGACTGGATTAAATCAATAAGTCCAATAAACTGCTCCCGTTAGGAATCTAACTAATATAGTTTTGAGTAATCAATTTTTTTTTATTTTTTTTTTGGGCAATGAGGGAAAGTCCAACATTACTTAAGAGTATGCATTGGGTAAATTATAAACACGTGTAATAGCATGTAAATTACACAGTAGAAATAAACTGCATTAGGAAGACCTTGTATGACAGGTTTGACCGGGAGGGTAGGTGTTTGGTAAGAATAAAACTCTTAACTTTCTAACATAAAAATCATGTTCCATTCACTCAGCCTTCACAGGGCATTGAATAATCATTTTGTACGCATGTTACCAAGTCGAATACAGTTAACCTCATGCCAACTCCCGGTTAAGGTTGCCTTTATTTTAATGATCTAATTTTCTTTTATTTAATTTTTCACACGCACACGCACATCTACACGTATACACACACGCACGCGCGCATACAGACACACTAAAATATAATTATAATATAAATAATTATAAAATAGTTTTGGATGCACTGATTTTAATTTTGTTGTAATAATGTTTTATGTCATTTAATTTTTTAATTAATTTATATTCAATTAGTCTTGTTTTAATCGTTTTGATGAGATCTTTTAAATGATTTAATTTATTTTTAATAATATAAAATTTATATTAAAGTATTTAACAAAATATATAAATATAAAAAAAATCAAGGATATAAAATGAATTAGCAAATAAAAACATGAGCAAAAATGCGAAAAAAAAAAAAAAAAACTACACCAAATAAGGTGTAAATGAAAAGTGCAGTGCCATATGCGTTCGTCAAAGACAAAATATATGCCACAAATACGGCAAATTATTGTGTGGACCATGATAAAATGTACATTTTTAATGTATTAAATGTACATTATTTTTGTACTGAATGTACATTATTTTTATACTATAAAAATAATGTACATTCAGTACACAAATAATGTATATTCCCTGAATACAATGTACATTATTTTTATATTGAATGTATATTATTTTTATATTGAATGTACATTATTTGATAGTGTGGTCCATACAGCTGTGTGAACCATGGTTCACACAATAATGATCGTTCTTTATACCATCTCCAAGGAAGACGACAAATCGATCGGTTGTTATTTACTAAATCCAATCATGTCCATGTTTACAATTTTAGAATTGTATATTCACAATTTTTTGAAAACCGTATATTCACAATTTTAAAATTCTATGTTCACAATTACAGAACTCCAGAACTCTATATTTACAATTGCAGAACTCTATATTCACAATTTCATCTCTATATTCAGGAGTATAACACAATTTTTGAATTTATATAACAAAATTGTGAACATAGAGTTCAAAAATTATAAATATTAAATAATATAATTTTGTATATAGAGTTCTAAAATTGTGAACATAGAATTTTAAAATTATGAACATGGACCCGGGTCCAACTTGCAAGTTGGACCCAGGTCCATGGCATAATTTGCCGTATAAAGAAATAGAGTTAGTAAATACACCCTAAAGCACAGGCCCAGACTAGTTCCTCGTTTGGGCTACAAGTTTGGATTTAGCCAGAGAATATATGAAGTTGTAAAATATTGGGCTCAACCATTGGGCTACAATAACTCTCACACTATGTAGCATGGAAACGGAAAACAAGAAGTATAAAACAACAATTTAAAAATATAATATACAAAACGTGTGAATATTAAAAATATTGGGACATATTTATATTTGTTTCTTAAATATGCATAGATATTAATTATTTCATAATTAAAATATTTGATAGGGTTATAGGGCAATCCACTTGTCCTACGGAGCTCGCTAGTGTATTTTCTGACCTCATTAGTGCACTTCTTGAACTTAATAGTGCATTTCCTTACCTCACTAGTGTACTTGAGTACACTAGTGTATTTTTTCGACCTAAGTAGTGCATGTTTACTTACCGGTCTCATTATTAATAGACATCATGGTTTCATTATCGTTAGACCCCCGGTCTCATAATTAGTAGACCTAGCCTCCAGGTCTCCAAACATCCCTTCACATGTGAAATCTTTAAGAACACTTGGCAAAACTAGATTCGCCGCCCGATCTCACTAGGACACGTGGAGGACATGTCGAACGCCCGACATGTGTCCCCTCTTCCCATCTATATATAAAACAATTATTTTACTTTAAAGGGGACTTTTGACACCAAACCTATACCACTCTACTCGAAGCCTCCCGACCTCCTTGGTCGGACTCTAATTAATTTTCCAATCACATCTATCACCCTCAACTAATTTCTAGATCACACCTATAAATTGATTTCCTGGTCATATTCGACCCGATGCGAAAGAATATACATGACGCTTTCTGTAGGCACCAAACGAAAGGTTCGTGTCCTCTATTCCAGTCGGTCTCCCTACCTCACCCTTCGCGGCAAGGGTCGGACCGTGCAATGACAACTTGCCCCCAATTTAGTGCACTTGTCCGTCACCCTGCTGAAGAAATTTAAATCATAGTAAGCAAACACAAGACATCATCATTTACCCCCACCCCATTCACTTTTGTCTACTAATGCTACAAGGAATTGAAGATGAATCTGTCTATCTGCATCTACACCGAGGAAATGTGTCATATGTGGCGAAGAAATGTAATGCATGTTTAAAAGTTTCATTTTTGTCGTTTATATAAATGTGTAGTGCAAGGACATAGTTCTTCGGTCTCAAAGTTGCTGTGTGACTTAAGTTACCCTGTAACTAGCAATGATCAAGAACGCCAAAACTCTAACCCAGTATCCCGAGCCTCATCAGGCGAGTGGTCTGATTTGAACTCTATGGCACTCCTAACGATGAGGGGCAACGGTACACACCCTCCCATCAAAACATACCACATAGTCAAGGCCAACGGGCCACTCCACACCACCAAACTCTACCACGGCACAACTAATGGGCCTCTTCAACGGTAAGGATAGTACCACTAAAGTGCACCGCAAGAACAAAAGCATTGAACAGATACTCAGACCCAGAACAGAATACACGAGTAAAACAGTAGCTCAACCATAACTCAGAATATGATCAGAGTATACATTTCCAGAAGGCAATAAATCACATGAAATCCCTTAGAACACAATAGACATACCAAGAATCAAGAACAACCAAATATAGCTCAAGGAACCCAATGAGGTAGCTCAAGTGGCAAGTGAGCTCTCTTTGTGGAGAAGAATTTCGGGAGAACCCGGGTTTGATTCCAACAAGTGACAATTCCCCCTAGGCCAGCTCCCGTGCCCCCGGAGCAAACGCGGGTGGATCATTTTTGGTCATGGGATGGAAGGGAATAGTGGCAGTGTGATATGATGTTTGAGCACGTTGGATGGAGTATAAGAGAAGGGAGGAAGTTGAAGCTCAATGAGCATAAGAGAAAGATGGGTTTTTGGTCGATACTGGGAATAAGAAGGAAATATGCTAGTAACTAAGGGTGTGTTTGGTTCGCACATGAAAATCGAAATCAGAATGGGTGTGTTTGGTTTGCACATGAAAATCGAAATCAAAATGGGTATCAAATACTTGGTAATGGTAATGAGTTTTGCATGTTTGGTAGTATGGTGGAATGGGAATGATGGGTGGGGCGGGCTAGTATAGGGTTGCATGAACCCTAGCCCGCGTGCCGCCCCGCAAAAGCCCGCTAAAAATTAGGTCCGCGGTGGGGCGTGCCGGCCCGCTTTGACAGTACTAGTCATTATGACTTCTTTAAAGGATTACGAATGGAGTTATTACCCCCATTTCGAAGAGATAATATGTACCATAAGTGTTCTTTATTGAATTGTAAATGAGCATAGAATTACTAAATACGATATGTTCAACAACATGTTTGTTGTTGAAGTACAAAGGCTTTACTTAAATAGTAAAGCAATTAATTGAATAATTTCCTCCTGAAGCAGGAAAATGTAAAAATCAATATATACCATTAATACTTATTAAGGAGCTACTAATCATTACCACAACCTATGTTGGTTTTATAAACATCATAAAGAGTTTAATGGTATTAGCTCTAAAAATGAAATGAAAGGACTTGAAAAACCAAGTATTTTCTCGACCTGCAGATTGAGTATTTCCTTGAACATTATATACATCAATCAGTCTATTTTTCGAAAGATGTCTTTAACGCATTTCATATGGATAAGTATGATTGAATTATCACACTAACGGTTATATCTCTTGAAGAAGATAAGGAACAATTTAAACTCAAAAACGATATTGCGGACATTTTGGGACCTGAAGTCCATTACTTGTCCTTACAGGCTCGTATTAGGATTGACATTGTCCTTACACTGAAATCACTTATAACTCCTAGTGCTCCAAATATCCTCTAGTAAATTTATGCGATAAACTGATGAGTGTATGTTTTCATTCATAGATGACTTGGTATTGACTCCTTTTTCCAAACTAGTCATGTGAGTTCTACCTCCATTGACTTATGGGAGGATAATAAAAATATGTTTTAAGTGAGTATGGTTAAGTAATATTGGCTATATTCAACCCACATAAGCTCTAGAAGAGTCACGAGAATCGTTGTATAAAATGTTAACTTATAGTAACAATCCTGAAGATTGTATTATCATCTTATCTATACTCCTTTTGAAACAGTTATTCTATTTTATGAAATGTAGAACTTGAAGATTGTTATTTTCAGGGGGAGATGAGAACTACATTTAGTTAAATCAATCCTAAAGACTGAGTCTTAAGCAACTAACAAGTTGTACTTTAGCAACATATGAATATATATATACCATGTACTTTTTTCCTCACTAGATTTTCCCATTGGGTTTTTCTGGTGTGATTTTAACGAGGCATGAGTCTATATAATAAACGGGGAGAAATTTTCAAATAAATACTGAAATAAACGAACCCCGAAATCCTGAAGATTATGCCTTGAAGGCTTATCTTTTCCCCTTAACTAAGTTTTTCTCACCGGGTTTTCTTAAGTTAAGGTTTTTAACGAGGCAATCAGGAAAGTTGTTGTCTTCATGGGGAGCAACAACATACACATAAATTATTGCTTCAGAAGACCACCAGCTCTTGCAAATCCGGAAGATTAAATGCAGAAAGTTATGGTTGCAATCTTTTCCTTAACTAAGTCTTATTCCACTGGGTTTTCTTAGTTTAAGGTTTTTAATGAGGCAACCAAGACTATATATGAGTTTATAAATATCATGTATTCTTTTCTTCAACTAGGTTTTTCCCACGTGATTTTCCTAGTGAAGTTTTTAACGAGGCATGGCATGAAAGTATTTGTACTCTTTTATTGTCTAGGTTTTTCACACAAGGTTTTCCTAGCAAGTTTTCAACAAGACAAGATCATGGTTATGACAAGATAATGTCAAAGGGGGTGTTATAAATATGTTATTATTATGGACATTATGGCTATTCAATTTGTAACGGTTATAATGGTTAGCATCATTAGTGGCATTATTATATATACAAGATATATGATTGTACTGTTGAGGTTGAATGGAATGAAAAATACTCTCCTCTCTATTCTTTGTTGTCTCTCTCTCTTTTCTATTTACTGATCATCGGTTTGAGCTAATGGGTTCACAACAGAAATTAGGTTTTGTTTTGTTTATGTTTTTAATGTTAGGGTGCAATTAATTAAGAGTTAATTTCATATTTAGTCCATATGACTATTAATCATTTCTAATTTTAATCCTTAATTTTTAAAGTTACTAGATGTAGATCTTTAAGTATATCCTTTTCAATTTTAATCTATTGTTAGATTTTCTCTGTTTGAATCGTTAACATTCAGGATAAAATTGAAAAGTCACGACCATTATATCGTCAATTGTTCCTTATACACGAAAACAAAGACCTAATTTCCTTATTTTAATATATATTCTTAATTTCACCATCAATGTTAACCATTCACACAGAGAAAATGTTTACAATGGCTTAAAATTGAAAAAGATTCAATACTTCTAGACTAAATTTGATAGCTTTAAAAGTTAATAACTAAAATTGAAAATGAGTGATAGTCATAGGACTAAATTTGAAATTAACTCATTAATTAAACATAATGGTGTAAAAAATATCCCTTCATTTATTTAAAAAACCAAATTATTTTATTGAGAGTGGGATATGAACTGGAATTTAGTATAAAATATTTTTTTTTTAAAAACAAACTAAAACATTTTATTGAGAGTGGGACATGAACTCGAATTTAATAATTTTAAACAAAGATATATTAATTTGTTGAGAGTGGGATTTGAACCCACGCCCTTTCGGACCAGAACCTTAATCTGGCGCCTTAGACCAACTCGGCCATCTCAACTTTTATTAATACATTTTACTTTATTGATATATATATCTTGTAAATTTGAAAACTTAAATAGTTTTCCCCGGTGCTGTGATTCCTGTGAAGACTAATTGAAACTTTTAGCAAACAACCAATACCAATGATTATATGCGAATTTTGTCAAAAAAGGTTTGGGAAATCAATTATTACTTTTACACACAAGAGTCAACATCGCCTCAACTGAGACTCAATCCTACCACCTCCCGTATAATGGGAAGGGTTTGATGCCACTGGACTACAAGGTCCTTGGCTGGTAAATATTTATGTTAAAAAAATAATTTGTTAGATGTGTTGACATGAGAAGACGAGGAAAAATTGATAAGTTTAAATGATCTTACTTACATAAGGCAAAATAAGGTTTCAGATATTTCGGATAGTACTACCTTCACTCCTCCAACCTCCAATGTGTTCGATGCTTGCAGGTCTTACTTTGCCCTTTGTCATCCGTTCATCAAATCATCTTGGATGACAAGTTTAGTGTTGTTTAAATTAGAATAGATAAAATTGCATATTAACATGGGTGTACCATGTTTAAAATAATTACATGTAAATTATTTTTAAAACTCCTTAAACTAAGGAAATTTTAAAACCTAACACGACCTGCTTCTATGTACGTAACACTAGCTAAGAAAGGTCATGTTAGGTTTGAAAGTGAGGGAAGATGCTCCCACGTTAAAAATAAAGACTGATTTGATCCATTCATCTAGGTAGATCAATCACTATCACCTATTGAGGGTTGTTGGAAAATAAGGGGAAAAGAGATGGATTCTTTTTATATATATTAAAAACTTAAAATTTTTTAATAATATTAAAATTGGCCCGTATTTTTTTAAACTAAAACCATCCACATTCTTAATTAACGTTTGAGATCAATCACAACTTTTTATAAGAGGACCATGTTGTTGAGTAACGTAAGCTGCATGCAGAAGTACTCTGGCAGGAGGATGAACAATGTGAATGTACGTTTTATTGTGGGCTGCAGGCTTTGTGTATGAACGAAAGAAAAGTAACAAAGATTTTGTGACGTGTTATTTATAACACTACCTTAATAGCATTTTATGACCAGGGAAATCATATGATTTCAATGGGTGACACCAGTGTTGTAAAAACTTCGCCTGGGCACCGATTAATCAGCGCCAAGGCGTTAGGCGCTAGCCGGCTGCTTAGCGTATCACCATAATCGGTGGTTTAGGCGGTTGGCCGGCTAGGTAGCCGACTAAGCCGCCTAAGCGCCGCCTAGACCTCCTAGGCACTGACTAGGTCGACTATTCGGCCAATTAGCTATTGTTCCCTTCTTTTTTAAATGGATTATTTCACTAAAAATGACTTGTTTTGAGCGAAATAACCCTAAATTGTTCAAATTTTATATGTTTCTTAGGTTAATATTTAATATTTTAGTATTAACTATTAAAATATTAAATAATTTATAATTATCAAGTCTTAAAAGTTCAAAAAATTTAAATAATTTTCTTTTTAAATAATAAAATAAAAAATACACGGGCACCTCCTATTAATCCCACCTAAGCTCCCTATGCGCTAGGCACTCCCGAGCACCCGATGATCGCCTAACATTTTTTTCAACCACGAATGACATAGAACAACGTAACACTCTTGAACCTCACGCTCAGACTAAAAGACGCCCGCAGAGGGATCCGGAAGAAGAAGATCTGCGAATGTGAGCAGAGGTGAGGGCTGTTTATACACTGTAGCTGTTTATGTATTGTACAATATAACAGCTCTCTTCTTAACAACCACAAAAAGGAGCGAAAGTTGCGGTTATGGAGAAGAAGAATGCGGACACATACACAGTTTATTAAAATGTACGTGTTGTGACAAGAGAGTAGAGATGACCCACAAAAATGGGGTATTTAACAAGAGTGTAGACATAACCCACAAAAATGGGATTTAAATTATTGTTGTAATGACCAAAAGTTAACCATACCTCAAACACAAACCAAGCTAGGTGATCCACACATTATTCCCTTATATTCTCTCTCCATAACTTTTCAAGGCTTTTGAGAAATGTTGAGCATTATAAGAAAGACAAAAGTGAGTTAAGAAACTAATGTGGGAAAACAAATAATTAAAGATAGCCTTAATAAAAGCTTTTATCTTTAAATGTTTTCCCTAACATATATCTTTAAATCTTTATATGTTTATAAATTAGATATTAATATTTTAAAAAATAACTAACATATAACTCTAATAATTAATGTGTATATATTTTATTATTATTATTGAATAAGATAAGAAAATATATGGTAGATGCATGTGTATAGTAACAATAGTGGAAAAGATAACGGAAGTTATAACGGTAGGGTATATTTGTCCAAAATATTATGTAGAACAACTTTTATAGCATAATGTACAAAAAAAACTTGACGGGAAAAACAGACATAAATAAGAGATATAACCTTCATTCACATTTATTATGTTTTTAGATACGAAGCCTGAAGCAGTCGCAGGGCAACTCTCCTTTGGCGGATATATATAATGAACCTGCCCGCAGGTCGAGATTTTTAAGGTTACTTACGTTGTAGTATCAGATTGAGGATTAATTATCTGCCAACTGGAGAGCTGCCCTCCAACTCCTTAGCTCCCATGCACAAACGCCATTTTCTTCAATTCTTCCAACTACTGCCTATGTATATGAATGATGGAGTTTTATTTTTTGTGAGTTTAAGGTTAATTACTTAGGTCGGCTTTATATATAGGCTTTTTTCTTCTACGCTTTTAGGCCGTACTAATGGAATAAACCGTTGAAGAAATTGGATATGCTAAAATGCCAATGAACTCTACACATTGTGCCAATGGATATCCTGTCTATGGTTGATGTATATGCCATCTTCTTTTCATTCATTCGTGGGTGTGTATATATTCTGTCGTGGTGGGATATGGTAGTTCTTCTTGATAGATATACCTTTCATGCATGGCTTTTTGCAGATCGATCTTTCTTTCATTCTGTATTGAGAGGGATGTGACTACAACTGAATGCATGAACAAGATAAAAAGGAGCCTCACTACCCACAAGAGAGATGCTTATATACTTTAAGTTTGTGCTAGTATATATGTAGGTGACACCTCAATTTTGCACCGTTTGAGCATATCCTTGGTCATATTCTTCAATTCTATTCTATTTTGTATATGTTGGAAATTTTTAGTAAAAATGGTATTTTAAATTACTATTTTGTACTATAAAAACGACTATTTTGTACTATAAAAACGACTATTTTGTAGTATAAATATACGTGGGTCCACTTTCAATTTGGATTGGCTCAAAATAGATTTGGGTTCTTCGAAGTGAGACAAAGAAATTGATATCCAAACGACTGTTTTGGGTTCTTTGTAGTCGGCCTTGGCCTCGGCGCTTGGGCTCAACCCTTGCCTTGGCCACGACCTCAGCGCCTAGGCTCGTCCTCCGTGGTCGGCCTCGGCCTCGACCCCGTAGTTGGCCTCAGGGGCGGTTGGGCGAAGACCTATTTTTTTGGGTCACGCTATCTTTGGGGAGTTCGTTAGGCTTATTGTTACTTTAAATAAGCATTCTTTGTCCTCATTTAGGATATCTTCATCTTCATCCCTGTCTTATTATAACACAATCTAATTGTAATCACATTACACAAATCCTAATACTACAAGATTTTGTTCTTTCTATATTGCATACTTGTCTTTCCATTACACATCTTGTCTTTTATCATTTCTTTTAATTATCGGGTTATTTTAGTCAGGCTACCCGCGTCAATTTAATACATCATTGGTGCTTTCACTGAGTGATGAACATACAAGCTCGAGCGAGCATGCTCCTTATTTTTCCAACCACCCATAACAATGGCGAAATCCAATTCATGCAACATCCTCGGCTCCTGTAACACCCACCTCACCCCGAGGTGGAAGCGGCCTCAATGGGGCCACAAGCCGTTAAACCCTCTTTGTGAGGTCGACGAGGGACTTACGGGACTAGCTCAACACCAACCTCAATGGCGGGTTTTCTCGAATCGCCCTACCTCTGGCCCTGCGCCTCCAAGACAAAATGCTCGCAATCCATAATTACCAAATTAGTCCTTGATCAGTTTGACGGAGGACCAAATCAATTACGAAATGAATAGTTGAGAATTTAATTAGTTAAAATTGATAGTCCAAACCAATTTGGTAATTAGTATATAGTCAAGGGACAAAAATGGTCATTAATTCTATAATTAATACAAATCACATGTACAATGAATCAACCTTTCATAAAGCTTGACCAGGAAGTCATGTTGGTACTTGCTTCTATTGAAAGGATTCAAACTAGGAATAAGAACAAAGATAAGAAAATGTTTCATGCATTTTGTCCAGCATCGTCAAGTGTGCACAAAGGTAAATACCGTGATTCCTTTAAGAAATACTGTTACGGAAGAGAGACAATCTGGTTCATGTTATTCACTGATCAACAGCCTTATATAGGTCCATTACATAATAGAAATAAAAGAACTGAAAATTTGAACTAATCGGATTAATGATAAAGACTGGTTCCAAAAATAAAATCACTTGAAAAACTTTAGAGAAAAAAAAAATAAAAAATATAGAGATATCTTAACACATCTCCCTTAAACTGAAAATTTGCATATGCTCATATATTTAATCTTTAATAGTCTCCAAGTAAGAAACTCCAAGCAACATCATATCCTTTGCCACTTAGAGTCACTGAGTGAATATGTCTGCAACCTGATTTTCACTCCAAAAATAAACAAGTTCAATAGCTCTTTCTTTGACAAGATCTCTCAAGACGTATCTCCTCAGATCACATGCATATGCTTGCATCCATCACACTAATAAGGGTGTGTTTGGTTTGAGACTTTTGCACTCTACTATAAGTTTTGATACCCATTATCATATTTATTTGCTTACTTTTGTTATCCTACTATTGGAATCAAATTATTTGGTAATTACAAAACTCATTTCCTTTTTACTCCTCTAATTTTGAACAATATAATGAAATCAAAAATAAGAGAGAAAATTTTTTAAAATAAAATAAAAAGGTCATTGTCCATGTACTAAATATAGAATTTTAATATATATACAAATACATGTATGTGTATATATCTGTATTATATATTTTTATATATTTATTTATTTTTATTTTAATTAATTAATTATTTATTTTTTTATTTATTTTGATTCCAATTCCTATTTACTACCAAACAAAGTCACTCATCATTCTACTTAAAACTGATTACCATTACAAAATATTGATTCATACTTGTGTCAAACCGTATCACAGATCATTATTCATGGGTCGGTCGGGTCAATATACAAATGTAATACTTATAGTAGCAAATGTAATACTAAATCAAGAATAAAATATTTGTTACTTATAAGGGAAAACATAATACTTTTTGAAGGCAAATGTATGCATGTTGTGTTTGGTTCATGGGTTTCCACACTAGGAATCAGAATCATAATCATAGTTAGTGTTTGGTTGACAACTTTTTGAAACAAAACTATGAGATTTGATTACTCCTTCAATTAAAAACCTCATCATTCTCTAATTAAAAATGAGTATTATTCCATCTTATTGGTAATTTGATTTTTGAGTTTGGATTAGTGCTTTTATATTTTTGTTTTGATTTTTATTTTTTGTTCATATTGGTGCTTTGTATGTCATTATATTAGGATTAATTGCCTTGATTTTTTGTTTTTGTATTTTAAAACATTTATTCTCATTATAGGGTCATACATAACCAAAGATCAATATTAGTAATTTTTCCAATTCCACCCTACTAACAAACATGCAAAATACTTTCATCAAACCACATTACCATTACTAAGTATTTTATTCTCATTTCGATTCCAATTCCCTTGTATGAACCAAACACACCCGTAATACTTATATATATATATATATATATATATATATATATATATATATATATATATATATAGAAAATGTAATGCTTTTACATCAAAATGTAAATTAAAGTATTACGTTTTTCCTCAAAGTAATAAACATTTTATTCTTGATTTAATATTATATTTACCCGTATAAGTATTACATTTCATCTTGACTTGACGCGTCTTACGAACAATGATCCGTGAGACGATCTCACACAAGTTTTTGCCTATTTAATTCCTATTGCCATTCCGATTCCAATGTGGTAACCAAGCGCACCCTAAGATTTTGGACGGCTTGATATATAATAGAGCTATCATCACCAAAAAAAAAAAAAATAGTAATGGGCACTTCCAAAGGGTGATGTGGCATTGTGGCCAGCCCATTGAAGACCATATCCTTTAAGAATTGAAGTATGGACCTCTCTATGCCCGAACAAGAAGGCACGCGCATATTTAACAATGAAATGAACATGCACAAGCCAATCGCATGCATATCTGAAATGAAAGTCTTTGCCAGAACAGTGAACGCCATACCTTTTATATACATATATGCATTGATATATATATCAAGCTGAAGCAGTCATAGGGCAACTCTCCTTTGGCGGATAACTAACTAACCAGGTCGAGATTTTTAAGGTTACTTACGTTGTAGCATTCGATTATCTGCCAACAGGAGAGCTGCCCTCCAACTCCTTAGCTCGCAGAAATTCCATTTTTTGATGAATAAATTGGCAAAGTGCACGCTGAGGCTTTATAGACTTCTTTTCTTCTGCGCTTTTAGGCCGTACTCATGGAATAAACCGTTGGAGAAATGGGATATGCTCTTATGCAAATGTATTCTACGTATTGTGCCAAAGGATATCCAGTCTATGATTGATGTATATGCCCTCTTCTTTTCATTCATTGGTGGATCGGATGTACGTGTATATATTTTGTAGTGGGATGTAACTTGTCAGTTCTTCTTGATATGCTTTTTCCACATCTTTCTTTCACTCTGTGTTGAGATGCGGCCTATATACTTTAATTTTATGCAAAAGTATAGTTTAAGTGGTGACACCTCAACTCTTTACCTTTCATTTACAAAAAAGCACACAGCACTATATGAATATGCACTTTTAGTGGAGCATATCTTTTAACCTTAACCAACAAAAGACTACAAAGGATTCCTTAAACTATTTTAGACCTTGGTTACAACTTACATGGCTAACAGGTCATATGCTTGCTTATATACTAAATAGATTGAGTCTATCATTGTGATCATATGTCTCTATGAAGATGATATGTTGATTTTCAGTTCAAACATTGATGCAATCAATGAGACTAAAAGAACACTCTCTGCTAAATTTGATATGAAGGATTTAGGTGAAGCCTATGTTATACTTGGGGTGAAAGTCACGAAAACTGACAATGGTTACCACTTGTCACAAAGTCATTATTCGGAAAAACTGTTAAAGAAATTTAACAGCTTTAAGGTAATCCCTGCTAAAACCCCATATGATCCAAGTGTCAAATTATAATAAAAAAAAAATTGTAGATAAGTGTATCTCAAGAGGAGTAAGCAAAAATAATTGGAAGTCTAATGTTTCTAATGAATTACACTAGACCTGATGATATTGTTTTTGCAGTGAACAAACTCAATCGCTATACACATAACCCAAGTGATACACACTAGAAAGCACTAAAACGAGTGCTTTAGTACCTTAGAGGCACCATAGACTAGGGTCTTGACTATACAAGATTTCCAATAGTAGTGGAGGGGTTTCGTGATGCAAATTGGGTAAATGACAGCGAGGATGCATGTTAGCTCCACCAGTAGATATGTATTCACAATATGCAGAGCAACCATATCATAGATGTCAACCAAACAATCTTGCATAGCTAAGCCAACTATGGAAGCAGAGTTCATAACACTTAATGACCTAGCAAGCCAAGAAGTAGAGTGGCCAAGAAACTTGTCGGTAGATGTGCCATTGTGGGGGTGTTCAACACCTGCAGTATCCATTCATTGTGATTCACAAACTTTCATTTGTGTTACAAATAATAATGTCTACAATGGGAAGAGAAGACACATAAAAGTCAGACATGAGTCTATACGACAATTAATTGCTGACGAGGTAATCGCAATGGAATATATAAAGTCAAAGAGGAATATTGTAGATCCTTTCATAAAAGGTTTAAACCGAAAGGCCATCGTTGAAACATCAAGGGGGATGAGTTTAAAACCTATAAGGTAAGGAATTTATGATGGATATCACTATGGTGGTCAAACTAAATCATGGAAAGATTTACACCTAACTTGTGGAAAAATAAAAGTCTATAATTCACTCTGTAGCTTGTAATGGGTGGTCTATGTTGAGATAGACTTGACAAAGTTAAAATTGAGATTGACTTGACGGATCTGAAAGTCTATATTGACTATTGAGATAGATGACTTAATAGGAATTCATGAGAAGTCAATGAGTTTGACTTTTAAAGAATCTATTATAAAAGTTTATGTGTGTGTGCATTAGAGTTCAAAATTTATCTGACCAATGAGTTCAATATTCATATCACTTTTGGGAAGAAAATTACTTAAATGTTACTAGCTATATGTTAGTTTAAGATCTAACTCACTAACATTAAGGTTAACTTTTGTGTAATGTTCAAACATTATTCATACTAATCTTCTCATAGAATGTGTGGGGGATTGTTGAGAATACATTCAAAAGAAAGAAGGCTTCTTCATGTTGCTTCCCTATTATTTTGGATCATGGATACATATGCTTCACCATCCTTCTCATGCGCTAATCTGTGGCTGAAAGCAAAGATGGATGTTATATTATTTACTATATAAATAGCTCCTAACATTGAGAAGAACACACCAACAAAGAGATTATGGCCCTGTTTGATAAAATAGTTAACCTATCAGTCAATTTTGATTTATTTGACCATTATTAGCTATTTGACTTTGTTAAAAAAATCAACATAAGTGTTTGGTTAATCAATTGTTTGTAACTTCAAAATGCTAAAATTCAAAAATTATTCAATTAGTTTTTTGAGAAAAGAAATTCTACCAAACAGCTATCAGCTAACAACTAATTTAACACATTTTTCTACAATCGGCTAATGTTATCAACTAGTTATACCCTCTAACCCAATCAGCTATCAGCTAACATTCATTTACCAAACAGGACCTATGGATATGTCTTCTTCACTTTCTACATCTTCCCTTTTTCTTCACCTTATACATCTTCCTAATCTGAGCATAATATAATCTGTGTTGCATCTCGAAAGTATGTCGGCACCGCCACCGGGCAATTTACTCTTTTAAGGTAGTGTTTTCTTAAATACGCCACCAAACTTTATTTCCTATCCGTTTCAAAATCTATTCGTGTTCCATCGTCGCATACAAATTCCAACAATCTTAACACATCTTCCTTAAACTGAACATTTGCATATACTCAATTATTTAATCTTTAATAGTCTCCAAGTAACAAACTCCAAGCAACATCCGTTGCCAGTTTGAGTGACTTGGTGAATATGTTTTCAACCTAATTTCCACTCCAACACTAGACAAGTTCAATAGCTCTGTCTTTGACAAGATTCCTCAAGACGTATCTCTTCACATGCATATGCTTGCATCTCCATACAAAACGGTGTGTTTAGTTGGAGACTTTCGCACCCTATTATGAATTTTGATTCCTATTATCATGTTTTTTGCCTACTTTTTTAATCTTATTATTACAATCAAACTCTTAAGTAATTACAAAACTCATTACCATTTTACTCATCTAGAACAATGAAATCAAATATAAGGATCGGAAGAAAAAATGAAAAAGTCATTGAGCATGTATTAAATATAGAATTTTAATATATATATATATATATATATATATATATATATATATATATACACACACACAAATGTATGTGTATATATTTGTATGATATATTTTTTATATATTTATTTATTTTTATTTTAATTACTTAATTAATTATTTGTTTATTTATTATGATTCCAATACATATTTACTGCCAAACGAAGGAACTCATTATACTTAGAACTCATTATACTTAAAACTCATTACCATAATACCATTACAAAGGATTGGGTCATACTTGTGTAAAGCCCACGGATCATTATTTGTGTGTCCGGCCAGGTTAATATACAAATGTAATACTTATACTAGCAAAATGTAATGCTAAATTAGGAATACAATATTTGTTACTTATAAGGGAAAACATAATACTTTTGAAGACAAATGTAATGTTTTTATATTTTGAAATAAAAGTATTACTTTTTTAATCAAAAGTATTATATATTTTCCCTAAGTAATGTTGCACTTATAAAGGAAAATGCATGTAATACTTTTGATGAAAAATATAATACTTGTACATCAAAATATAAAAGTATTACTTTTTTCCTCAAAATTAAAGTATTACAATTTCCTAAAGTAATAAACATTTTATTCTTGATTTAATATTACATTTGCTAGTATAAGTATTCCATTTTATCTTGACGCGACCAGTCTCACGGATCACGCACAAATTTTTGGCTATTTGGTTCATATTACCATTTCGATTCCAATGTTGGAACCAAACACACCCTAATATTTTGGACAGCTAGATAATAGAGCTATTATCACAAAAAATTAGTAATTGGCGCTTCTTCCAAAGGTGATGTGGCCAGCCCATTAAAGATCATATCCTTTAAGAGTTGAAGTATGGACCTCTCTATGCTCCAACAAGAAGGCACTCGCATAATTCACAATGAAATGAACATGCACAAGCCAATCCCATGCATATCTTAAATGAATTGAAAGTCGTCTTTGCCAGAACAGTGAACACGTACCATATATACCTTTTATATACATATATGCATTGATATATATATCAAGCTGAAGCAGTCGTAGGGCAACTCTCCTTTGGCGGATAACTAACCAGGTCGAGATTTTTAAGGTTACTTACGGTGTAGCATCTGATTATCTGCCAACAGGAGAGGTGCCCTCCAACTCCTTAGCTCGCAAAAATCCCATTTTTTGATGAATAAATTGGCAAAAGCACGCTGAGGCTTTATAGGCTTCTTTTTTTTCTGCGCTTTTAGGCCGTACTCATGGAATAAACCGTTGGAGAAATGGGATATGCTCTTATGCAAATGAATTCTACGTATTGTGCCAAAGGATATCCTGTCTATGCTTGATGTGTATGCCCTCTTCTTTTCATTCATTGGTGGATCGGATGTGTATATATTTTGTGGTGGATGTAACTTGTAAGTTCTTGATATGGCTTTTTCCAAATCATTCTTTCACTCTGGGTTGAGATTTGACCTATATACTTTAATTTTGTGCAAAAGTATAGTTTAAGTGGTGGAACCTCAACTCTTCACCTTTGATTTAAAAAAAGCACATAACACTATCTGAAGATGCACTCTAAGTGGAGCATGTCTACACCGTTTGAGTATATCCTTTGTTATATTCCTTCATTTTATTTTACATATTTATATTTGTGATACGAATATATTTCACCTGATCTATATATATTGGAATTATATTTTAAACCTAACAAATTTTATCTTATGCTTTTAGCATGCCCAATATATAGGTTCAAATAAGTCCGGTTGATCGAGAAATTTCTTATGCTTTTTGTATGCACAATAGGTTCAAATAAGTCCGGTTGACCGAGAAATTGAGAAATATATATAGTAAAATTAAATTTTCTTGTGATGATTCAATTTATTAAGAATTTATCATTTTGCAGTAATCTTTTTTTTTTTTCAATTTTATTCAATGAAATGCATACACAGTTCATAGTTATTTGGACACATCAACATCATATAAGCTTGCTTTAATTTTTTCATCCAAAAGAAAAAGTAAAAAAAAAAAAAAAAAAGAAAAAAAAAAAAAAAAAAAAGAAGAAGAAAAGAGAACAATAAATAGAACAAAATCAAGAGCACCATCACTTCGACTTCTTTGAGTTCTTTCTGGCAAGTCTTTCCCTCGATATCTTTACTCCCATGTACCTGCACATTGCCCAATAATAATAATAACAATAATTATATATAGAAATTAAAGAAATAATCATCAATTATATTAGTCTGACAAAATTAAAATCACTTTAAATTTTACCTTCCGAGCATCATAACAGTGGCCTGAGGATTAGTCCCAGGAGAGTAATAAAACGTGGATCCATCGACGACTCGCAGGTTATTAACTCCGAAAACCTTATAATTCTGGTCGACAACCCTGCCGACCTGGCAACCTCCATGGTAGTGCCAGATTGTCATCACGCTGTCCCTACAGAACTGCTCCAACGAGATGGAGGCGTTTGTGTGTTTGGGCAGCAGGTTCACCGGCGCCGACGCGCTCATGTTCAGGAGGATCTTCCAGGAAAGGCTGTCGAGCCGGAACTTGGCGAACGGCTTCGATTCGATGATGGATTCGATGACTTTGATGCCGTTCACGCAGCGTTGTAGGTCTTCCGGGTTTTTGAAGTAGTTGAAGGTGACGGAGGGGTTGTCGTCCGGGCTTAGAGTTCGGAGGAATAGGTCGCCGGAGGAGAGTGGGCCCATGATCTTCTCCAGGATGAACCCTCCTTGGAACGCCGGTTGTTCTAGCTTGCTCATGGCGGCGATTGCGTCGGCGATGGCTTCTGGGGTTCTTTGTTTGGGTGGCACCGTTGAAAGCTGTCCGATCTGCATCCAAAAATTTATTATTCATCATAATATATTGATTTTTTTTTCAATTTGTGAAATTGGTCATATTAGAAGAATTTTTTTTTTTGAATACAACTGACCCTATTACATTGTAGTATCTGTTCATCTATACTTTTCTCAACCTGTTGAAGCACAAAGAGTCAATTTCGAGATCTCCTCCACTGAGACTCGAACTCATGACCTCCCATTTGAGGGTGGCCACTACATGCCACTTGAGCACAAGGTGCTTGGCTATTAGAAGAATTTGAGTAGTAATAAAATTATTTTTTACAAACTGTCTATTACAATTTTACTATAATGTCCAATTTAATCATCTACTATAGTGTTTTTTCTATTTAGCCGTAAATAATTCTGTGTGCTTAATTAAGCGCTCAACTTTGATGATTTTGCCACATTGAGTCATTTGTTAAGATAGCTCGGTAATTTCACAAATATTAATATCTAATTTAGTCCTAGATTATATAATAGTTTTACACAAATTAATTTTTGACTATAGTGATTTTACTCAATTTAGTCATTAGCTATAGTGTTTTTTTTCAATTTAGACCTTATTCTAATAGTCAATGACTCAATTAGGTAAAAACCGTCAATGTCGATGACGTAATTAAATACAAAATTAATTTAAGACTAATTTGAGAAAAAAACACTATAATCGATTACTAAATTAATTATTAGAGTTAATTTCATTTTTGATTCTAGATTTATAAGTCGTTAATAAAAATGATTAAAACTGAACTGTCACCTATAAATTTAGCACCAAAAATGAAATTAACTCTTTATTGTTAACAAGTATTGATTATATCTAGGATTTTATTATGACTCATCCAATTGGTCATACGAATTGAAATCCATAAAATGGTCTCGAAGACGCGAGCCCCATTAATTGAGAGAAAGTGTTACCTTAGGAGAGAACATTCCATAATCACGGCTAGGGACAGAGGCGGCGAAGTTTTCGCCGGAGGCGGCTTCGATGTAGCTGCCGAAGGGGGTTATTCCGACGATCTGAATGAGGGAAACCTCGACGGGGACCGGAGACGGCACGAACACGGCGTTCATCGGATTATCCGACATGCCTCGTCCGACCATGGGCTGGTCCAAAACCACACTGATATTATGGTCCTTAAGATGTTGGGCCGGGCCTATTCCACTCAGCATTAGTAACTGTGGGCTCCCAAGGGCCCCAGCTGACACAATAATTTCGTTCATTGATCCTTTCTTCAAGATCGCCTTGTGCCTCACCCCTAATGCATCTCTAAACACCACTGAACTCGCTCTTAGCTTTACACTACCTGCAATTTTTTATACATTTATTAAACTTTACAATGCGAATCAACACCAGTAGTCCAGTACTAATACCATTATATAACTAAATATGATATATCTAATTGTATTATGTATTATTGACACTTGTTTCAATAGTGTTCAATACAATCAAGTATGATATATCTAGCTGTATGTACTAGATACTATCGTTACTGTAAACAAATTCTAAAAGTTCACAAAAAGTGCGAGTTAGAATAACTCCAATGAGAGAATGTAACAAAAAAATATTGCATCTTAATAGACCAAATAATAAAATTTGTACGTTAATTTAGTAAAAACTTAATTTAGCCCCTCAACTATAAGAGTTTCAATTTAATGTGTTATAATAATTTTTATGAGAGCGAAATCATAATTACCAAGAATGTAACATAAATCTTGCATCTCAACTAACCAAACAATAAAATCCTGGTGTAAAATGAGAGTTATTTAATACTCAATTTGGTCCCTCCCTCAAGTATATAAATTTCACCAACCTTTTTTAATTTTCTGGTTAGACATTCATTTATTAAAAAGTGAGGGTAAAAATGTAATTTCACAATCACTAGATTAGTGATCACTGATTAGCTAATGATGAATGTAGAAATTAAATGAAATGTACCTTTGTGTCTAAACAAGATTCGGTGAACGGTAGCATGTAAGAGAACGGTGAGGCCGGAGGGGTTAGCATACTCGAGAAGATCGGCGGCGGTGTGGCGTTGGCCGGAGGAGTTGAAGGTGGAACCGCCGATCTTAGTGCCGTACATATGGTCGTACGTGAACCCATTGTACGGCGTGATCCCAGCTTCTAGAAGCCCATCTCTGACCGCCGACTGCCACTCCCTCACCGGCGGCATAAACGCCACTTTCTTCTCCACCCACCGGTACGACTCGTTCACCAGCCGCCCGTCCCACCCCACGTCGCTCACGTAGTCCGGCGACGCGCGCGTGTAGAACCCCGCGTTCAGGCAGCTCCCGCCGCCCAGCACGCGCGCGCGCGCGTTTATCACCCCGTCCTCGGACACGAACCGCTGCGACGGCGACGTCGGCGACAGGTCGGAGAGCGCCACGCCGAACGACGACAGGTTGGTGATGTTGGGATTTCCGTACGGCGAGCCCCCCCGCTCCAGCAGAAGAACGCTGTAGTTCTGCGACAGCGTCGCCGCCAACGGACACCCGGCGGTGCCCCCTCCGATGATGACGTAATCATAGTACGCCACTTTCGGCGCCGCCGTTGCTTGGTGCATGAAGGAGTAATTCGGAGCTGTCCACATTTTCCGACAACATTAACATTAAAAACCAAAAACAAAAAAAACAACAAAAAATAATCAGAAAAAAAGGAATTAAACCTGTTTCAGAAACAGAAGAAGAGACATGGAGAATGAGAAGTCCAAGAAACGCGAGATTGAGCGATTTACAGAGACCCAAAGCCATGATGATGATGATGAGAGAGAGAGAAGAGAGAGAGAGAGTCTGGAATCTGCAGTATGTAGACTGGTTGGTTTGATGAGAGCTAAATAAAAAGAAGAAGAAAAAAAGAGATTTATAATAAGTTGGAATAATAGATGAATGATAATTAATTATTGGTAAAATGCAAAAGTTGTCTTAATCTCACCGGTACTAACGGCAATAAGATTGAGAGTATAAAGGTTGCTCTCTGTGTTTGTAGGCTATGGATACGAACTCCAAGTGCACATTTAAAGAAGCAATGAACGAATTGAAATGCATGCAGAAGTTGTGATTTAATTTATTTATATATGCTATATTACAATATCATCAAATTTTGCCTACATATTATATAATAATAAAAAATCATACAATGTAATTGCTATTTTAGTTAAAGAGTTCTTGCTACATTTTTTTTAATGAGTAAGAGTCAAAACTCTATAAGTGTAATCGAGTTGAATCAACATTAGTCTCGTGGTGGTGAAATGGTGAAGGTACCAAATATCCAAACAAAAATAAAAATGATGTAATGTTGAATCTTGCAAATTAATATAAACAATAGGGCACTAGTATTGTCATATATTACAATACTATAGAAATATGAAATCAAGCATATAAATATCACATTGACTATTTAGAAAGATAAATTCATTTTTAACCAATAAATTGGAATTTAACCTTGAAGCTAAAGATAAGTAGATACATGTTTATAAATCTTAGAAAACTAACAATTCGTCATTACGAATGAAGATAACCGGTATATATGAAGATTTAGTTAAGGAAATTTGAGAAAACTCTATGAAATGACTAATATGCTCTTCAATAATTTGAGAATTTTAAGTACAATGTTAATTTTAATAGAATTTGTTAGTAACGGATTAAAATTGTCACTTTACACATAATTAAAAGAGAAAATATGTATATGACAATAATTCATGGGTTGTGTCTACAATATAGGTATAATTAATGGACTAAAATCATCATTTTCTTAATGATATATTTGATAAGGATTATTCTCCGAGTATACCTCCCTATACTTCTGTTCACCTGCTCAATATCATATCAAAGTCAAGTATCATTTGAAAAATATTTTATTTACTAAGGGTCAGGCCTGTACGTATATAAGAACCCTTCAACACAAGGTGGAGGTGATTCCATGCACAGAAGGAAGCTAAGAACACTGGTCCTTTCTCTTCTCTGCTCCTTTTATCATTAATTATAGCTATTTATTTTATTGAATATTCAGGAGCCTTCAAGAACATTCATTCAAAGGCTTCCCTAATGAATTCTCAACAATTTGTTCTATCAATACTAATAGAAAAAATATTGTACTTCAAAAACAAAAAAGTTGGGGTAAATATGTAAATTTTCACATGTTGGATAAGTATCTATGTGACTGAATAATCACTACTTACCAGTTACCACATTTAATTTGGAAGAAGAGATTTTCAAAGAACTTTTCACTTTTGTCCGTGATTACTAAATCATCTTCACATTTTATTATTGACTATTAATTTTTTCACTTTTGGCGCAAGATTTTAAAACATTGTCACATTTGATTTCACCTAACAAATTTTTAATTATTCGAGACAAATTTAAATTATACGTGAATAGAATTACTTATTTTGAATGGAAAAATCGTCTAAGAAAATTGCATACAGATAAGTAGCTTACATAGCACATGATTTAATTTGGTTGTTAATGACCAAAATTTAAACCGGAGGGATCAAATGTGGCAATGTTTTAAAAATTTTGCACAAAATGTGAAAAAATTAATAGTATGGGAACAAATGTGGAAATTGATCTATAATCGTGGGACCAAAAATAAAAAGTAACTTTTTCATTATATTTATAATTTTTATAAATAGTGTAAGTGATTCAACATGCACTTTTTAAATATGACATTTAGGAAATTATTACGTGGACTCCCAAGTTTTATTCGACTTTTAAATTCTTAATGTAGACATATCTCTTAAGACACACATGATGACATTTTCAAAAAAAAAAAAAAAAAAAAAAAAAAAAAAAGACATGATGACAATCGCATATCAATTGTCTGTCACTTCAAGAAGTAAATGTGAGAAAGTAAAATTTAAAAGTAAATGTAATAGAAGTTGTAGCCATACTGGTCCTGTAACATAGTGTACTTGCAGTGCAATTTATTAGAGGTTGTAATTTCTTATATTCTAAGGTTGCTTTCTTGGCATTAACTGGTGCAGTTAGGAATGGGGTACAGTGGTACGCTGTACAGGTCATTTAGTACAATACAATTATTAAATATCATATATTCTAATTTTAACTACGGAGTAATAATTTAAAATCAAAGACTATTTTGGATGGAATTCAACTGTTGCTTGTACAAGTAGTGAGAAAAGGATTATGAATTTTCCAAAGTACTCTTGAACAAGAAAGTCAAAAGAACAATGCTATGGATGGATATGACATTGCTTTCAATATGCATGGTGTCTCCCCATTGGAAAGAGAAGATAATATTTCAAAATTGAAGTTATTTCTACCAATTAATATTAATTTTAATTCAAGAAAATTTTAATTTTGATTATTAAGTTATTAACAGCTAAGTTGTTTGGTCTCCCCTTGTAGTCTAGTGACATCAAGTTACACTCTTATGTGGAGGTTGTGGATTTGAGTCTTAGTGGAGTCAGTATTGTCTTTTTTGTGTTTCAGGAGGTATATTACATTGTAACAGTCAGTAATACTAAAAAAAAAAAGTTATTAACTTTTGTTAATATTTTTTTTCAATCATATTAATCAAGATAGCACATTTTTCAAAAAAAAAAAAAGATACCACATTTTTAATTATTTATGATTTTTATCATCTTCCATTTGATTTTGATAATAATTCATTAAATCAGTATAAGTTGAGTACAACTTTGACATCATTAATCTAAAGGTAGGTGAAAAATCTTAAGGAATGATTAAGAGCATCCTTAGTAGTGGGTATATTTCACGGTAATTAAGGAGATTTTGTAAGTGTGATTAGGAAAGAGAAAAGGGGAGTGGGAAGAAAAAAAAATAAATAAAATGATTTTTTAAAAAAATAATAATAATAAAAGAGACTGGCGCGGCGCGCCTGACGCGCCCGAGTGGGCGCATGCTGTGCGCTAGACGCGCACAGCAGCCGTCTCTCATTTTTTTTTTTTGCACTGTTCCAATATCCCCTATTTAGCAGATGATTCTCATTTCTTCTCTCTCCAATTTCTCTCCCCTCCACCTAGGATTGCACTGTTCCAATATCTCCCAAATATGCATTGATAACAATGCTCTAACCATGGCAGACTACAGTAGGCGATGTTCGACAAATGACTAAATATAATAAAATTGAAATTTGAAAACAAAATATTATATGTGATACAATTAATTAAATGTTATATTTACAAAAGTAAATAATAATAATAAAATTAAAAAGAATTAATTGTGCATAACTTATAAGGGTATGTTTGGTTGGGTGGAAAATTTTTTCCATGGAAGTTGTTTTCCTTAAAGTGGAGGAAAATATTGTTTTGTGATGTTTGGTTCATGGAATTCATTTTCCATTGGAAAATGAATTCCTCAAATTTGAGGAAAACAAAATCCTTGGTTGGACCAAGGAATTTGTTTTCCATGGAGGATGGGAAGAAAAATTGGTATGATTGGACAAATTTACCCTTTGTGTTATTTTCTAATTATTATTACTTTTATTAATTCGTAGGGGCATATAGGTCTTTATACACATTATTCCTTACCATTTTAAATCCAACCAAACAACAGAATTTATTTTCCCAGCAACTTCTTTTCCACCAACCAAACAACATAATTTATTTTCCTGGTAACTACTTTTCCACAGAATTTCACTTCCACTTCCCTTCAAATATTTTCCGCGAACCAAACGAGCCCTAAATGAATGTGGAATACAATTGTCACTAGTTAATAATTTCAATTCCCCTCTTTAAAACAATTAGTCAACTCTTCTGCTGTTCACAATCCCAATTACTAAACATCCTGACCCTACCTTTTCTCACCAAGAAAGCATGACAAATAAATCCCATGCATGCACAAACAAATATTAAAACCAAACCATGACTTATAGTTTAAATTAAAAATGGGAAAGCCAACCATGCATATATCAATTATACATGTCTTTTGTATCGAGTACAATCATGCATGCATATTATTGAGGTTGTATAACCTGTAGATCTCTTGTCTCTTCCTTACGACATCAAAATCATATATAGTTGCACTTGGTGCAAAATAATGCCTGCAAAAGTTCTAAGATCAGTACTATATATATAGAACTTTCTCGTTGTATATCTTTTTTAAATAATAATATATATTGTGCCCATGCTTTTAAAAATAAACAATATAATTTGAAAGAATTTTTAAACTGATATTCAAAATTATGTCAATTAGTATCATGCATTTGTAACACACACATGACACAACCACAATTGATATGTTTGATTGCAACAGTACTATAAAGACTAGTGCTGATATATACTACCAATGAACGCCTAATAGGATACACGTACATTTGTAGCTTATATAAAGTGCACATATAGTATTGTTTGGTATCACAGAAATTGTTTGAAAACGGGAAAACATGATGTCTTCATAGGTAATTCTAAAGTACTAGATTAATTGTAAGTAAGGACACAAAATTAAGCTTGATGTACAGTAGCCCTCTCTTTTGTAGGCAAGGGAAAAAAATGATCCCTTTTTCTTTTCACTTTTTTTCTTTTTTTCATTAAGAGGATGGAGAGTGCAATAAAGGCACTCAACTACTCCATGAGTGGCTACTGAAGCTTGAATCGATGAGAAACAGCATGGACCAATTGAGTGGTATTGAATAAAGCTGGATCGTCACCGTCCAATCGTTGTCAAGTTGGATGCATTTATTGGCCTTGAATTTGTGATTCAACCAACCATATTTAATCTATACTGTGTAATTAGTATATAGTGTGGGTAAGATTAATGAATTTCTCCCCAGACCAGCATCGTATCATATCACCAACGTACAACCTTAGCTTTTTTCTTGTTAAGGAAAGTGTACCTCTAACGTTAATACAGATGGCGCATGTTTTAGCAGAATACATACATGCATACTGCAGGTAGGGTGATTGACAGAGTGGGCATGCAATTAAGTGGTGCAAATGGAGCCATGAGGCCTTCTTCTTCTCCTCTTTTTGCTAAACAAAAACCCCCTCACCATACATGTCAGAATGGCATGCAGAATCTGTTGGTGTTGGATCGAGTACCTTTGACTAACCACATGAAATTTCATGTATCACAAACACTATATACTACAATCTAAGTAAGCATTGATTTTGTTTTGTTTTGTTTTTTTGCTTTTTGCTTTTTGTTTTGTTTTGTTTTTTTTTTGTTTTGTTTTGTTTTGTTTTTGTTTTGTTTTTTTTTTTTTTTTTTGTTGTTGTTTTTAGATACTTAGTTAAATAAGTTTTAAAATTTTTATAAAAATAGTTAAAGTATTTAACTCCAATTTTTTTTTTTTTTAATTCATCAAACTTGTAAACATATTGTAATCAACATTTTTAACAAGTTATCACTATGCAAGGTAACATTAATCTAGGATGATGGCGGAGCGAATGGAAATGGGTTTGTGGGATGAATATGCATCTAATTTGTCAAATGTGAATTTGAAATTTAGCATCTACAATAGGATCTAGTAAGGGTGTATAATATAAGAATTCAAAAAGCAAAACAATAATAATTTTTCAAGTATCCCATTAAAAAAATCCAATTATCAAATTATCCAATTTTTTATAAAACACAAAATACTCGATTCAAATGAACACATACATTTAATTTAAGGTTGGAAAAAAGAGTTATGTGTGTCTCTCTCTATATATAGTAATGCTAGGCACCTCTCTTAAAATTTTCCTCTGAATTTGCCCTCCTAATGTGACACAATCTAATTGGTTTAATAGAATGGATTAAATTTACTTGATTTAAGATGTCAAATCCACAAGGGGCAAATTTTCATTAAAGTGAATTTCAATATTATTAACTTTTGACAAATATGGATTGGATTAGAACAAATTTGACAAATTGGAACGAATTTATTGAATACCCCTAATGTAACCTCAGCTCCTATACTTTATTGAGGTAGCATTTGAGAAAGATAATAAATATTTGTGAAGAAAAAAAAAAGTCCATGGCTTACTTCATCTAAATCTGGATGATAGCAACCAATGGCTATTTTTCGATCATCTACGTATCTAGAGATGGAGAGGAAACACGTATATCCTCTTCCAAGCGATAAATCTGGATGATAGCAACCAATGGCTATTTTTCGATCATCTACGTATCTAGAGATGGAGAGGAAACACGTATATCCTCTTCCAAGCGATGAAGTTCATCTTCTTTATTATGGATTCGTTGAATTTTTAAAAGAAAAATATAGGGGCAAATCCAGGAATACCATTAAGTGGCATGGGGGCAAACATTTAAAAAACTTTAAAATGGATAAAAACATATTTATGATAAAATATGAAATAATCAGAATAAATTGCATACAATATCTATTAATTTGATATTCATAAATACATACTATTTAGTTTAATTAGATCAACTCTATGAATTTCTAGATTAATTTAAATATGATGACAGTTGAAACTTCTAAACTACATTGAATAGATTAGAGCTGTCAATGCGGGCTGGCGGGCTCTGTCCCGCCAGAGCTCGCCAAAGCCCGCCTTTGTGGCGGAGCGGGCTAAAAAGCCCGCCAAAAAGCGGGCCTAAGTAGGGGCCCCGCCTTAAGCTCGCGGGCCTCGGCGGGGGCCCGCCAAATTTTAAAATTTTTAAATTAAATAAAAATTAATATAAAAATGTAGTAAGTGTATACTAAAATAATTTGGATAATTTAAACATATAGTAATGTATTTGTAATGTTTTAAACACAATAATAACTAATAAATAAGTGTTAATCCATAACTTAATAACAAATCATTTATATAATTTAATAATGTTTTTAACTTGATTATATATATATATATATATATATATATATATTACTCATACAAGAAATGAGAAAGAGTAAAAGGAAGATTGTGGTATAATACACTTAAAAGAACTTTCCATTGCTCTTAATTTTGGGTTTCTTATTTTATTCTTTATTTTTATTTTATTTTATATTTTATTTTATTCTACATGTATATATACATATAAGTGAACATGAAAGAACATAATTCAAGCATATAACTCCCTCGATATATATATAGGGACATAAGACATATATATATATACATAGGGTCATGTTCAGGTGTGGTCGTGCCCTTACGTGCGGCCGTGCGGTTTACACCACTCAATGTTAAGAAATGCACTACCCAATGTTACGAAATGCACCACTCAATGTTAATAACATTGAGTGGTGTAAACCGCACGGCCGCACGTAAGGGCACGGTCACATTTGAATAAAAATATAATATATATATATATATATATATATATATATATATATATGTGTGTGTGTGTGCGCGCGCGCGCGCTTGTTTGGTAGTGAATATGCTTTGTTATTTATCCTATTTTTTCGGTTAGTCAACGAATTGAACATGTTAGAAATGAAACCTAGTATTTAGGATTTACTTAGCTATTTCTTTGTGTTATTGTTTAAACTACGTTTCTATTCAATCATCATAAGAAATTAAGAATTAAACTACTTTAAAAAATATTATTCAATTTATTTTTTTTGAAACAAATATTCATGATCCTTTACAAGATTTATTATAATTTTTTTGAATACTACTAACACCTATTGAAACACAAGAGGCCTCCACTAAGGCTCGAACCCACCACATCCCTATAAAGAGAAGGGTTTGATGCCACTGGACTACAAGGTCCTTGGCAAATATTCAAATTATTTGATTATACACATACACACATATACATATATTGTTCGCAATAAGAAATTAAAGGCAAAATTGAATATTTTTTTTAGCAAAAAACTTATACTTTTTAGTAAAAATGAAATACTTTTCAATAAAAGACTGAGGCATGCATTTAAGCGAAAATGTAATACTTTTTATGGAAAAAAATATATATCACTTTCATAAAATTGTATTACTTTTAATGAAAATATAATACATTTGAATTAAAGACTTAATACTTTTGTAGGAAAAGGCATTCCTTTTAAATGAAAATGCAAAAATTTTCAATAAAAATGTAATACTGTTCAATGACTATGTAATACTCTTCAAGAAAAAAGAAATAACATTTAGTAAAAATGTAAAAACTTTTAATAAAAAAAATTAATACATTTTAGGTCAAATGTAATATTCTTAAATGAAAGTGAAGTATTTTTTTAAAATAAAAATTGCAATACTTTTAAGTATAAATTAATATTTTTCAGTTAAAAAAACAATACTTTTCAATAAAAATGTAATACTTTTCTTTAAGCAAAAATGTAATATTTTTCATTAAAAAAAAAAAAAAGATAGTGTAATACTCTTAACAAAAATATAATAATTTAGCCAAACATATAATATTTTTTTAATGAAAATATACTATTTTTGAATAAAAAATTAATACTTTTGAATGAAAAAAGTAATTCTTTTAAATGAAAATGTAAAATTTTTAACCAAAAATAATAATAATAATACTTTTCAATGAGCATGCATGTAATACATAATGCTCTTCAAGAATGAAGATGGAGCGATTTACAATTTACTTCCTTCTCGGCCTTTTGGGTTGGGATTCTAAAAACTTATGATTATAAGTTTGATGCATGTAAGCAGAGAAATCTAGTGCTGTCAAAATGAAATAAAAAATTAAAAAAAAAATGAATGAATGATTAGGTATATGGGTGTAATATATAGTTTAGTAAAAGTTGAAAAACCTTAAGTTATAAAAAAGAAAAAAGAAAGAAAAAAAAAAAAAGAAAAAAAGGAATATTGGTTGATGTGCATATATGACAGCAAACGTGATTAGGGCTGCATGCATTGTACGAGCACCACGTAGCAGTAGTGGGACTAAAAGAATCATAATTAATGTAACGAACTATGCGGTGTTGTAACCACATTCTTCAATGCATTTGTACTGCATGCATGGGATATGATCACCAGCCACTGCTTAATTTCCCATGCATGTCCAACCACCAATTTACTCCACTCCACTATGCAATTTTTATTTAATTTTGTCACTTTCACGTGACACCCTTCCAATTGAACCCTATAATCCTTATTGTACTCCTACCACCTGTCAGCCATGATTGCACCATAATGTGTTGGTACAAACTATTATGATTAAACACTTACTTTAATTTATCAAAACATCGTGTTGATAACAAAATATTGAACTCAATTTTAAAGGAATAAGCTCTAAGACCAACGACTAATCAGAATATTGGGAAATATAGAGTAAGGCCATATATGGAATAGGCCAGGCAACATTAATTAATATGACAATAATGCTATTTATATCAATAGTTCAATACACGATTTTATTCTAGAAACGCGAAAGGAAAACATCACATGCCTTATAAGAGATTAAGCTAAGTCAAGGATTCCACGATTGATGTAAATGTATACATGTACAGTTATGATTAGGTTTTGATTGGAAGCTATTAATAGAGTTTTCTAGCTATGAAGAAGGTGAAGTAAGTAGTTATTTCTTGAGTCTCTCAAAAAAAAAAAAAAAAGTAGTTATTTCTTGAGTAAGAGAATATATTTTTCGGTGAGGTGGCAAAAAGGCTAAGAATGTCCCGTATCCTTTCGTCTGTACTCATTTTTATAGATCATTATTATGTGAATTATATTATCAAATAATATACATTTAGTATACAAATAATATACTTTCAGTATATTAAAAATGTACATTGTATTAAAAAAATACATTAAGTACTGAAAGTACATTATATTGAATAATGTATATCTAATATACGAATAATGTACTTTTAATATATTAAAATGTACTTTTTGTTATGATTTACACAACACTATGTAGACCATGATCTACACGATAATTTGTCATTTTTATGGGTGCGGGCTAAATGGGTAAAATGGAGAAATCACCCTGGACTTTGGATTGTTCTAGTGAAAAACTCATCCTCTTGGGCCATTCTTCATGAGCTTGGAGACTACTCGGGCAATTGGGCTAACCTGATTTTGATGAGTCAGGAATATTAACTCCAACACTAATGTAATTTGATATAATCACCTATTTTATGAACTAATGAAGTATAAAAAGTTGGGAAATACTACATGTACTCCCAACTTTTACCCCAGATAACTAATCATTCATTGCCATGTCAGGGAGTAAAAATGAGTGAAGTAGAAAAATGTAGTACATGTAGTAGAACTCAAAAAGTTGACAAATTTAGTACAATATTGACAGAAGACACAAATTTTGGTACAACATTGTCACAAGTTGCATTTTCTGCCTTTATATGACTAAAGTCTAAAGAGCAATAGGCACTGGGGCTAGGGGAAGCATGAATGGGGACTGTATATTAATGTTTGGTAATTGGCACAAGCAATACCTATACAAGTTTAATTTGACAATAAATGGAAATAAACTGCCAAAAACAATCAATTAAAAAATAGGGATTTTGGGGATTGAAATCATTGTTCTAAATAGCAGCACCCAAAATCAGTACAAGGAATTGTAGGTAAAGCATGTGGCAGTAATGGATGCTATGCAAATGAGAAGTGAAGGAACAAGTGTGGCATTCAACAGTCTGCTCTGCCCCAAATAACCAGCCAGGGTTATAGTACCATCTGCGATAACTCGAGCAATTGTGCCTGCTTCTGTCGACAAGAGGCCACCATTGTAGGTTCCACGAGAAAGCCTCGATGACATGACTCGGGAGAGGAGCGATAGATTGACACCTATGAGGAAATATACAGTTTATATCATTGATAATAAATATAAAAATATGTAAAACTCTACTTTGAAGCATGCACGCGTCTTTTGTTTGGTCACGTATTGCGTGCATTTTGTGATTTGTTTTTCACGTCGAAGAAAGAAACATTTCAATGATGACCTAATTCAATCCTAGTGGCTATATTCTGCTAGTCACATATGATTTCTTTTAGCAATGTTAACTCCATTTCAAGCAGAGCTTCAGTCACCATCTAACACATTTTTAAAGGTTGAATGAAAGAAAATAGATTGGGTGTTGATGTTGAACAATCAGAGAAGAAAAGATGGATATTTTACCTTCCAAAACCTCTGCAGATACAAACATTATCAGCCCAGAGATGACATACTGTGGCACAGAATACGGGATGATTACTTGAAAGCTTAGGACTATGCCCAGCAAAACCATAATTTCGGATGCCAATAAAATTTGCCTGCAGCCATGAGAAAATAATAGGCATGCTTTAGGACTGAGTATCAGAGCTAGGAAAATTATTACCAGCAAACTGTTATAGAATGATCAAAAGACTTCTATACTATATCGTGAACCACGTTCCATGGGATGAACATCTATAGCATGCATGCTTCCTTTGTCGAATAGAATATTACCTATCCTGGAACATGTTACTTATGTAGCTTCCAACGACAACGTTTACTGGAAGAACTGTTAAGCCAAGACATGCTAGAAAAATTGCCACAGTGCCGGTTGACCACTGGAAGTAGTATTCTGTAATAACACTAGATTCTGAGAGTAAAACCTCCATAGCATATTTCAGCATAAAGTAAATCAACAGCTGAACCTGTAATCAAAGCAATACTCTGTCATCATTCATGAGAATAATCTCTTTCTAGTAGCATGACAAATATTAGAAACCACAATTTATATTGTAGAGAATAGAGTGGATATAAAGTGTCTCAGGGAACACATTCCCCTCAAATCCCCCGGCACTTGACACCATTGCATTAGCTAAATTGTTATAGGACAAACAAGTTGCTTTATGCCACTTGTGATGATGAGAAGAGTAAAAAGATGTACCTTCACAGAGGGAGTGAGTAATCTGTATGCTGCAGCAATAGAGTTGACAGGTAATCGAGACTCCTCTGGAGCTTCTTCACTCTCATCATATTCTTGGTTGCCATCACCATCATCTTGTTCGTTGGATTTTATGAGCAGTGGTTGTGCGAGACCCTTCTCAACCACATCACTATCTGATAACCAAAATTTAATGTTCATTTCAGAATTTGATCAAAGTCCAAAATGCTCACCAAGTATCTCACGGAAGTTGAATTGGGAAGTTTAAAATGACCCAATATAGAGAAATCCCAGAAAGTACTTCACCGACAAATATGCAAGGTTATTTGGTTTAAAGTTCAGTAATACAATAGCCAACTTGATTGAGAAGGCTTTCCTCACCCTGGTTGATGTGTCTATGGATAGACAAAAAACAATGGGAGAAATGCCTTTGAATTTAAGAATACAGGCTACAGGAAGGAGCATAAGAAAAAGTAAATGGGAACTGAACATACCAGCATTAGATTCCTGTGGAACGGGGTTTTCTTCAGTCTCAAGCACTGGTTCTCTAAATGAGATCCATAACCATACCAGATATATTAACCATCCGAAAGCCATGACCCAACCAGGTAAAGTTTCTTTGTTGAATGTCAGGTTGAAAATTTTAAAATTACTTTGAAGTAACCCAGCAAGTGCTGGACCACATGCCATTCCAAGAGCACTAGCACTGACAAAACCTGCAGAAGCCTGCATGCGGATTTTAAGTGGCACACAGTCACTGATATACCTTCGGTTCACAGCTCTGGCTGAACCCAAACTGCAATTAAGAATGACAAGGGACATCAAAAAACTTGTCAAGTTATATTTAGTTGCAATGGAATTACCATCATACATACAATAGACTAAAATTGACTGATGCAGATGACAACAAAACTCCTGGCATAATTATCTACACAGAACAGAATGAGGTAACAACAAATGCTGGTTGATTGTTTTTGTTGCTAATTCCAACCAGAATCCACATTACTAAAAACTCTTAGTGATTGCCCAGCATTGCAATATCATTTCAAATTTTCACCCACTAGTGAACCATTCTTTCTCTAGCTGTACTCATATAAATGTATGAATAGTGCATCGATCATTGTTGCCTAAGCAGTCACCGGTTCTTCATTAAGAAAAAGTTATATTTAAAGGAAAGACAAATAATTGCAAGATTCAGCTTTCTGAATCTCTTAGTAGAAGAACATTGAATTAGACAATAGTAAATAATGGAAGGTAAAGAAATGAAAGAGGCAAGATAATATTGATAAGTGAATAAACTTAAAATGTTTTTAGCATGCCTGAATATACAATAGATCCTATATAAAAATGAGGATATCAGTGACGCAAATAAGCATGTTGTTGTTATGTATAAGAAAAAGAGAAACGCACATTCACGTTTTTACACAAGGGCAGAGAATAGGAGAGTGAGAGATTACCCGCAACATAATCTGCCTATAAGAAGAATTGGTAATGATTGCATGTCATAGGCCAGTGCATACAAGGCATTGCCTATACAAAGAACTATACTGCTAAATACCAAAGGTCTAAAGTAAGACTTGTTTGACCAAGCACTGAAATACACTGATGAGAAAACTTGTGCAACTGCCATTGATCCAATCACAATACCACAAACTGTTGCTGCAGCGCCAAGGCTCATAGAATAGTCATCTGCTGTTGGAACTATAATATATGTATTTACCATATAAAGGAAAGTGTTTGCCAGGTTCAACAGGAGTGACATAAAATGGTATCTTTGATCAACAACATCTTCTTCAGCAGGACTAGGTAATTCCTCTTGCATTATAAGTGCATGTTGACCCAAAAAGTTAAGGAAGTTTGTTGAATGAGTTAATCTATCAGCCGCAGCTTTTATTGAGTCAACAACAGGATCCTGCATGAACTCAAAAAATTATAAGCAAAAAGTATAGAATCCAGGAGAAAAGATATACATACAGTGCCAAATAAGGAAAAGTAAGAATTCATTTTTAAAAAATGAAATTAAGAATTAGCACGTATGAACTAAGCTAGTAAGCTGATAAAGTAGGTAGATGAAAACCTGAAGCGGAAGGGCAGGCTGGTCATATATAGATAAGTAGCTTCCCTGACGATCTTGAAGTTCTGCAAGATTACGAGATAATGCTCCAACAACTGCCCCTAATCCCTACAAGTATATGTAGTTTCAGCCATTGTTAATGTGCTGTTAAGAATGGCTTAGTTTAATCAAAGTGCTAGGCCTGAAGCTAACAAAGTTAACCCACCTTGCCTTTAGCACATATCTATTTGAGATTGGATAATTGGATATTAAATAAATAGCTTGGCATGATGTTCAAAAATCAAAAGTGCAGAAAATTTTGAATAAGAAGGAAGAGGCAAAGAGTGAATATCTAGGTATTTGAGCTAACATCTTACCACATGCTTGAAAATTTGTCGAAGCTGTGAATAAGGATGATTAGCCCGAGTTTTGACATAATAATCAGTAAATTTATAGCCGAAGCGTTTGTCAAACTTCTTAAGGATTTTCCTCAGTCCAATGGCATTTATTTCAACAAAGAAGAGAAGTTTTAGAAGATCACGTCCCACAGCCCTATAAGCTTCCCGTAGCTCACTTATTTTGGCAATTTCAGGTTGTTCCTGAAGAGCATCTTGTTGTTCATTGAGTTCAGCTATCCTGCCTGCAAGTGCTCCTTGTTGTTCTAACAGGAAGAGAACAATCTTTTCAATCTGCGTTAATAACTCAAAGGTTATGCAAACTTCATACTACAACCCAAAGCTAAAATGATAAATTTTAGGATAGACAGACTGGATGAAATTACTCTTTAAAGAACTCTTTCTTTTCAAATTACCAGCATTTAGTATTGGAAGCCAAATTAGCAGACATTGGTGTGAACATAAAAGGTAAAGAAAGAGCCAGATGATTCTTGCACTGGAAATTTTGACATATCTAGCCAACATCCAGAACAAACAGAGTGGGAGGCAGTGTGCAAATAATAAGTACCAAAAGTCAAGAGTAATTGAAAACAGCATTGATGAATTACATATTCCCAGGCCCCTTCATATATTATGAGAAAGCAATTTATGTACCCCCCATAAAATCCATAATTTGCTAATTCTAGGTATCAAATTGGGAAAGAAAGCAGGATGATCCTTATAACCTTATTCACATACTCAGTCAGAATTAAGACCACTAGAGACACGAAGACTACATATTTTACGAAAATAAATTACAACCAAGTCTCCCTAATTATCTCCATCAAACCTCTCTATTTATCTCATAATTCTGATCAATTAAAACAAATCAATTCTAATTGATTAGAGAAAAAATCAGCAACTAAGTACACCAAAATTAGTGCTATTCTTGACACTATGTAGACTAAATACTGATATTTTGCAGAATAGAATCATAGCAATGATCCTAGTTTACTTCAAATAAAATCACCAAAGATATTGAAGAATAACAACAATCTATTGAATAAGTACCCAAGTTACTAGTATAACATGACTAACATCCCAATTGAAATTCCTAAGTTTAAGTTTGGCAGACACCAAAACATAGATTTTGAAGACCAATAATTCAAACATGAACATCCAGACATACACAAAGCTTCTGTCAATCAAGTTCTAACCAACCTGGTTGTCCAGCATTCTGGAGAAATCCTTGAGAACATGTCGGCGATCCAGTGCCCCAGCTTCAATCTGGTTCGCATACTGCCTAACCTTTTTCTTCATTATTTTGTAGTTGATGTAATATCTACAAAGTACAGATTAGTTATTCATCAGGTTCACATACAAGGATCACCTTTTTACAAATGGTATCAAAAAGAATGCCAACAATATACTAATATAGCCTTCAAAATATACATCTAGATTAAAATGGAGCATACCCTTGCCATTCTTCAATTTGTCTTTCCTTCAGCTTCTTCCCAAAAGCAACCATCTCTAGTCTCTTACTGCATTTGAGAGAACAAAATGAGAAACTGAGATCCAAAAGAGATAAAACTACTCATGTCACCTTTGAGGCTTTGAGTATCCCAAAGAAACAACACGAAGCAAGAAAAACTTATCCACAGAGCCCTACTGATTTGGGTATAAAACCTTACATAGTATCTATCAAGAGCTATCTCATCAATCACTGAAACCGTATAAAACCACATATCCACACTAGTTATGGCAAGCATATCAATCAAATCCACACCTCCATATATTCGCAAAGCATAGATACAGTCATCCAAATTTCCACATTAAAAACAAAACATTCCAGCAGGGTCAGTGGAAAACTAGAATAAGAAAGAGATATAAAATCCTATCACAATAACGATTCATTAATCCCAAAACGCATTGATTATACTAGATCACAATCCAACAAAAAAAAATAAAAATGATTCAGACACATGCTTGCGCATTCAGATACACAGAACCAAACATCCATAAGCACTGAATAGAACCCACTACCCGTACCAAAGTGTTGAAGGGGGACTAGATGAGCATCAACAAACACAGACGAGAGACAAACAAATCTTCACTCTTGAAGAAATTCCGTTCCGGAATATTCGCGTAAAATCTAACGCAGTCCAAGCTACAGCCCTACAGCAACACGACACGGAACGGATTCCAGTTCAAATCCTCACTAGAATTCCGGATCGTTTTTTTTTCACACAGAAAAGGCGGAAACAATCCAGCCGCCTCACCTCCAACTTTTTCCAAGACAAAAACCCGAATTGGTCTTCCTCTGTCCCGCACCTCTGGTTGAGTTTACTAGTCAGGCGGCGGCGGCAGAGCGGGGCGGGAGCTGAAGATAGGAGTAGAAGAGTTGTGTGGTTAGGAAACTGGGATTCCAAAGGTGGCACAGTCGCTCTGGAAGTTAGATCGCTATTGATATATTAATATATTATATATGAGATATTATATATACTGTGATCAATCATTGCCTTCAAGACCAGGAATCTGCTTAATCATACTCTGCATTCCTAAGTCCTGGTTGTAGTGAAAAAAGTAAAAAATTATTTTTAAAAAATTAAAAACAAAAACTACTTTTTTGCTCAAATTGGTAAAAAATGATCAATGATTGAATGGTTGATCTGGTAGGGTTTTGACCACATTTCTTTTTCTTCACGTGATTAAAATGGTGAATAACAAAGAATCTAAAGAAGAAGGGAGTAAAGAGAGTAACAATTTCAACAATTTAGAAAAGGAAAAAGGTTGAAATAAACCCTCAAAAATTTATCTTAAATTGTAATTAAACTCTCAAATATTTAAAAAGTTCAATTAAATACTTGAACTTATCATTTTGATACATTTATACTCAAATGATCTCTCGTTCACTTGGAACAAGCTAAGTAGTCATTAAGTTTCCATCCATCATTTCGGCGGTTGTTGAACGCCCGGCTACTGGCGTCATTAAGTTGTTTTCGTTTTCTCTGTCTTCTCCAATCATTGGTGCTTAAGTTTATACCTTAAGGTGCGTATGTTATAATTTAAAGTGCGTATGTTTAAAGCTTAAGGTGCATAATTTTATAACTTAAGGTGCGTATGTTCAAAACTTAATGTGCGTCACTTTCTAGGTTAAGGTGCATTAGTTTATAGCTTAAGGTGCGTAAGTTTATAGCTTAAGGTGTGTATGTTTAAAGCTTAAGGTATGTCACTTTTTAGTTTAAGGTGCGTCAATTTAACTCTTAAGCTGCAAATGTTTAAAGCTTAAAGTGCATTATTTTCAGCCTTCGGGTGCATCAATTTGAGACACTTGATCATTTGCATGCATGTTTCCAGAACACATATTGATCTTTATTTTTTTTTTATAAAAAAAAAAAAAGAAAAAAAAAAGTGGGATAGTAGTGTCTTCTCCTCATCCTCTACCACCACCGCCACCACATAAAAGTGGGATAGTATTTTATATTTAAACTACTATGTTTATTTTTAAAAATTAACAATCTAGTTATTATATTTGGATACTCTTATTATTTTTCGTTTTAGTATAACTAATGAATTTTGTGATTTTATTAAGTATAAGTAATTTAAATATTATTTTTGAAAAAAAAATTAATAAGATGATAAGTGGTGGGTACCCGTAGTGGGCACCCGCATCTGGTGGGGTGGGTGAATTTTGAAAAAGTCCACCCAATGCGGGTTGGGAGTGGGGATGTGTGGAGAAAATATAAGGTGAATCGAGTGATGGATGTAACCCTCCCCGACCCATTGACATCCCTACCAACAATGCTGACTTTCCCAAAGTAATGCTTGTTTTACACTTTTACTTCAAAATGATATCTTTTCTTTTTAATTCTATTTAATGCAATGAAAAATTTGAATATAATATTTATAAAAATGGCACTGCATTTTTCATTTTAATATAGATTTCATCTGTCTACTTTTTTTTTTTTTTTGAAAGAAACAAACTCAACTAATCAATTGAGAAATACAATGAGGGGGAGCCCCAAACCAACTATGAAGATCAGTGTACGAACGTGCAGCCCGGGCTAAAGTGTGAGCACACACATTCACTGATCTATTGATATAGCTAATGCTAAAAGCCTGAAAAAAAAGAAGAGATCGAAAGACTATCTCTAATCACAGTACTAACGTATGATAAATCTTGAGAAGAATCACTGAAGCTAAGACAAACTTGCTGGCAATCGGTTAGGATGCATATTTTCTGCCACTGTTTACTCTTTAGCCAAGAAAGAGCCTCCTTGATGGCAAGAGCTTCGGCTAATCGGGCTTCATTGACCGGTCTCAAAGGGCCGGAGATAGCAGCGAGGAACAAACCAGAATGAGTGCGAATTACAGCGCCGAAAGAGGCAGAATTTTCTATGACCGATGCATCAACTTCACAATAGACCCAACTTGCATCAATGCCCTGAGTTCTTTGAACAGTCTGGAGGGGAATGGAAGAAGTATTTGCCTTCTGAAGATCACACCAGCACTGCCAATCCTTGATGCAATTAGTCACAGAAATTCTTATTGCATTTACATTCCATTGTTTGTTGTTCCAAACATATTCATTCCTGTTCTTCCAAACAGTCCATAAAATAGCAATAATACTCCTGCTTTTATTTTCATCATCTAAATCAACAACTTGTGAAAGCCAACTTTAAAAACTAGCCTCAAGAATATGTAAAGGAAGTATAGTATTGTCCCATACCGGCTTAGAAAACTCACAATCCAGAAATAAATGTGACCTGGACTCCACTTCTTTGTGACAGAGGGGACAATCGGGAGGAATTTCGACTCTTCTTTGCAGGAGGACTGTTTTAACAGGTAGAATGTTACGAGCGCACCGCCAAATGAAATTCTTAATTTTTGGGGGAATTTTGAGCCTCCATAACTGGTTCCATGACTTGAAATTGCAGCTGTCAGGTTGTATAGCTTCTCCATACAGCTCTCTATACCCATTGCGCACTGAGTATAATCCCTTTAAATCCTTCCTCCAAAACCATTGATCGGAGTGATTCATAGACACAGGTATTTGGCTTATAAGTCTCACATCCCGAGAATTGAAGTACTCATTAATTAGCTGAAGGTTCCAGTCACTTGTGGCAGGATCAATGAGTTCCGCGACTCTGTCAAAAACCTGTGAATCTGCAAAATTCGTGGTAACAAAAGGGTTAGTAGTATCGGGCAGCCAAGGATGATTAAAAATATTAGTGGATTTACCATCCCCGATACGAATACCGCATCCTCTAATTAGGAGATCTTGGGCAGCTAAAATGGAACGCCAGCAGTAGCTAGGATTGGATCCAATCACAGCTTGTAAGAAGTTTCCTTGGGGAAAATAACGGGCTTTGAATATCTTGGAGACAAGGGAATCCGGGTTGGTTATAAGCCTCCACCCCTGTTTTGCTAGGAGAGCTATGTTAAAGATGTGCAGTCTTTTAAATCCCAGGCCCCCAGATGATTTAGGGCTGCACATTTTCTCCCACGAAAGCCAGTGAATACCACTCTCTTTGTTTTGCCACCAGAATCTGTCTACTATTTTATTTAGTGTAGATTTTATTTGCGATGAAATAATAGAATTTATTCTCATTTTTCACAAAAATAATTATTTTTGTCAGTAATTTATTTTCTACCAACAAAACAATGGAATCAATCTTTTAAATATTTTTTTAATAAAATTTCAATTTCATTATATTCCTCTTCAAATATTTTTTACGAACTAAACAAGCCGTAATATCTACTTATATATATATATATATATATATATATATACTAATAAGAGCCAAAGAGAGTTAGGCCTAAAATGGGTAGAAAAAATGGCGGTCAAATTATTTAATCAAATGGATGGTTCAGATGAATTATTTAATCAAATAGATGGTTAAGATAATTCATATTAATATTATTAATAGAGATTACCTAATTTAACCTTACTTTTATGATTATCCGTTAAGTTTTCCGTTAAATATTATCTTCTCCGTTAATATTCCGTTACCTTTTAACTTACCCATTAATTTCTATAAGAAAGGTCTTAGGTTCGAACCTCATCTCAATCAAATTTGACATAATTAAGTTTCTCACTCTATTTTACTCTTATTAAATTAAATAAATTAGTAGCTACAACAAAAAATTATACATATGTATTTCTTTAATTTAGAATTATGTGTCTACAATACCTTTATTTGAAAAAATTATTCATTATCAAAAAATTAAATTAAATAAGAGAAATAATTTCATTAGTTATATTGTCTTTATTTTCTCTCATGCAAAGATTCTTTACATTCAAATTTATCAATTGATATTCATTACATTGTCCATTATCTTATTTTTTCAATATCTTGTAATTAAATATCAAAGTTATAATACAAAATAATGTTATATATTTATTTACCAAGTATTTTATTAATACTATGAAAAAAAATTTAAAATTATTTGAAGCTAATTATATTAACTACTTGGAGATTGGTTGACAAAGAGAGTACTCAAATAATAACCCAACAAATTGAAGCGGAATCACTCTATTTTACTTATTGAATTAAATAAATTAGTAGTTACACCAAAAAATGATACATATGTATTTCTTTAATACCATGAAAAAAATAAAAAAGAATTGTTTGAAACCAATCATATTAACTACTTGGGGGATTTGTTGGCAATGAAAGTACTCAAATAACTCATTACCCAGCAAATTGAAGCGAGAAATTACCTTTTAATATCTTTGGAATACATAATATTTTAAAATTTCAAATTTTTATTAATTAATTTAATATTTTTTCTTAAACTATGGATTTCTTTATCCACAATAACTCATTCAACAATAATGGTTGAACCAAATGAACCCCAAGCAGAACACCTAAATGAAAGTCCATAGCTCCTATATCATAATCTCATTGCATGACGTTGTCATCTATGCTACCAACAATATCTGAATTGCAAATAATACACTATCAACAAAAAGGAAAAGAACAAATAGTAAAGATGAAGAAAATGACAATGTTACTCAAAAGAGAATTAAGAACACTTAGAAAAATTCAAATTAAAAGTAGTATTTATTTAGACTATCATTTTTAGACCAAATATTTAGACTATCGATTTTACAAGGTTGCAAACATTTATTTTAGTAATAATTATAATGAATTTTCTATATTATCTTGGATTCATATACTTTGAGTTAGATATTTAAATAAAAAAATTCGATATTCAATTACCCATGTATAAACTTCTCCTATATAATCTTGTATTGTTATACTTTCAAATATTTATTTAAATATAAACATGGGGCATTAACCCATTTGCGCAATGCGCGTATAAAACTAGTTTTAAGATAATAAGGTGGAATCTCTTTTTGAAACAATTTACCAGAGTACCAGACAAAAGAAAAAGCAGTGATATTTGTAATGTAAATAATTAAACAAGATTTATGGTTACGTCTAACTGAATAAGGATTCGACATGGGGAGTAAGGAGATGCATGATCTGCAACAGTGCAACATGCAATGAATGAAATGTTATAATCCCTAATAATAATAATAATAATAATAATAAATTACACTTTTCATTTCTGGTTATTGAATAATTATAGAATTCGTCACTAATTAATAATTGTGTTCACTTTTCGTCCCTAAATTATACTAACGTTACAAATTTCATTCATAATATTTTGTATAAAAGAACGAAAAGTACAATGTTAATGATATGTTAGGAACGAAAATTGAACATAATCAATAATCAGAGATAAATTTTACAATTATCATATAACATAAGAATGAAATGTGTAAATTTTTCTAATAATAATGATAGTGATAATCCAATGCGTGATGAGAGGTTGGCATTATATGGGTCAACATGGCAGATTGGCATCTGAGTCGATCTAATCAAAAGTACCACGTTTAATTTACTTTTGTGGTGTAGAATGAGTGTAAACCTGGCGCGGGTGATAGCCTGGCATTTAATTTCCAGAAAACAACAGCTGTCCAATAATTCTCTAATGGGACAATTGGTAGGAGGAAGGAATTAAAAAGGAAAAAAAAATTGTAATTTAGTGAAAAAAAAATAAAAATTAAATTATATTGTTTGATAAGGAGGATTTAAACTATTGTGAATGTGAAGAGAAGAAGTGACATAAAAATTAAAATACATTTTTGTAATAATACTAATAATAATACTCCGTAACAACTAGGAGTAAAAAGGTTATTCCCATATCTTTTTTCCTTTCCAGTTTCCATGCTAGGTTCAATTAGAATTTATAATGAGAGGCATTAATTCCAATTCAACAAATTAAAGGAATAATTGCAATTCTGTAAAATTATAATTCACTCCAACCAAAATTTTATAATTTGAAGGCTCAAAGAATTGTGTTGTAATTGCATTTCAATTACACACAACCAAACACCCCATAAATTCATCACAATCTTTAAGCACATCCCAATGTAATCAAAGATTCAAAGGTCAAACCCTTGAAGGAAGTCATGGTTAACCACCATGATTACCTTCCCATCTTTTATAAATAATTATATCTCCAAACCAAGAGATCAGATCAATGAGGAAGCAATCCCAATTAAGTTGGTCAGATTATTAATTTGGTAATTACAAAATTACAAATTCAATTTTCAGCGAAGAATAATTTACTGGCCTTCTTAGTCGGAGTAGGTGAAGTTTACCAATACATACCCTCAAATAGTGAATACGAATTTTTCTGGTCACTCAAAAAATATATTATATTATTCTTCAATCCTTATAAACAGATCTTTCTTTCTCGTCTCAATTACTTCGATGATCAGCAAGTTTGAAAATAAATAATACTCCGTATCTTTTGATGACAGAGGAGAGGCAACCATAACTAGATTAGAATTCCAAACTTGCAATTTATTCATATTTGTCACATCAACTTATTTGATTTTGTAATTTATTTTCTATATACACATGGGATGTCAAATCATGAGAAAGACACTACATTATTCAAGGCAATGCCAAGTAACAAGAATGAAGTTTATTGATTTTCACCCGAAGTTTGCTAGTTGAAAGAAACACTACATTATTCAAGGCAATGCCAAGTAACAAGAATGAAGTGTAAAATTTCTCAAGCCTTTACTCTCATATTGGAGAATCACTACATGACATCTGAGCACAAGGTGCTTGACAATAATTAAAGTGTCTAGTTAATTTTATTTCTTTGATTTACATATTAAAAAAAAGAATTTATACATGATTAAAATCTTATTATTTTACGTAAAGGAAACATAAGTATAGTGTTTGAGTCAAAAATGAATTCTTAATTATTAAGATTGGAATTACAATTTTATTATGACACGACTTTTGTGAATCGGACAAATCCCCTTTCTTGATCAAATAATGAGACGTATGGTATGATTGGTATCATATCTTTATAGGCCGGTATCGACCATCCATAACAATAATTTGTAATTCCACTTCATTATTTTGTTTCATTGCACAACAACAACAACAACAACAATATATAATAGAGTTTTTATGAAGTTCTTTTTTTTTTTTTTTTAACTATGACGAGATAAATTTATAATTATTACGTGATGGTGTATAAAATAGTAGGTGTGAGTATTTCAGTTCGGGTTATCAAACCCAATGGTTTGATTTTGGCGGTTTATTATTAAAATTGATTAGCTCTATATTTTATAGACCGAATGGTATCAATTGGATTTTGTTAAAACAATTGGACTGAATCGAAAATCGAATGTGATGGTGTAAATTGATTTGGGAGGTAAGGATCAATTAACTACCATAGTGTATAGTGTATACATGAGGATATATGAACGGGTGAAGATGAAGAAAATGATAGAAAAGAGAGAAATGACTTAGTGAAGCCAATTCTCTTTGTGTTGTATTGTGAATGACCAACCATTTTTCATGTGATGGTGTAAATTGATTTGGGAGGTAAGGATCAATTAACTACCATAGTGTATAGTGTATACATGAGGATATATGAATGGGTGAAGATGAAGAAAATGATAGAAAAGAGAGAAATGGCTTAGTGAAGCCAATTCTCTTTGTGTTGTATTGTGAAATGACCAATCTTTTTTCATTACAAGGAAGGGTTAGAGCCTTTATATAGTTACAGGCCCTGACCCTTCAGGAATATAATATAATATTTTTAAAGGACACTTGACCTTTCACATTATTTAAGGGTCACCTGACCTTTCAGGAGTATAATAATAATACATCAAATATACACTTTGAATTCCTATGTGTAGTCTTCGGGATATTTACCTATCACAAGTCCCCCACTTCTTGAATCTGCGAGAGTCGTCAGGTTCGAGAAGTGAAAAATATGTTCCTTGCGGCTAGCTTGTCGCGAACAAAGTTCCCCCCCAATCTGAATGCCTTGATAGTCCGTGGTGAGCCCCTTAAGTTTGAGCCGAGCATGGAGGCGTGATTTACGCTGGTTGCCTCATTAAAAACCTTAAACTAAGAAAAACCCAGTGCGTGGGAAAAAACCTAGCTAAGGGAAAAAGAGTACAACCAATAGCGTAATCTGTTAGGACCATAAGGGGTTGTCTTGGTTGTTTATGCAGCCTCATTTGCTTTCCTTGGTTGAATCTCTAGTGATTCGATCTTCATGTCCAGTGAGCTGTTTTTAAAAATTCATTTCCACCAAGGGTGATATGGTGTAGATATCTTCCTGCAAAATAAAAATGCAAATATGCATGTAATGCATGCCTATCCTAATATGCATCTTAGGTTAGTACCTAATTCCACTTCTCTAAAATGGGCCCCCCTTACTCCAACTACTTTGGGGCTGTGCGGGCACCCAAAGTTACCTTACTATCGCGCGATATATCTCTTTCTTTTTTCGGTTTTTTTTTTTCGACGACCGCAAGGGTCTCAACGCAAAAAAAGTGGCATCCACTGAAAAGCGGGATTTTGATGACCACATAGGTCTCATCGCTGAGAAGCGGGATTTTGGCGACCACAAGGGTCTCATCGCAGGGAAGTGGATTTTTTTTTTTTCTGCGACCACATTGGTCCCTTTTTTTTTTTTTTTTTTTTATAACTTATGCCGAGATGTGATCCCAGGCTCATGGTGCCGGTGATGGAAATACCAATCCAACCGGACTTAAAATGGTACATTTTAATTTTACTTACTGCGGAGTACTATTTTCTAAATACAATTACCAAACAAAAATTAGGAGTCGTCAGGGTCTAGGCGGGACCTGCGAGAGAGCTCAATCAAGTTTTGAGTTTTTGCCTCTACTTTTCTATGTACTCTCCCCCCCTCTCTCTATTCTTTAATTTGGTGTATTAATTCTTGCCATCTCTCTGTATTATTTAATTTGGTGCCATCACTGCATTACCATCCCAGAGATTAAAGTTAAGAATAGCCCGAATTTCTCCATATCTAACACCATCTCCATCTAACGCCACCGGAAATCTGCAACTTGGCTCGGCTCAACCGCGCCTTCCGCGACGCCATAGAAGGAAAACATGGGGATTTTGCCGTGTTCCGTGCTAGTTGGGTGTTAGAACTAGTAGAAGAATCTGGCCAGACTTATTACTTTTTCTTCTTCTATCTCTATCCTCTTTTGCTTAGTTTTGTTGTTTATCCTACCTACTACTGTGTTCTATCTCGTTATTAGCTTTGTTTTTCCTCCATGTTTTAGTTGTGGCCTTATTTCGTAATTTTCCTCCATGTTGGTTTCGTTTTACTGAGTCTAGCTTGGCTTGAATTAATCTCAGTCTGTGCGTATTCCCTGTGCGTTACCCATAGCAAGTTTGTGTTGTGCTCTCTGTTTTTTTAATTTTCTGGTCGCCGGATAAATTCTACCATTCCGGTGACAGAAAATAGAAGGAAACAATTCTCCGTTAAAGTCGCTGAATTACACCCTGCTTTTCAATATTTAAAGTATTGTTTGCTAAAACAGTGGTGTTCTCACGTGGCTTGTTTTATTTAAGTTATAGACTTAATTGGTACAGTGCTTTGGTGTTTAATTTCAGATTATTAATAAACTTTAGAAGTTTCTCTGATGTTTAGTTATTAATAAAATTACAATAAAAACATATATGGCAGCAAGCTAATTAGCTCTTCTCAGATCAGATCAGCTTAGCTTGCATATTTGATCGATCTAGTTTTCAGTGTGCAATACCAAAACTTAAAACTACATTTACATATTCTTACCACCAAATTAAAGATTGGAATTGGGAGATCGATGGCTTGTGTTGCTTTAACTTCTCTCATTAAAACCATTGAGATTGAGTTTCTTGGGCAAACACCAAGGGTAAGCCTGTCTCTCCATCATCATGATCCAGCAGAAATCAAGTTTTTCCTTCAAAACCTTTCTTCTTTGCAAGACCTTCTCCAGATGGAATCCGGTGGTGATGGTGATGGTGATGATGATGCATTCAAACTCAGAGATTTAGAAATCGAAATCAGAGACTTTGCACTCAAAGCTGAAGACGACATTGAACTACACCTTAGCAACATCCTTCAACACGGAGGAGAGTATGGAGAAAAAGCTGCAGCTTCCCATCAACTCCTCATCCATCAAACTTTGCAAGAAGCTGCAAAGTATGCAACAGAGCTGTTGGAGTCATCAAAAATGGGTAGTGCTAGTCTTGCTTTAACTATTCTCATCAGAAAAATTGGGCATTACTTTTCGCAACACTTCACAACGGTGCATTGTTGGGATGAAACCAAAAGAGCAATGGTATATTTCTTACAAAAGCTTTCTACCCTGCGAGGCTGCTTATTGCAGCAGAGGAATTCCAATAATTCTGGTGCTGCAATCAAAATATTGGAAACCAAAATCACAAACTTCGCACTCAAAACTGAAGATGACCTCCAAATACAACTAAAAAACTTCGTACATCAAGAAAAAGCTTCCCAGAAACTCCGTCACACCTTGCAAGAAGCAGCAGAAAGCCTACAAGAGTTGTTGAACATAATCAAAAGTATAAGCAGCAATGATGATGATGAGGCAAATCAAACTCAACCATCAAATACTTGGTTAAAACATGCTAGCGCTGCGAATGTTGAGTCTCATGGATCCACCTCGCATGGCTTTCTAAAGCCTGAGGGCAGAATGGTTGGTCGTCACCGTGATTGTACAGTCATAAAGAACCAACTCTTTTCTGGCCGTTCTAGACAAAATAAAATCTCAATTGTTGGAATGGTGGGTATTGGAAAGACGACTGTAGCAAGAAATGTGTATGAAGATCCATCAGTTGCATCCTATTTCGATGTAAGAGGTTGGGTTACTATACCTCCTCCTCAACACTACAAAAAGAGCAGAATGCTAAGCCAACTTCTTCAGTCAATTACACATTTACACCAGTAGAAGAGCCAAATGTAATTAGAAAGGGAAGCACTCTTCATGAACTAGAAATGCAGGTACACAAATGCTTTGGGGGTAAGAAGTATCTAATTGTTTTGGACAACATTATGAGCAAGCAAACTTGGAACCAAGCTTGGTCTGACATCAAAAGGTGTGTTAATAATGGATTAAATGGAAGTTACTTGTTACTAATAAGCACTGGACACTTAAACCTAAATGTCCATACCCATAAGATGACTTTGCTAGATCCAAAAGAAAGCTGGGAACTATTTTGTAATATCCTTTCTATTGATGAAGAGCACTTGACCCCTAAATTTGAAAAAATTAGGAACCATGTTGTGGAGAAATGTGATGGATTACCCCAATTAATTGTTGAAGTTGCCAAACGTTTATCTAAATGCAACAACATACAACAAGGATGGAAAAAGATTGAAAAGGAATTAGAGTCATTGGGACTTCTAGATCGCAATGCACTCGGTGTTAGTTACAATATGTTGCCACATCATTTGAAAGTTTGCTTTCTATACTTTGGAGTCTTCCCAAAACGTAAAATAATTCTGGTCAAAATGCTTACAAGGTTGTGGATTGCCGAGGGATTTGCGAAGCCATTCAAACATAGGGAGTTAGAAAATCAAGTTTATGACTACTTAAAAGAGCTTACTGATAGAAGTCTTCTCTTAATTGAAGATCGAAGTTGTAACGGAAAAATAAAGACTTGTAGAATGCATAGTGCCTTACATAGCTTCTGCGTAGGAGAAGCTCAAAAAGGAGGTATTTTATGTGCAGTAAATACTCAGCAACATTCAGGACTATCATTAAAAGCATTTACAAATTCCTGTCGTTGGCTAAGTTCTTACTCACACAGTTTTGACTATTATGTGCTCTTTGGTACGAACATCCCTCGCTCCATTTTCTTCTTTCTTGAAAATCCTGAAATGCTTGTTCCTCCCAAGCTGTTAAGAGTTTTGGCTTTTGATACTTCTATATCACTTCAAAGAGTGCCAGTGCAATTAGAATGTTTAGTTTTTCTGAGATACCTATCCATAACACAATGGTTTGAGGATCTGGATGATGTAGTGTCAAATAATCCAAATTTAGAGACACTTGTTGTTTCCGGTAATGGAGCACCATCAGTCCATTTGCCATCTAGTATTTGGAAGCCACCAAACTTAAGGCATCTCGAACTTGGCAATTCATATATGGTAGATCCTCCAAGTGCAGATAAAGAGAATTTACAAACATTATCTTGGGTGGTGAGACCAATTCATTGCAGACAAAAGGTGTACAGCAAGTTCCCTAACATAAAAAATCTGAAAATTTTCCTAAAGGATGACATAGAGCCCAGTCACATTGGAGGATGTTGCAACAATCCTATTATTTTGGATCGTTTTGACTATTTGGAAGGGCTTGAGAAGCTTAGCATTTCGGATTCAATTGGTTTGAGTGCAACCCTTCCAAAAAAGTGTGTGTATCCTTTGGGACTGAAGGAGTTGAAGTTGAGTGGGATTAATATTTCTGAGAGGGATTTAAATGTAATTGCCATGTTACCCAACCTTATGGTGCTCAAGTTGAAAAATGCCTTCCATGGAACAGTATGGAACTCACTATCTCAAGGAGGATTTCATGTACTAGTATTCTTGCTCCTTGAAGCTAAAGAACTCAAGCAGTGGGAAATTAGCTACAATCAATTTCGGATGCTCAAGCACTTAGTCTTAAGATCCTGTAGTTGTTTGGAACAGATCCCAATTCGTTTTGCCGAAATTTACACCTTGAAGTCAATTGAGTTGGAGGGGTGTAAGTCTTCTCTTGTTGCTTCTGCCAAGCAGTTACAACAAAAGAGAAGATCCAATAAGGATGTTGAGGTTAGAAGCTAAATCATGTTTCTTTTTATTTCTTTTCTATTCAATGCTGACTTTCTTTACAAAATCAATTAGTATTTCTTTTTTCTAATCTCATTTATTTTTGTGCATTATTTTTCACAGATCAAAATCCTTGGCCCTGAATATGATGACTCACAGAATACACATACAGAATTGTCTATGTAAGATGACTTGGGCGACCACCCTCATAGTAAATAACAGTTGGAAAACGGTATGTGTTAGGCTACATGTGTCTTGCTCCTATATTTTTATTTGAATGCCAAATACAGTACATATAGTTGCTTATACAAAAAATAAATTCATTGGTTAAGATTTAATGATTTGTCATTAATGGAATTAAGAAACCTGCAGATCGAGTATCCAGAAGTTGGTCTTGAAAGATGGGCTCAAGACCTTTGTGTTAAAAAGACGGTGGATAACTTTTTATTAGCAAACATTATATTGTGAAGGAGAAGAAGATGTATGTTGGTCATTACTGATCTACTACTACTTCATGAGTATATGTGACTGGGGCAAGGAAGGTATTTCATCTCATCTGGTGCCTATATGTGATGATCGTACTACTTTAATTTACATCTTTGTTTCTTTTCTCTACCTCTTGCAATATAATTAATCCTGAGTAGTAACAGAAACACACATTTCCCCAACAAAGAATGAAAAAAAAAATAAAATTAACAGAGAATATTAGACTGATGCTGCTTTTTATTTTAACTTCACAACTATTGAACTACTAATTACTATTTCTGTTAGGATAAATGAATGAAACATTCAATTTGCCAACAACTAACATTATGAAATAAAAAATGGAGAAGTTTAGAATCACAGTATGGAATTATCCTACAAAACTTACACCTCTACATACAGTTGCTAACAACTTTGTTTCTGTGATGATGATGTATGTGTTTGATGCATTCTTTTCACTATAAACAGGTAGTTAGGAGGGTTTGAAAAGTTTTACAACTGACTTGGAGAATGCCTTCTGTGAAAAAGAATGGGAAGTAGCTAAAGGAGAATTCTATGGACTAAGATTCTTGCTAGCTTCTTGAAGCTAATAAACTTGAGCATTGCGCAAGCTAAGTGATGGTGATTTCCCATGTCTCGAGTTGTTAGTCTTGAGATGTTATTGTTTGGAAAAGTTCCCTTATGTTTAACAGAAAATTTGAACCTGCAGTCAATTAAGTTGGATTAGTGTGGCCCTTCGCTTGTTGCTTTTGCTAAGCAGATCCAGTACTGGCAAGTTGAAATGGGAAACTGCATTTTGAGGTTAGAAGCTAAGCGTATGATCCATTCTCAACTGTACTATTTCTTTTCCATTCTATATGGATGCTAACTTTCTTTACAGACTTGTTACTATGAATGTAAGATGCTATTGCAGACTATCCAAAAAATGCTAAAATTTGAGAGTTAACTAAACCACTTAAATGGTAGTGGTAAATGGTTTACTACAATGCAATTGAAGGTTTAATTTTGTGATGATGATGATATCTGCCTTGCAATATTTTTTTCCTTGTAAATAGAGTGGAGAGGAGTATTGGAAAAGATTGGCACAATTCTATTCTATGAAATTTGTTGAAGCAAAATTGAAAAGGTTTTCCAGAAACTTGAAGAATAATGTACTGAAATTTCTTTCTTTTAATTTGTTAAGATGAACGTGGGGATCTGTTACATACAAGAAGGGCTCGTGCTGTTAAAAGGAATGATCCTGTAATTGTTTGGAATAGATGCCAAAGAATTTTCTATGTTACAACTTGGAGCCAATTGTGTTGGAGGGGTGTCACTCTTCCTTTGTCCTTCTTCCAATCAGTTTCAACAAAAGAGAGGATACACGGATTTAAGGGGGCGTTTGGTTCAAGTTATATAAGATAACTAATGTTATATTTGTTTGGAAATATAAGATTCCCATGTTTGGTTCAAGTTATGTAAGATTCCCCGGGAATGTAACATAACCCCCCAATGAAGCTTTTAGCTATTGGAAGGGAATGTGAGATACACCCCGATTTCTTAGGTAATCTCACATTCCCTTATCTTATTACTAATATTGAGCTTTTGCCATTTTGATCAATCTATCTTATTTCCGTTGTCTTATTTACCTACTTCAATTTTAAACCAAACGCAGGAATCTAACATTTCCAGTTATCTAACATTCCCAGCAATCTAACATTCCCTAAGGTAATCTAACATTCCGTGAACCAAAAGGTTAGAAGCTAAAACTTGTTTCATTCTTAATTTGTATTTCTTTTCTATCAATGCTGTCTTTCTTTACAAAATCAGTACCTTTTTTTTCTCAATCTAATTTCATTTTCTGGATTATATTTCACAGATCAAAATTCAAGACCCTTAATACGACAATAACAAATACAGAAGTGTATATGAAAGAAGTCTTGTTCAGCCTCATAGTATACAACTCTCAGAAAATGGTAAGTGTTAGGTTACTACATGCGTCAGGTATCTACATTTTTTATTTGCATTATTTCATACCAAATAAAATGATGTGCTGATTTTTCAGTTGTATAATTTTTGCATTTTATAGAGTTACATCCCACTTTATTTATTTATTTTATCTAGTAAGTGTAGCTTACACTAGAGTCAGGCTTGTATAGTTGTAATTACAAAAAAAATAAATTCATTTTTATAATTTAGAATTATATCAGTCTATCACCACATTATTACCTGAAAGAACATCAATATTGCTCTATATATTCGTGTGCGAACCGGGGGAGGACTGGTGATGTTTCCTTGTACAGATATATTGAAGGTTTTAATCTCTTTGTTTCCTTAGACCTCAGCTGCGAAAATGTACCGTGCAGTCACTCCAACACCATAATAGAAAGATGCACTAGACAGTTTAATTAGTTACTTCTTTGGTTAAGAGTGAATGACTCCTCATTAATGAAAGAAACTCATTATGATGTCACTATGATTGATTGTTGCTACAGAGTATCCAGAAGTTGCCAGATGCATAGTATTTTTGAAATAGCTTAGCTTGTAGAACCTGCAAAAATCGCATTCTTAAAGAATCCAAGCTGTACTATTAATCATAATTGCCTTGTTTCAAGAAATGCTGTGGATATTCTTTGACAGACAAATAGTTTCTGATTTGCAGGCCATTAAAGATGACCCAATTTCACTTGTGAATTGTGCAGTAATCCATCAATTGGACAACCTTGACTGTTTGGAAGGGCTTGAGAAGCTAATGATTTAAGTTTTTGTTGGCTGCACTATGACTCTTAAAAATCGGTCTGTGTTTTCTTTCCTACCCGAGAAGTTGAGATTGAATGGGTTTTAATCATTTTGAGAGGCATATAACGGTAGAAAATTCCTTCCACGGAAAAGTATTGGAAGTATGTAGTTGAAGGAGGATTCTGTCAATTAGGATTCTTGCTTCTTGAAGAAAAAAGCCTGAAGCAGTCGAAGGCTAATAAATATTCCTTCCATATCTCTGGCACTTGTGTCTAAGATTCTGCCATTGTTTGGAAGAGATTCCTGGGAGTTTCGCAATATTTTGCAGTCAATTGAGTTGAAACAGTGCAGCCCTTGTATTGTCACTGTTGCCAGGCAGATTCAAGAAGGTTGCATCCATTAAAAAAAAAAAAAAGAATGTTTGAGGTTAGAAGCTACATCATGCTTCATTCAGAATTTTTTATTTTCTTATACATTCTTTACAAAAGCTCGCTGTTACTATTTCTTCTTCTGATGTCTTTTTGTTCTCTCCATTATCCATAGATCAAAACCGACGGGCTTGAATATGAGGAATCACCATGTAAAAGAGGACTTGGCAGACATCATATATAGTGAGCTAGCTGAGTGCTATTAGAAAAATGGTATGTACACAGATACATATCTCATGTCTGCCCATTGATTTTTTTGTATGATATTTGGGGTTTCGCAACCCACCGGCTTATTCGTCATTAATAATATTTGCTTTGCTTAAAAAAAATTTGAAAATGGAAACTGCATTTTTGAGGTTAGAAGCTACAGCACATGATCCATTCTGAACTATTATATTTCTTTTCCATTATTCCATATGGATGCTAACTTTCTTTACAAATTAGTTACTATTTCTTTTTCTAATATAATCTCATTTTGTTTTTCTTATTCTGTTTTTTTTTTTTTTAAGATCAAAATCCCTAAATACGATATGATGAATCACAAAAGAAGAGTATGTACAAGAAAACTTGGTAAGGCTTACAGTGAATTAACAATTAGTTATTTAAAAATGGTATGTGTGAGGAGGCTTCATATATGTGTCTTTGTATCTGCATGTTAAATGAAATGAAATGGTGTTGAATTGCTACCTTGTACAGATAGTTGAAGGTTACAAATGAATTGGTTCCTCATAACTGATCACACTAAATTGTTGTCTGGTGCTTTAATTTTCTCCCCTTAGCTTGTTACTCAATAAATTCCAAGTGCTATCATTATTGATACAATGCAATTGCCTTGTGTTTGAAAAATGCATGGCAGTGGATATTCATTCTTTGACAGACAAAGCAAGTAGTTTCTCATTTGCAGACCATTAAATTAAAGATGACTTAGAGCCCAAATTCACTTGTGGATGGTGTAGTAATCCCATGCCATCATTTTGGATAATCTTGACTATTTGGTCCCTTGACTATAGCAAAATTATCAATTTGGTCCCGATTAACGGATGTTTAACTGCAAAATAAACGGAGGACTAAATTGGTTAAATTTTTCAAAGTCGAGTGACTTAATAGGTCACGAAAAATTGTCGAGAATCAAATTGGTAATTTCACAATAGTTAAGGGACCATTTCGGTAATAAACTCAATTTAGATTTTAGTAATTTAGTTTGTAACTTTGTATTTTCTAAGTTGTAACTTGTATGTTTGTTACAATGTTTCTTGTAACTTTGTAAATATAACTTAGCTAAATCTTTTATAGTTTATTAGTTTAGGTTCATTTTTTTAATTTTTTTTCCTAACCCGAACAATAAACGAAATTTGATTAAATCCGGACATGCAAAATCCGAATAGAGTATCTAATGAATTTTCACGGTTTGGATTTAAATATTGCAACCCGAACCCCGAACGAGTGGGCGATCCGTAAGCCCGATCCGCCCGCTGCACACGCCTAGCAACAAGTGCACTCGCCAAAGAAAATTGAAAAATTGTCTACGTCAATAAACAAACCACAAATGAAGCTAATCACTAACAAGTTATTAGTTGTCCAACAAGGAAGGTAATATAAATGAATAAAATTAAAAACTTAATTAGATTCTCCAACTAAACTAAGCTAGAAGTGAAGTTCAATAATACTAAATAACTGAAACCCGCCAAAGACATTGTGGTCAAGTGGCATCCGGTGTCTCGTTTAGCACTCCCACATGTATGATGGGAGTGGGTTTGAGCCTCAGTGGATGTACTAACTAATCATAAATTCAATAAAATTTTAAAAATTTATATATAATTTGAAAAATAATGCAACATTCAAAAATTTTAGACAAGATAATCAAAATTGTGTGTGTACACATATACACTTACACAACTACGACGGATGGCAGGTGACGGAAATTGGTGAGAAAGTCGGTGATGGCAACGGGCGAGAAGCGACAGCGACCGATGGCAACGGGCGAGAAGCGACAGCGACCGATGGCAACGGGCGAGAAGCGACAGCGACTGTGGACAACAGTAAGCAATGGCAGAAACAGGTGAGGACGAGCGACGACAACATGTGATGGTAGTGGTTGTGGCTTGTCAATGTCCAGGGGATGACAACAGGTGCGGTTTTGGCGATGCTTGCACGACAATGATAATTGACAGTAGTGGAACGGACGGGCGACGATATTTTACGTCGGTTCATCAAAAACCAACATAAATCGGATGACGTAATATCCATTTTTTGTAGCAGTGTACATACAATATTTCTTCATCTTTTTACTACGTAACTGTGTATTATACATTATACATAGTGGATTTCGGCTTGATTTAGTCTGAAAATACCTGTGATTTTTATCATTATGTTTTCCATGATAAATATTTGTGTCTTGGTTATCCATTAAATCCCTGCAAAACACTTTATATCATTTATTTTTATATATGGAGAAATTAATTTTCTCCATCAATGTTTCTTTTATCAAGAGTCAATTAAGCTTTCAACATTATTCATACTAGTATTTTCCCCGTGCGGTGCACGGACTTAAGATTTGAAATATTAAAATTATGCTATGTTATTAAAAACTATTAATGTTATTAAAATTATTATATAAAAATGAAATATGAGATTTATTCATTTATAAAATTTTGTTATTTTATAATTATGTTGAATTGCTATGATAAAATTATGAAGATAAATATATATTTATAATTAAAATAAGAATTGATATTTAAAGTGGGTGATTACTAAAAATAATAAACTATATTAAAAGTTTAATACATAGTATTTAAAATTATAAATTTTTAAAAACTTAGTAAATTACATTAGTAGTTGAATTACAATTTTCATAATCACCACAGATTAAAATTTTTAGATTTTCTAACTCTAGATGCAACAAAATACAATTGACATTTACACTCAAAAAAATACAATTGACATTTAAAAACAACTATTTTCATTCACCTTTATTTGTACACTTACTCTATACTTCAACAACCATACTTTTTTTTTTTTTTAAATCTTAAATCTATATAAATTTCCTTGTCTTTAATTTAGTTTAATGTATTGTAATCGTAATATACCACATAAATGATATGTTGAGCCAATTATTTTCCTCATTAAGTTTGGTGCTATATTGGTAGTAGTTTAGTTACTCCAATATTATTTATAAATTGTTCATAGAATAAACATTTATTACAGCATTAGTGCTTTAGGTATATATATTTAAAGAATACAATTTTAGATGGTAATGATGAATGGATATTAGACTCTTGAGTTTTATTGAAACACAGAAAAATAGTGAGCTGTGGTTTGTACTTGTGTAAAAAATTGACTAATTATAATCTATATGATGACTTTAATGTTCATACTAACATTTTGATTTCAAGATAGTAAAAGATGATGAAATGCATATTCTGATGCTTCATTTTTTCCAGGAAAATAAAATTAAATTATCTATTGCAAATACTAAATGTTTCTTGCCAAAAAAATGATATTTTTTTCATATAGATACATCATCTGTGTCTTCTGTTTTGAAGTTAATAAATAAGTCATCAAAAGATATCTCATTTTGGCACATTTCGGGTCAAAGTGTTTGTTTGGGATTTTCGGCCAACAATAGGCGATTGTTGTAGGCAAAACGGACGGCTATTGTCTGAGGCAATAAAAGTTAAAAAAAACCCTAAGCTAGCGATTGACCACCACTCTCCCAACAACAACAACAAAAAAAAACACTCTTCTCTGCTATCTTCCAAAAATGAAGCCCTAGTCATTGACGCGCAGCTCCGGCGATTGAAGACGGTGGCGTGAGGGTAGGTGTTGCCACAACGTTATCTCTTCAGCGTGAGATTAGAAACGGATCTGCAGCGTTATCTTCATCTTCTGGTGCTGCAGCGTGAGGTTGGTTTCTGTCTCAAACTTCTGGTGCTGCTGTTGGCTAATAATTTCTTGGCTGTGACTAATACTTTCTTGGTTTGTGTATGGCAGCACCAGCACCTACTTCTGGTTCTGTTGTTTTGGCCGCCGTCTACGATGACGAACTGATACTCCTGCTGAACTGCCACCAGGTATATATATTTTCTTTTCTCTTCTTCTTTTATTTTTCATTCTTCTTTACATACTTTCAGTGTGAGTGAGTGTTCAAGCACTGCCTATATAATATTAGTTTTTCATTCTTTTCTGATCTGCTTCTCTGTATTCCTTGCCCCTCAGTTTATTCTTGCATTGAATAATGAGTCAGTAAGTAAACTTTTTAAACCCAGAAAAGTTTATCATCGAGTCATAATTAAGAGTATAATCACCCAAAGTCACCATCTGTAGATTGCAGTATATATAATTATTGTCAAAACAATCTGCTTGATATGATACAGTGTCAAAACAAGAATATTATTACCAATATCTCATATGATACAGTGTAATTGATTTATCATAAATTTATAATAATGTTGTTTCTAAATGCATTCATCTTCATTTTTCCATATCTCATATGATATTTACTTCAATTAAAGTTTCATGACTTTACAGATTGATTGTGCTGCAATGGGAGATGCTGATCGTAGCTGGATGTATGGGAAACGCAATACGTTAGAATATATGCAAGGGGTTGAAAATTTTCTCAAATATGCTGAAGAAAATAAAAGTAAAAATGCTGAAGAATTTCTTGTGTGCCCCTGTTGTGATTGTAAGAATCTGAGGAAATTCCGTAGCTCTGAGCAAGTGAAGAGTCATTTAATATGCCGTGGGTTTAAGAAAGGTTATGACCGGTGGATATGGCATGGTGAAAGTGTACTTCCTAGTACAAGCACCAGTGATAATAGGATAGGCAATGATGAAGAGAATGATGATAACACTGATACAAATGGAGAGAATGATCGATTAGATGAACTCATACGTGCCATTCAAGGAAATTTTAATGAAGTGCCTCATGTATTAGAAAGTTTGTTTGTTGATTCAGAAAAACCTTTGTTTTCTGGGTGTAGTAGATTTACAAAGTTATCTGCTGTGTTAAAATTATATAAATTAAAAGCAGAGAATGGGTGGAGCGATAAGAGCTTTACGCAGTTATTAGAACTTTTAAAAGACATGCTTCCTGATGGTAATGAGCTTCCTATTTCAACTTATGAGGCAAAGAAAATGTTGTGTCCGTTAGGTATGGAGATTAAGGAAATACATGCATGTCCAAATGATTGTGTACTCTATTGGAAACAGTACAGTGATTTACATGTGTGTCCAAAGTGTGGGGTATCACGTTACAAAAGAAAGGGTGTTGATGATGGGTGTGAGGGTAAGAAAGGCCCTCCGGCGAAGGTGTTATGGTATTTACCAATAATTCCGAGGATCAAACGTTTGTTTGCGAATCCAATTGATGCGAAATATTTGCAGTGGCATGCTGAAGGGAGAAAAAATGATGGAAAATTAAGACACCCAGCCGATTCTCTTCAATGGAGGAACATTGATCGAGCGTTTCCTAAATTTGGTAATGAGAATAGGAATCTTAGGCTTGGGTTATGCACCGGTGGAATGAACTCCCATGGTAACATTAACAGTCGACATAACACTTGGCCGGTTCTTTTGGTTGCTTACAATCTTCCTCCTTGGTTGTGTATGAATCGTAAGTACATCATGCTGTCATTGCTTATTTCAGGGCCTAAACAACCAGGAAATAACATAGATGTGTACTTAGCACCACTTGTGGAAGATTTGAAAATGTTGTGGAATGAAGGTGTGACGGTGTTTGATGCATATAGTCAAACAAACTTCACTTTGCGAGCTATGATATTTTGCACAATAAATGATTTTTCAACATATGATAACTTATCAGGCTATAATACTAAAGGAGCGAAGGCATGTCCTATTTGTGAAGATGAAACAAATGATCTTTGGTTGAACAACAGTAAAAAAAATGTCTTCATGAATCATCGGATCTTTCTCCCTACTGGTCATCCTTATCGAAAGAAGATAAAGTGTTTTAATGGAAAAGCTGAGACACGAGTTGCTCGCTTTCCATTATCAGGGCGTGCGGTTTATGAACGAGTTAAAAATATTGAATTGGGCAAAACATCTAAACTTGCTAAAAATAATCTTTGGAAAAAAAAGTCAATATTTTGGGATCTACCATATTGGGCATTTATCTGTACGCATTGTCTTGATGTGATGGATGTTGAGAAAAATGTTTGTGACAGCATTGTTGGAACATTATTGAATATGCAGGGTAACTAAAGATGACATTAATGCTAGAAAAGATATGGTAGAAATGGGAATACGAGATAAGTTAGCACCGCAAGAATCAGGAGCGCGGACATACTTACCTCCAGCTTGTTATACTATGTCTGAAATAGAGAAAACAAGCTTTTGTGCATGTTTGAATGATGTGAAGGTTCCTAAAGGTTACTCATCCAATATTAAAAAACATGTTTCAATGAAGGATTTGAAGTTGGTTGGAATGAAGTCTCATGTTTGCCATATTCTAATGCAGCACATGTTACCCGTAGCAATTCGAGATGTTTTACCAAAACATGTTAGGCATGCCATTATAAAACTTTGTTTCTTTTTCAATGTTATTTGTAGTAAAGTTGTTGATATTGAGGTGTTGGATGATTTGCAGGCAGATGTAGTAGTGACTCTATGTCAATTTGAAATGTATTTCCCTCCCTCATTTTTTGACATTATGGTGCACTTAATTGTTCATTTGGTGAGAGAAATTAAGATGTGTGGTCCAGTGTTTTTAAGAGTATGTATCCATTTGAGAGATTCATGAAGATACTGAAAGGATATGTGAAAAATCAGTTCAACCAGAAGGTAGTATCATTGAAAGTTATGTTGCTGAGGAGGTGATTGAGTTTTGTACGGATTATTTGGCAAATGTTGAATGCATTGCTGTTCTAAATCTCTGTGACGAGGGTAAACTTACAGGGAAAGGTACTATTGGGCTTAAACTAGTTCCACAAAAATTTGAAATTCGTGATAAAGCTCACCGCCTTGTATTGCAACATGAATCTGAGGCTCATCCATACTTTGACGAACACCTGTCCATGTTAAGAGATGAAAATCCTTCAAAGAGTGAAAGGTGGGTGACCAATGAACACAACCGCACATTTATAAGATGGTTCAAAGATAGAGTGATGCAAGATTTATCCAAAGTTCCAAATAACATCAGTGAAACCGTTAAGCGGCTAGCTTATGGCCCTGGTTGGCTTGTGTTCTGTTATGAAGCATATGAAATTAATGGTATACGTTTTACACAAAACGTAAAGATGATAAGAGTTCTGTGCAAAACAGTGGAGTTACATTAGAAGCA